>CM069909.1:4520108-4879328 GCA_036172215.1 Camellia granthamiana
ACATCTTCCTAATTCAACAATCAACACAACCACAACTCCAATACACACCCTAATTTGCATGAATTCCAAAGAAATTCTTACTCATATTCAAGAGAGGAATTAATTCAAGTACAATACACATACCTTCAACTTTAAACCCTACAATCCTTCTCAATTTCCCAATCTTTTTCCCTTTCTCTCTTCTCCTTCTCTACACTCTCTCATTCCTCAAGAGATATTTTATGTGGACTTACTAAGTCAAGAGTTAAAAGAGTTATATATAAGAGTTGACCAAAATTTAATCAGTTTAATCATCTCGAATCGAATTTTTACAAAAATTCATACTATGATCCAAAAATCATGCTTATCACAATTATACAGTCAATTTCAGATTATTAAGCCTCTAAGGCTTTCAATTACTGATCCAAACATTTCATTGTAACATATATTTCTCTTACTTAACAGCTATGAGCCAATAATCATAAGATTCACACAATTAAACTTTATTTTCGCATGAAATTTCACATTTAAACAGATAAATGCACATAGTAAGAAACCGAAAGCATACCAGAAAACATATAGAGGGTCGGGTTATTACATCTAGTTGCACTACCATCCCTTATTGGGAAAGTCCACTAGTCGCTGGCAGAAGAAATAAGCTCGAGTTGAATATTCGGGGCAAGGGTCTACCACATTCAGCTTATCCACGAGCCATATTTGGGAAGGGATGAAAAATAAGAGAGATTAAATAATAGAGAGATGTCCGTGGAGAGAAAGTAAAGAAAGGGTTTTGAGAGAAAACAGAGCATGAGTGCCGAGTGATGTGAGAAGCATATATCAGAAAAGGCGGGAAACAATATATGAAGAAATAGTGGACTCCTCGCAAATCTGGTAGTCTCTCGCCGATGAAAAAACATCTAAGCCCATCAGGGTCTCGGCTAGCGTCAAACCGATACAAATCTCACATTCTTTCAGACATTGGGCCACTTTGATCAACCGAATGCTGGTTCCACCATAACTAGGGGCAAGAAGGAAATACGGGAGCATACATAAACAGAGGGCATGTTGTCGAAAACCTCGCCAGAGAGGGTCTCCTCTGTCATCGATGTCAGAAAATTGATGAATCAAGCTGGGGGTATATCTAGCTCTCCGTTATAGGCCAAAGATCGAGCTTCGTGCAAAGTGAACCCACACATACGTCCCAAAGCCTAGGCATGGTCAAAACGGGGTTGAGGTATGATTTCCTCATCGCGCCGGTTTTCCATCAATGCTCGAAATTCTTCAAGAGTTGGGCACATTTCCTGTGCTCCGAAGCAAAATACATGCATAATTGGGTCTCAGCATTGGGCTGCGACATAAAGGAACAGAAAGCAAAGTGGAGTATGGGTCCACGAAAAAAGTGCGTTTATGTCGAAACCTTAGAAATTTACCTTTTCCATGCTGTCTAAAGTGGCTATCCAATTCGTGAGCTTCTCGGAAAGAAATATCTCCATTTGTGGAAGAAACAACAGTAAAATGAGGTTCTGGTGAAGAAATTACGAAGAAAGACCTTTTGTAGAAAATAAGGTTGTGAGTGGAGGCCAGTTATCAAATGTCTGGTGGATTCATCACTAGTGGCTGGCAACCCACTTTCAGTGGTCGGCCATCCACTTTTTTAGGCCTACCGTCCACTTGTGGGTTTTGCAGTTTTGGCAGTCTAGTTTTGTCTTGGTCTTTGTGTTTTAAGGTCTTGTTTTGAGTCTTTTAGTTTTAGCAAGTGTGCATATCTGTGTTTAAGTTGTTTTAGCTTTGATTATCGAGTTGTATTTTGTATTTTGGTCGTTGGTTGACTCATTACCCGATTAAGAAAATCGTGTCAATACAAGTTTTTATTGGTGATTTCAAATTCAACTCCATTTTCATTCTATGCAAATGTGGTGCTCATGATGCGTAAAAATAATAACTCTTTTTATAAAACTGCAAAGTTTTCCCTCGATCACAGTTTTTACAAAAAGAGAGTACAAGTTTTCAAAAACAAAAATAAAAGCCTATCTGAAGCCATACATGTGTGTTGAACTACCAAAATAAAAGAAACTAAGCAGAAAGTAGAAAAATTAGTGCCATTCATCTCAATCTCAAGAGGACTTCTTCGTTCTCTTCCTCAGAGGGGACTTAGGGGTACTGTCTCCGTTAGCACCGTTATCAGAATCAGACTCTGAGCCAGATCCGGTCTCATCATCTCCGCTCCCTGCCTCAGAGTCAGCCACAGCGTCATCTTCGCTCCCTGACCCTGAGCCAGCATCATTGCCTCGCTCTCGGGCTCAAAATGTCGGCTCACTGCCTCCTTAGAGTCACGAGGCTCGGTATTATCCCGTTCAATATGGGCTCGGACTCGCTACTCTGACTCCGAGCACCCCTGCCTCTGCCTCTGCTTCTGCTTCGACCTTGGCGCTCATCTCGGCCGCATGCTAGGGCCTGCCTACCTCTCCTCCTTGTCGCCGAAGGAGGTGGCACTGGTGCTGCTACTACTAGTGTCCTCAGCGCAGATGGGATCTGGAAAACAAGTGTCGACATATTAGATACAGTATATGTATGAAGAATGAGTGCAAAAGGTACAGTATGAGTACGGTGTATCAGTATAGTGAATCAATGCAGTGTGAGGTGGTGTGAATGTTACGGTATGCGTATTAATGTATCAGTGGAAATGTGGTAGTGTGGTGCACAACAGTGTGAGGTAGCAGGAAATGTATGTGGAAAATAAAGAATATACCTAGATACCGTGGAGATCAAGCAATGTCTCTCTCCTCTGCATTATGCCAATTAGAGAAATGACTAGCTGGAGTAGGCCCTCGGTGTACTCAGTCGGTGCTTGCAAGTGCATTTGGATAATCAGTATCTGGAAGAATTAATCTCTAAAAATGGAAAGTACAGTTACAAGCTGTAAAGGGTGGTTCACACCTGCGGTGCGCCGCGGGCTCTGACATATCTGTGCCCTGCCTTAGGTGGCTCTATCAGAATCTGATAGGTTGACCTGCTCGGCCGCCAACATATGAGCACAGTGGGAATCACTAGCCAACCCGCAACCTGCCTAATAGGAGGGGCCCCCCTAATATCGGCCTCAGTCTCCTAGGTAGCCTCACCCGCCAAGGGAGCACCTGTTATGTCGACCGTGTGAACCCTATTAAAGGGGGCATGAGATGAGTCTAGATGAACGTCGCATAATCGTCCTTTGCTCTGAAGTAGTTGGCATCCAGCTGTAGAGACCCCATTTTTGACCGACCTTAAGACTCAGACGTCACCGATTGAGCGCTCGGTGATGTTGCATGTTGTGCTTGTCCAGAAGTTGCAGAGTCGCGGCTGCGCGCCTTGCCTCCGGACTTCCAGGCTTTTCTGTGTCTTGCCTCGGTTTGCGAACCGGGCTCGGTTTTCTCTATTTTCTTTCCTGAGGGGAGGGAGAGGTCCAGTAGACCATCTCTCAGTGGCGGTGGGCTACATTTCGTGCCCGTTTCTGCCCATTTCGGAGCCCGGTTCCCGGTTTTCGGAGCCGTCAGGCCGTGTGCCTCGGTTCGGGACCGTCTAACCATCTCCGATTCCTCCAGTTTTTGGCATGCATCTCATTTACTCCCTTTTGAGGGACACTGGGGTCTTAGATACCCACTTCGTGGCCAAACACCACTTTCGGTGCTTACCGGCCTATTTTCGGGATCCTGAACTGCGTGTTTTGGCCCCCGAGCATTCGTTTTGCATTGGTTTTCGTTCATTTTTGGCAGGTACCTCTGTTTTACCATTATGAAGGTCACTGCAGGGTGGGAGGACAGTAATTGTCTCGAACAACCAGTTATCTTCTTCCGGAGCCCTCCGACGTCCGTTTTTCTCACTTCCGGGCTAATGTTGAACACCCTAGGGCCATTTTCTTCAAACCAAAACCACATATTTGTGATGAGGAGACATGGGAGGACCCTAAAAACATATGGCCGGCCAGTAAGTCCAATTGACCCTTTTGAACCCCTTTTAAACATGGCTTGTTGTCTCTCCTGTTTCAGAGTTGCCAGATTCCAACCATAGGGTCTTGTTGTACACACCTGGGAGGGCACTAACCTTTGGTGGCCGGCCAGTAATTCTTTGTGACCTTTTTGACCCCTAGCCGGCCGGCCATGGGGGGTGGCCGGCCGGCCACCTTCAGCAAAAGGGCCTGGCCGGCCTGCATCCTCAGTTTGAGTTCTTTACAGCTGTATAGCTGTTTCCCCCAGAAAAGATCTGGATCCGGGAGATATTTTGGGAGGGAAAGCTTGGGTTCATTTCCCTCCACCTTTACACCCTTTTTTTGGTCCATATAAGGGCCCTCCCAGCTCTGTCCCTAGGGTTGGAAAAACTCTCTTAAGAGCTCATATTGATATCTCTCTCCATCTCTCTCAAATTCTCAAGTTTAGGCTCCATTGGTTCATCATCTTCAAGCTCCACCACCACCACTTCATTCCAGCTACAAGGAAGGGTTCTTCAGAGGCTTAGGAGCAGCAAACTTGAGCCAAGAAGCAACAAGAGTGTGATCTTCAAGGGTAAGTCTCAATCACCCTCTTTTGGCACCTTTCTTTGCACCATTCTTCTACCCTAATTGCTTATTGTTTTGGGCTCTGACCTTAACTGAAAATAGGTCTCTTTTGAGCCATTCTTCATCTTTGTTTAAGGGCTCAACCCTGTTTGAGCCCTCCATTTGGTACTTGCCTCAATATCATCTTGTATGTCAATATTTTGCATTGAATATTTGGCTTATGAGTGATCCATTTTCGAGCATGTAATAAACTATGAGTGGGCCTATTTTGAGCCCCTCTTCAACATTGAAGAAGGGCTCAACCCTGTTTGGCCCCTTTATCTTGCACTTGCTTCATAATTCCTCCAATTTACCGTAAATTTGCATGATTTGTTTGCCCTATATGTGATCTGTTTTGGAGCATTTCATGAACTAAGATTGTGCTTATTTTGATCCCCTCTTCAACATTGAAGAAGGGCTCAACACTGTTTTCATGCTCCATGTGTCACTTGCTTTGAATCCTCGATTTATCCTTGTTTTTGCATGTTTTGCTAGCTCATTTTGCTTCAGTTTTTGGACCATGTTCAGAACTGAAACTAGTCTTAAAATGACCCAATCTTCATATTTTGTCAAGGGTCTTAGGCTGTTTGGTGAATGCTTGGTATACTTCTCTTTATAGCTCTCTTTTGGCCCATATTTTGCATGCTATGTTTGCCATATTTTTATACTGTTTTGGGGGTTACCATAAGCTGTAAATGTTCATATTTTTGGTCCCTCTTCAGTGTTGTAGAACTGCATTTTTCAGTTTGAGCATTGCATATACCACTTGCTTCATTATTCCCCATTTTTCCCCCATTCTTGAATGCTATTTTTGCCATACTTGTGATTGTTGTTTGGCCATGCTTTGTACTGGAAAAATGCTAGTTTAGGGACTGTCTAGCATCCGTCTTTACACTTCATGTCCATATTGTGCATGTTTGACATAGCCGTAGGCCATTCCATTACATTTCGGGACTTATTTCGGGCATCGGGTGTAATTTTGCTATGATTTGGGGGCTGTTTTGCATCATTTTGGCTGCTGAAATTTGCATGTTCCATATTCCATATGCCATGTCCCATTTTGCATGTCATTCCGTGTTCCTCGGTTTGCGTGCCCGTGTGCACGCATTTCGAGGCATCTCTTTTTTATCCGACGGCATCCTATGTGAGTGTGGCTGAGGCTCTCTCATGTTGGTGTAAGCCCATCATTGCATTTCACATGTCATTCCGTGTTCCTCGGTTTGCGTGCCCGTGTGCACGCATTTCAAGGCATCTCTTTTTTATCGGACGGCATCCTATGTGAGTGCGGCTGAGGCTCTCTCATGTTGGTGTAAGCCCATCATTGCATTTCGCATGTCATTCCGTGTTCCTCGATTTGCGTGCCCGTGTGCACGCATTTCGAGGCATCTCTTTTTTATCCGACGGCATCCTATGTGAGTGCGGCTGAGGCTCTCTCATGTTGGTGTAAGCCCATCATTGCATTTCGCATGTCATTCTGTGTTCCTCGGTTTGCGTGCCCGTGTGCACACATTTTGAGGCATCTCATTTTCATCCATTGGCCTCTTGTGTGGGTGCGGCTGAGGCTCTCCCATGTTAGTGTAAGCCCATATTGCATTATATATGCCATTTTAGTCCTATTGCATTCCGTATGCCATTTCCTCGGTTTGCGTGCCCGTGGGCACGCATTTCGAGACATCTCATTTTAGTCTCATTGTATATCATAGTTCAGGCCATTTTATATGCCTTTATGTCATTGCCTCGGTTTGCGTGCCCGTGTGCACGCATTTTGATGCACTTCTTTTTTATCCGACGGCCTCTTATGTGAGTGCGGCTGAGGCTCTCTCATGTTAGTGTAAGCCCATATCATATTTCCATGCCATTGCATTGCGTATGCCATTGCCTCGGTTCGCGTGCCCGTGTGCACGCATTTCGAGGTACTTCATTTTCATCCATCGACCTCTTATGTGAGTGTGGCTGAGGTCCACTCGTGTTAGTGTAAGTCCAATTTGCATTGCGTGTGCCATTTCATGCCTTAGGATCATTGTCTCGGTTTGCGTGCCCGCGTGCACGCATTTCGAGGCATCTCATTTTCATAGCATTGTGCA
The DNA here is from genome assembly GCA_036172215.1 of Camellia granthamiana. Taxonomy (NCBI): domain Eukaryota; kingdom Viridiplantae; phylum Streptophyta; class Magnoliopsida; order Ericales; family Theaceae; genus Camellia; species Camellia granthamiana. Next base: position 4,526,739 of record CM069909.1, read on the forward strand.
TGCTAGGTCATATGTTAGTTGCATTCATGCATATCATGCATATCGCATCGTGTTCGGGATAGGAGTTAGCCCGGGCACGGGAAACGAGGCGCGTTTCGTACTCCGAGTGACGGAACGGGTCTCAATTCCCAAGTCACCGACACTCTGGATTACCCATGATGGAGTTAGGTTTTGTTGTGGCATTCACATGCATTCATCCTATATTGAGTTGTGCAATTCGGCTCCTCGGCCATCATGCATCGATATGCGTGATTGGTGGCACGAGGATCGAGGCATGCATATATTTGTGAAATACATTGCTATGCCCCTTTCCTGCTCTCTGTTGCAGCAAAATCAAGGATCAGCAATTTTTCAGAGTCTGGCACGCATTTCGAGAAACATTGCAAACAGAGGCTAATCGGGGCATCCCAGTGGATTTCCACGCAAGGCAGCTCCAGCATACATCATTCATCAGAAGCAAGACAGCCCCTGGCTTGCATGCCAGTTTTACATTTTCTTATTTAATTTGTTAATTAATTAGAAATCTGTAATATTTTGGACTGTACTATTCTTTCATTTGGGACTGTATTATTTATTCGGACCCTCTGCGCGAGGGCATAATTGTAATAAGTGTGGGTGAGTGTGATGTATGTCTTCCAACCCCACGTCTTTCTCCCTTTTATTTACCCGCTTATGATGGTTAGATATAGGGCATATTTCAATTAGCATACAGTATGATAGCATGTTTGCATCATTCATCTGTTTTGCACGCACCGGGCTCGGCGCATCATACAAACTGCATTTGTATTTCAATTCCAAATTGAATACGTGTTAGCTGTAGCATTCCATATGCCATGTTTAGAATAGCCGAGCCTGCTATAGTTGCATTTTGCATGTGTTGCATTAGGCATTTCTGTATAATTAGGATCATGCATGATTTCTAATGTAGTTTCTGTTTTGGCTGGAGTACTCGGTGAGTTTTATGATTTAGCATCCTTGCATGCGTGTGAGTGACTGCCATGAATAGCATGCTTACCATGAGGCTATTTGCTTATGTGATATAACTGCCTGAATGCCTGTGGGTGGAGGTTGGGTTATTTGGATTGGGACAAATCATTGACTGTTTGTTTTAAGCCCACTAGATAGTGGCAAAATCATATTTTCTAAGCCCACCCGAGGGTGGCAAATCCATGTCTTAGCCTACCTGCGGGTAGCACCATCAAACCATTTTCAAACAAACAAACATGAAATATTTTGTTCCAATTCAGGCGACTCAGTCTATACTTGTATGCAGTGCGCATCACATAGTAACCTAGGCTAATAACCGGAATAAGAACACACAATGTTTTCAAACACAGGTATCATGGTTAGTAGAGGCCGGTCTTTGACCGGGCGAGCGGGGGTGCTCACGAAGTGACCTTCCCCAATCGTACCCAAGTTCCCGAGCCGAGGCAACTTTGGTGATGACGGACACGTGGCCTTTGGCACCGAGTCAGGGTTTCCTAAATTTCCCATTAAAATATTTAGGTGGCGACTCTGTATCTGGCAAAGCAGTCCATGTTTGGCACTTCTTTCAAAAAATCTGTTTTCAAAACGATTTGCCGGATTTGGACTCTTTGGTTCAAGATTGAGAACCGTGACATTTGAGTCCTTGAACTGTAGTGACCCAATATCGAACCAGAACGGGGGGGACTCGCACTCCTTCCCCGGGATGCGTTCGGGGGACGTCTACACCAGCCCTACCATAAACTAAATGATAGCCCAATCTGAGAGCCTATCGACTGTCCTCATGGATGCTGGGGGTGGCATGGGAACGACTGGCATGGGAGAGTCCAGAGTCTGGCGTATAAAACGCTTACCCAAGAAGCAGGCCCGGCACACTGGGCCTTCCAACAGAATCCAGAACCGAGACATGGCCCAAGCCCCAACATACTGGTCCCTCACTCTAACTGGCATCATCACCCAGGGCTGGCACATGATCTATAAATAGAGAATGTACAGATTGTTAGTTGCCGTTAGTTGTCGAAGTATGAATGAGAACAGTAGTAAAGAAAAAATAATTGTGGATTTCGGGTTACCTCGTTGGCAACCACCGTATCGAAGTATTAGCGGTAAAAGGCGTAGGTCATATCGTTCCGGCTGTGGTGCCGGCACCGGCCGTCATATCGCCGTGAGTAAGGCACGATGGGAGAGATCTCATCCATTGGCTCTGAAGCTTGATTTGGAAAATAGTCATAAATCCATAACTACAAGAAAATGGCAGCAGTGTTAGCATAATGCATGAATAGATATAAAATAGAAAGTGCAAAGCAGAAAGCACAATGTGTCAACAGAAAGTGCCAAGCAGAAAGCACAATGCATGAATAGATATAAAACAGAAAGTGCAAGGCAAAAAGCACAATGTGTCAACAGAAGGTGCCAAGCAGAAAGCACAATGCATGAACAGATATAAAACATAAAGTGTAAAGCAGAAAGCACAATGTGTGAACAAATATTGAACAGAAAGTACAAAAGTAGAAAGGTGTGGTGCATACCTCCCAGGCTCTCCAGTAGCCTCCGACTTGCTCTCCCTTCATGTGGGAAGTGGAGCTCATGTAGCCATAGAGTGTGGCAAGGCCAACTCCACCCCAGTCGTAGAACCGGACTAGAGGCAAGGTTACGAGGGCGCTTAATAAGTATAAGCCTACGGCATTCCACCTGTTTGCAAACAAGGTGGTACTGAGTAGGAACATCAAGAAGCCCCGGGTACACTGCTCTACCTCCTCTGTTGTCTCGGGCTCACTCTTGCAGAAGTGCTCGGGAACCAGTTGTACGTTAAAGGCCTATACAGAGGTGGGCGCACTCCAAGCAGGTGGATCCATACCGCCTCCCACTCGCCCATATCCATGTCGAATAGGATCGGATCACCCTCTACTCCTAAGCCCATGATCATGGAGAAGTCATAGGGAGTCATCGTCATCTCTCCAGTGGAAGAGAGGTGGAAAAAGTTGGTGGTGTCCCACCACTTCTCCACCAACACTTCGAGAAGAGCCCAGCTCGCCATGTGTCGTGATAGTCCGGTGCAGAATAGGCTAAAACCGGTCTTGTCGACAAGGTCGCGGACCTTGGGAGGGAGCTCATAATACCAATCCCTAGCTGTCACAGCCTCGTAACCCCTGTGAGAGCGGGAGTCCCCCTGTGGCAAAGAGTGGAATAAGATGAAAGACAGTAATAAAGAGCATTCAGATAAAAGGCAATGTAAGAAATACAGTCAAATGAAAGGCAAGAAAGCATGAAAATAAAGTTTGTACATCAAAAGTGCCGGTAGGAAATGTGAGAGTATGGCTCTCTTAGCAGAAGATCCTCCGACACGCCACCAATGAAATCATCAAAGCGCCTGATGCCTCCAGGCGGTATCATGTGCGTGTGAGGATGATAACTTACTGGATCAAAGGGCCGTATCTTCAATGGTAGTGGCTCAGGCTTGAGTCCTGGAGCGAACTCTGCCTCAAAGTCAGTAGGAATGCCCTCCGCCACCTTGTCGGCCTCGGCAAGCACTGGCTCCTCAACCTCGACAGGGAGTGATAGTGGAGGTGGAACCTTAGAAGGAGCACCATCATGTGGAACATCATCTGCCATCTGGAAAGTATGTGAAAAGTAGGAGAAAAGTGGGTGAAAGATGAAGAAAATAGGGAAAACTTGGAAAAAGTCAACCCTAGAAAAGAGAAAATGGGAGAAAAAGTCAAAACCCTGGGAAAGTTCACAAAACCTGTGAGAAACTCGAGGGAAACAAGCCCGAAGTGATGAAAATGCAAAAAGATCAATGAAAACAAAATCTGATCGGTTCAAAGCGTAGAGGATCAAAGAGGGTTTACGAAAAAAGTTTGTGTGGGGCATTGGAAAATGCGTATAAAGCACAAATCTAGAGAGAAGAAGCACCTACAGAGAGAGTGAAGGATTTCAGATTTGGGTGTGTGAGGAAGTGAGGTGTGGTGATGTGTATATAAAGACCCGTGTCGAAATGTCATTTCTACCCCATTTTTTCATTAGTGGCTGACAGGCCTCATTGGTGGCCAAGAGTCCTCATTTGTGGCCTAGTGTTGTTTGGTTCCTCCTTTTCCCTAGCAGTGTCTGGGAGGTTCTCTTTTGGGTTCAGATTGGTTCTTGATGTAACGCCCTCAAAATAAACCCATCATTATAAAACATTAAAATGCATTAATAAAATAAAACTAATCATTAAATTATCCATCAGAGTACTTTTAATGAAAGACATCACATGTAACATCAAAGTAAAGGCCCTAAAGGCTTACATCTTTCCAAGCCAACACTTGGACACAAAGGAATGAGTACTAACTCAATTACAAATTAAGCCCTTGGCTTGAATGTTTACATATAATCTCAAATAAAGACAAATAATTAAAGACAGGTCTTCAAAGTCTAAATCCTTCCAAGCTAAGTCCTTGGAGGTTGCATATCACCTGGACCTGAAAATGATGTTCCCGTATAGGGTGAGCCACAGCCCAGTAGAAATATACTAAACCAAATATAAGCATTGAATAAAGCAATAGCATTCAATAGATGGTTAACACAACTATTCATTTCACCAACATACAGTTTCATGACCTTAATGTCTATGACACGTTTCACTTTCCATTATTTATTCAACTTTCCATTTATATCAATATGGCTCAGAACCTGGCCAAACCACAACAGTGAACTAAATATCACATTAACATTTATTCCAATATCAACAAAACAAATGAGACTAAGGTTCATACCAAAACACTTCCATACTTCCCGATTGATACACATTTTAGTGTTGTATCAACAACATGTAAAAACACTTCAAATCAATAAGCACACATATAGTGTTGCTAATGGAGTTCATCCCCTATCTCCTCCCAAACAAAAATCCGGTTTAGAGGTCCATCCCCTATCTTCCCCTAAACCGTGGAGTACATCCCCTATCTCCTCTCAAACAAAATGCATATGCAACACACAATCAATACACGTAATTTCTGTATTAATTCAACAGTCAAAATCAATGACTTAACCAATGTGATTAGTTTCAGTTTTCCCTAATCCAAATGCAATGTCTACAACAATCACGACTATCCTCCACCGATAGTCCAAAACAGTTATTTCTAAACAGGAAATAAATGTATCAACAAATGTAAATTTAACATTTTCATAGGTGAGTAATTAAACTAACCAACTACACCATTAAATCACCAGATTCCCCAATTTCGTGAATTAAACTCAATTACACATTTTACCCTAAATTAATTATACAAATTAATTTATTTCAACCACTAGGGTTTTTCCCAAAATTACCAAACAACTCCCAACATATCAAAATACTAGAACTTAGAACAAAACCTATAACATGGAGTAGGAAATCCCTACCTCGAAGTAAATAACCCGAATGGAGAAGATGGAGATGACGACCCGAAATCCAAAGTGCTCCAAACCGCCAAACTCTCAGATTAAAGCGAAGCTCTCGACTCACGCTATCTTTTTAATAAAGAACCTAGGATAGAAACACCCTAAAAAGAGATGATACCTAAGAGAGAAGGTGAGTGGAGGGAGAGAAAACTCGGAACTAGGGTTTTAAGATCAAAAAGAATGTGAAAAAGCGTTTGAAAAACCGCTGCTGTGTATTTATACCCGACAGGCTCGCTCGAGCGAAGGATTGGTCGCTCGAGTGACCAGACACAAGAATGACTCGCTCGAGTGAAGAAAGTCTCGCTCGAGCCAAGAATGCAATGCTTCAGGTCTGCAACCCAGAGGCACGCTCGAGCGATAGAATGCTCGCTCGAGCGAAGAACTCGAAACTCGCTCGAGCGAAGGAAATCTCGCTCGAGCCAACAAATACAGCTCTCAGGTCTATACAAGACGCAATCGCTCGCTCGAGTGAAGAAACCCTGGCTCGAGCGAAGGACCAAAATCAAGAGCTCGCTCGAGCGACAAACTCCTTGCTTGAGCGAAGGTCCAAAAATCTGGACAGCAACACTTGGTTTCTAAACCCAACCCACCTGTAACAAACCTGCCCAATACATCCTATAACTCACGAATAAGGAATTTAAAGGACAGCAACAACAATAATATAACAACGGGATCTACGGAACATAAGTCCGGATACAACAACCGAATGGGAAAAGACCGGGGTCGCTATACTTGAGAAGCTCGAAACTTTGTTCTGATTGTGTCATTTCCAATACTCGTTGTATTCTAGTGCGCAAACGTTCTTCACTTGCCAATATGAACAGGATGTATCCTTTTTGAGCATGTTGCAAGGTCTCCATGAGTCGAAGGTTGTCACCGAATATCACTTTTATTTGTTCTGTAAAATTACATATTTGGTCTCTTCTATTGCATAGAATGTGCGTTTTCATATACTTATGTTGCACGTGTCCTGCATCATTCATGATTCATGCATAGAATGTGCTTTTAATTTTGCATAGAATATGCTTTCAATTTTGCATAGAGTATGTTTTGAAATTAACATCATACGTCGGTTGTCTATCTTGTATGGATCATGCGTTGTCACTGTATTGATTTGTAATCTTGTTCACTTTGTGCATCTATCGCACTTGTTCACTTTGTGTATTTATCGCACTTGTTCATCTCGTGCATCTATCACACTTGTTCACCTTATGCATCTATCGCACTCGTTCACTACATGTGTGTTTATTATGCAATCTCGTACCTTTTGCCTTTATCTCAGGACGCGTGAAACGTGACCCTGAGCCGTTTTTATCTTGAGACATGTGAAATGCAACCCCGAGCGATTTCTCTTCTCTTCTCACGATTTTAGCGTGATTAGAGTATCTCAAGATGCGTGAAATGCGACCCTAAGCGGTTTTTATCTCGGGACGCGTGAAATGCGACCCCGAGCAATTTCTCTTCTCTTCTCACAATTTCAGCGTGATTAGAGTGTCTCAGGACGCATGAAATGCGACCCTGGGCAGTTTTTCTCTTCTCTTTTCACAGTTTCGGCATGTTAGAATACGCATTTTTGTTTTTCCCGCTTGAAATGTGTTTGGACTTCTTGTTATTGCTTACTGTATTTGCTATTGCTTAGTGCATTATCTTGCATCATCATGAGTTTTCAAAATAACCAGCTTCACGAGGCGTGTGAGTCTAGTTTTCAAAGTATTTTTTCGTGCATATCATTTGCATCCTACCCCTGAACTACGTGGGTTTGATTCCTTACAAAGGGATATGTAGGCAGCTTGCGAGCTCAACTAATTTTATTTATGTCTTGATTGTTTGCCCAAGTCTTACGGCCTTGTCAAAATGGGTTGTCTTCGGGTTTTTACATTCACTCACTTCATGTCACGACTTCGAGCTCTGTCAAAGAGGGGTAACTATAGACACCTCATGTTTTATGGCCCTTAAGACTTGGGCACCACCGATTGATCACTAAATGATGAATGTGTACGCTTGTCAAATGCTTGGCTTCCTCAACAGGAAACCTCAGTTTTGAATCAACAAACCTTGTGCCTTATTTTGGACCAAAATAGCAATTTTTCAAACCTAAGCATCCAATGACCTGCCGTCCACTAGTGTGGCTTGCCGCCCACTTTTAGTGGTCGGCCACTAGTGCAAAAACTCAAATATTTTCTACCAGTAGTCCCCTCATGTGCCTGCATTGTTTCAGCTGTGTGTATACATATATTTTTGAGTTAGACACATGGTTTTCTATATATAGATGACCTCCCCTCTTGCTTTCAAGGTTGGAAAAATTTAGGAGTGAGAAAATATTTTTGGAAGAGCAAAATTCTCTCTCTCTACACCTACCGAAACACCCCCACTTACCCACATGGAAGAAGTAACGTGAGGCACGTCATCTCTAGAGAACAGAGATTCAGAGAATTGGACAGACTGCAATTGGAGGCTTTCTTTTGAGCACATGTTGCATCGCTTGGATGAGTAGCAGAGTTACACTCAAAAGCAGCAGTTTTATACCATTCCTACATACTTTCTATATATGTTATAGATATATATATATGGAAAATATTCAACATAGTGCATGCTATGATCTAATTATAATTTTTTAAAATTTTTAATTATAACTTATTATAGTATTAGTTATAATTTAATTATAATTTGTGGTTGTTATCTTGATTATGAATGGAGATGTCTTTGATTATATCTCAAATGCTACTTAGTTATGACTCTTGATTATAATTTAGTTATGACTCATTATAATATTAATTATGATTTATTACAATTGTTATTTTAGTTGTACTCGTAGAAATTTTTAGTTATGATTCAAGTAATGTTTGGTTATAATCTATTATAATTTTTTTAATTATGACTAACAATAATTTAATTATGACCCTTTACGGTATCATCACTTATACGAAGTGTGTATAATCACTTTTATAATATCGTGTTTCTACCATTTGTCAATTTTGATCTTAATATTTGCTAGTATAATAATACGATTATTTAAATTGTCACTCACGTAGTAGTTAGATATTAATTATTCCATCATTAATTAATATATATGTGCTATATCAAAGGATATATAAAATAGAGTAAAAGAAGATAATTAATAATATTTGCTTTGAGAAAGACTATAATGGTACACACTTGTATAAAATTTAAAATAAAAAAAGAAAAAATCTTTATGTTAATACCGAATTATTGTATTTATGTTATGAAATAGTGCATCATAAAAGAACTCTTGTTACAAACCAAACCATTTTGGTTATATAATATTCCGTCTAAAAATTGATTATTTTAACCAATTTTTGAACTTTTTATAAAAAGAAATGTAAACAGTAAAAAGAGTAGTATGATCTACAATAGCTTTTTAACTTTTAATTATTTATTTTAAGAAAGACTATTGTGCACACCTTTTATCATAAAATAAGTAATAAATTTTTATGATGCTAATTATGAATTGTTTTGATTTTGTGTTAAGATGGGACTTTGTTATAATAAATTAATTTATTTCATAATTTATTCTCTTCAAACTTTTACAAAAAGTAGTAAAGAGGCTCTTACATTGAATTTTTAACACAACACTTAATGATAACACTAACAATTATAATAGTGGTACAGAGAAGTAACATGAAACTATCATCCAAGTACACAAAAATGCTATGAAGCTTTCATATGCCACATATGCCATCCCTTTATCTTCAGAGCTGAGCTAAGCGACGAATATCAATTGGATATGCATCTGAGGGAGATTGAGCACTGTATGATCTCCTCCCAACGATGATATTTGCAGCTTCAGTTGGATGAAATGCATCCCAAAATAAATATTGATTCCTGTTTTGGCATGGAGTTTGCAGAGGGAGACATGTAATTTGACCATTGTTCCTCCCCACACCGCAACAACCAACATTCGTAACTGTAAATCCTGAAACAAACAAAGCCCATAGTTATGTGCATATAATTAGAAACACTTACCGAAATGTCACTTAGTTCAACATTTATTGTCACCTAAACCGAAAAAAGTGAGTGTCTATACACATAATTAAATCATAGAAAAATTACCAAAACATGCACATTAGCAACTTCTGGTAAAAATAATAAAGATACCAGAAAAGAAGGAAAACTTTAGTAGGCCTCATTGTATTGACGTGTACATTATTAGTACTTTTTTGTGATTTAATTTTGTGTAATTACACTAACTCATCTGAAATAATTAAGCAAAATAGGTAACAATAATAAATTGAGAATATAATAATTACCAAAAGATGAGGGGTTGTTAATTAAGTCTTGGAAAATCCCATAAGCATTGATGTAGATAAATTTAGCATCAGCGAAATTGTTGTTTAAGGTATCAACAAGAGATTTAAGCCTGTCATTGAAGAGTTGATTTGCAGAGTTGATTCTTTGCACACATGTTTTGCCATCTGGGCTATTTTGGGCCAATGCGTTTGGGCTGCAGCCTATCTGCCCCACACCAATCAAGACGAGTTTTCTTGCTCCATAGTTATACAAAGTCTGTTGCCACAAACATGAAAAACTCTTAGCTAAATCTTTAGCAACAGCCTAAATAAATTTAGGGTTATTTGGATTAAAAACAAAAGTTCAACATATATTTTTTTGACTGTTATATGAGAGAGAATGTTGTGTGTGTGTGTGTGAGAGAGAGAGAGAGAGAGAGGGAGAGATAGAATAGCGCACCAAAAGGGCCAAGTTGTGCTAAAGTTCTAACGGGCCAACCCAAGTTTGTGCTTTTAGACAGACCATTACCATAGTGCATATTTGTTTTTTCTTTTTCCTTTGAACAGAGAATGACGTTTCACAACTCTCAAATTTGAAACAAGCCAAGCCATCATTTCCCCATTGCAAATAAAAAAAGTAAAAAAAAAAATAAAAAAAGGTAACTTAGATGTAAATCTGTATGTTGAAGATGCCGCCTAGCCAGGGGTAAGGCCGGGCTTTTAACAAAGCCCATGGCTTGAGTCGAGTACCCTAGTGACCAAAATAATAATAATAATTATAAATTTACTTTTTCTTGCCCTAAAAACAAATGTATGGCCTTTAAGGTCGAGTAGGTTCAACATCGAGTTGACCAAATATATCGGTAAAAGATCATTTGAAAAAAAAAAAAAAAAATACTATACAAAAATAAAGGAGAAATTATAAGACAGCGAGGAGCGGAGAAATTATTAACAAAATAGTAGACGTGTAACTTTTGCTGTGATTTCTTAGCACAGAAAAAGTTACACACCCCCTATGTAATTGTAATTACTTTTGATCTTCTACACTAATTTGTAATTTCTCCATAAATAAAAGGTTGAAACTAAAGGGAAATAAATTTGAAAAAGAGGAGAGATTAGAGAGACCCTGATTTGCTGAGAATATTGTTGAATAAGAACATCAGCATACTGTTGAGGAGTATATTGGCGACTAGTGGAATAGTAAGCGGGCATGAAATAATTGTTGAGATAATCATTGCTTCCCAATCCCACTGAGTATATGCACTTGCTTAGATAATTTGCAGCTGTTGCTTGATCTCCAAGTATGTTCACTATTTGTGATACTGTGTTTCTGTAGTTATTCACTTGCCCACTCATGCTAGTTCGACCGCCCTACCATCACAACAAAGCATATATAATTAATGTGTTCACTAGAGCATTTGGGAACATAGCAAAGGCAAATTAAATCTATTTAAGCCAATTCCCAAAACAACCCGTAATATTATGTATAGCAGTTAGCTATGATGCGTTTCTGCTCTCCCACTCCTTTATTTGATGTAATATCATTTTTTTGATTTTATTATCAATAAAGGTTTCTTTTTGCTTATCAAAAAAATTATTTATAGCGGCATGGTTGATTAAATAATAATATCTTACCAACTGTTGGCCAGTTTCGTCTCTAATACCAGCAGCTGCGGATGCATAATTGACACCTCTAAGTATGTCTTGACCTCTTGCAGTTACATATGGAGGTATATTCCCATTGAACCCCAGTTGCTGAGCTGTTAATCCACCAATTAAGTTTGTCAGTGCAATAGATTTTGTTATACAGGAGATGCTACAAATGCAGTAGAATAACTCATGAAAATACTCAGAATTTAACATCTATGCTCAAGATTCACTCCATGTATAGTCCTACAACACCACTAAATTTACACACCATTGATTTAAAATTCTTGAAACTTTTCTTGTCAATTTTTTGGTACTATAGACTTTTCCTATATCATATTATCTATAAAAAAAAAAACTAAAAATCCAAACTTATGATTCTAGAATTTGTCTAGAATCATTTGTGGTCGAGATCAAATTGATGAAATGAAAAGTTTAAACCATTAATTACTATTTCTAAATAAAATATTTATGAGGTTGTAATATATCTATAAATGGATTCAATGATTGAGGAGACTGCCACCTAAATGGCATGGTATTTCATTCTTGCACCAAGTACATAAATAGACTTGCACCATACACACAGGGGACTATCATGAAAACAGTGAATTCACAAACAAAAAATTCATATAAAAAAATTCCACTTTTATAAGTCACGCTAACAGGCTTTTTAATGTGAAATGAATAATACAAATTTGTCATATCATTCTATGTAAAATTTTTATTTGTTTATGATTACTCATTCGTTTATAGGTCATTTTCGGATAACAAGAAGTTTAAATGAGTTTTAAATATATATATATATATATATATGAAATTGAATAAGTTTGGAAGTTAAATTTGTCAGCTCTATGTTTCTAAAATAATAATAATAATAATAATAAAATAAAAGGATAATAATAAGGGAGGGAGGAGAGCTGACCGATTACATCAACAGTAGTTTTGCCATTGGAAAACCTTCCAGTAGGACCAGAGGGGAAGTCGATGCCATAGGGCAAATAATTGGCTTTAGCCACAGATGCAATATTGTTGTTATTCCCATTATCCACCAATGAATCTCCAAATATGAAGTAACATGGCACCTGAGCCTGCTGTTGTTGAGCTTCAGCCTCATACCTGAAACTCAAAACTAACACCACCACCACACACACCACTAACCATTTCCTAATATTACCACCACCCATGGCCATAATTAACAATGAAGATCCAAAAACACAAAACACTGTGAAAGGTGATAAAAATATAAAAATTAAAAAAAAAAGGCCTTAGAGAAGGAAATGAAGGTGAGGTGAGAAAATTGGAATGGTGGTGATAGGTATGATGAAATTAAGAGGCCAAAGAACTAGCATATATATAGGGTGTAGAGAGTGGGGCAAACAAGATTGAGTGACACTGTTTAGATTCAAATGGGCTTGACTGGCTATGTTCTGGCTTTTACAGTTGAGAAGTTAGTTCGGTGCATTAATTTCACGCGGATATATATGATATACAAAGATTGTTATGCAATAATAATAACAGATAAAAGATTCATTGACCCTCCATGCATGAATTTTTTGTGGATTTGCATTGCATTCAATAGTGCACGGGAGTTTAATTTGATCAAGTCATATCAATCTTTAGTCGGTGGAGTTGATAATTGTTTCTCTCGTCAAAAAATGAAATTTATTGTGTTTTGGGATTTGATCCTACTAGTCCCCACTACAAGAAAAAAAGGGATACAATAATGTTTATTTTGTAGCGTTTTTTAAAAGGCTGTAAAATGTGTGGTAAGTCTAAGGCTGTAAAATGTGTGGTAAGTATAAGACACGATTTCATTTATTACACGCCGGTCATCGGAAAATGGTAGGGCAACGTTTTTGAAACGTTGGGTTATAACTAAAACGATGTAGTTTATTTTAGATAAAAGTATTTATTTTTCTTTTAGATTTCTTTTTTGCTTTCAAGAGTCGTGGGAAATCCAAGTCAATCAAAGAGAGAGAGAGAGAGGCGACTTTAGAGAGAGAGATAGAGGTATCGACACTTGGTGCTTTGATCTGGATTGATTCTTCGTCATTTTGATCTTGAAAGCTTGTTCTATATTTGATTTGAGCATTTTATCTTAGTTATTGTTCGAATCCCTATAATCTAAATCGATCTAGGGCTCGTTTTCTTTGTGTTTGGATGCGCATGGCTCAAGGTAAGGGATTTGTTGAATTCACAAAAGATCTGTGTAGTTTCATGGCTAAAAACTAACAATCTGGAATGTATTTACGTTGATGTTTGTAAATTCAGTTTCTTCTTCACTCGATTTGGTTAATAGCTAGCATTTTTTGCTTTTGTTTTTTGGTTTTCTGTCTTTCTTCTAATTTTCGTTCTCTTGCTCTTTATGGTCTACGCATTAGGATGGAGTTCTTGATCACCAGCGAATGGAAAGAAATGGAGTGGTGATCGAGAGATGTTGATGCCGATCGAGAGTTGCATCCAACAGCCTTTGTATCACAAAACACTAGTTCAAGCGTTGTGCTATGATCCTCTCTGCTAATGTGCTCATTAACAAGTAAATGAACACTTTATGGATTTGATCTTCCTGATCAGTTTACTCATTATTATCCATTTTTAGTTTATCAGGATTGATACCCTATGAAATTTAATTTGCTTTAATAGCTTGCATATGTTTTGAGTTGTTCAGACTTTCTATTCATGGCTAAAAACTCATCAATGATCTATTCTGGATATGGAGAACTGCCAAAGCATTCTTTAGGGGGGGAGGGGAATTTTGAAAAACACACGCACACATATATAAATGCAAAGCAGTTATAGGATGGCCATTCATGTTGATTTTTGTAAAGAATAATCTATTATCCAGTTTACAAATTTCACTTGATACATTTTAATGAAGCAGTAGTATTTTACTTTATGTCTCTATTTGATCACCATGCTGCAGAAAGTTAACATTTTTGTTTATTATGATTTAACAATGCATAATTTTTGAATTGGCTATGAATTATTGTTGATCTGAAGCCCTGCCTAAACAACTAAGAGATAGTCTTTTATTTATTTATTTATTTTTTTTGATCGGCAAATAAATCTTTATTGATGCAAACATATAAGATATGCAAAGATACATCAATAAAGAGGAGCTTGGAGCTAAAACGAAGCTCCAAGCTCCAATTGGTGAGGAACCAACAAAAAGGAAAGCAAAAAGCAAAACAGCATAACAGATATAACCCAATCAACCCTTACAACCAGCTAACACATTGACATTCAACCCAATCGGCCATCAAACAAGCAAAACAGCACACAGCCCAATCCAGTATCCAGCATGAACTATAGACTGAATTCCAGCCCAATGAACCAAACCAAACACAGCAGCACCAGACCAGTAGAAGACCAGAACAGTTGCAAACCAGTAGAAGACCAGTATAGCAGCAGCAGACTCACTATAGCAGAACAAACTCACTATGACAGAACAGTTGCAACCAACTATAGCAGCAGACCAACAAAACACCCAAGAGATACAACCCACCAAAAAACACCCCACAGAGACCATAATCTCCCTTCAAATGCATAAGAATATCTGTAATTTTAATCAGAATATCAACTGAATTCCATTCACTTCACAGCAAACAATCAACAAACAGAGCTCTGAAGCAGTGGACCTGTGATGATGAATGCACCTAGACAGAACAACAAACAGTCTTCAGCCAAAATCACCCAGACAGATCAGTATAGCAGACTAGCAGATCAGAGTAGAATCAAATAGGCTAACAGATCAGCAGAGAAGAGTAGAAGGATCAAAATGCAAAGACCAACTGAGGATTCAAGAACAAAGCCTGATTTGATTCCATTTGAAAGCTAAATCATCAATTGAGAATGAGAAGTTCTTGATAGATGCTTTCAACCAAAAAGCTGCCCTGATTTTGATTAATTCACACAGACCAAAGAAATTGGGTTGAGTCTCAGAGAAGACACATTCGTTCCTGTGCTTCCAAATGGACCAAAGAACAATAAGGGGGATAGCTCTCCAAATTAGCCTGTCAAAGCTCTTCAATCTAACACCCAACCACCAATTGAGAAGGCCTTTCGCAAAGTTATTGATGCACTAGTAAAATCCCCAATCATGAATAAAAGAAGACCAGATCAACCAAGAAAAGGGGCAAAGAAGCAAAACATGAATAGCAGATTCAGGTTCAGCTCTGCAGATGGGGCAAAGAATGGAAACACTGCTATCCAGAATGCCAAGTCAGTGCAAAAATTCTGCAGATTTGATTTTGTTTTTCCATACCAGCCAACAGAAAAAAGAAACCTTGGGGGGAGTGGTTCTATTCCAAATGGATTTACAGATTCTGAGATTGGGGCCAAGATTAGAGCTACTAAGAGAGTAAAGAGAGGACACAGAGAACTCACTACTATTTGTAGATGCGCAAGCCTAGGACAAACAATCTGCTCTATCAAGACTCAAAAAAGGAGCGGAGGAAAGGACACCAAGCAATCTAGTTTCTTCAGCCAATTCTCATACATATAACACTCTTCTATGTGGTAAATTCCAATCATTTGAACTGATTTTCCTTGCAAAGTATTGGTGGAGAGAACCTTCGTTATCAGTTGAAAGATTAAAGAGATGTGGAAAATCAATCTTAAGACAAGAGTTACCACACCACCTATCATGCCAAAATTTGATTCTATTTCCATTTCCCACTTTAATAAGGCAGTTGCCAAAGTAGTTGTTGTAAATAATACTGCTATGAGTCCCAATGGAGATGATGCCCTTCCACAGTCTGGAATGTTTATAAGAGGCCTTCATTGGTAGAAACCAACACAGCTCATCAACCTTATATTTACTACAAATAGCTCTCATCCAAAGAGCATTGATTTGAGTTCCAAATTTCCACCACCATTTGAGTAGCAAGCAAGCATTGACATCTCTGATCCTTCGGATACCCAGCCCCCCTTGATCTGTGCTTTTTGTAACCTCCACCCATTTCACAAGGTGAACTTTCCTTTTATTGGCATTACCACCCCATAAAAAATTAGCCTCAATCTTTTCAATATCTCTAGCCACACCTTCAGGCATCTTGAATAAAGAAAGAAAGTACACTGGTAGACTGGATAAAGTAGACTTGATCAAAGTAAGTCTTCCTGCAAATGACAACAGCTTTCTCTTCCACCCGGAAAGTCTAGATTTAAATTTGTCAAGCACCGGCTTCCAAGTAGATTTCCTACTAGGGTTAGCACCAAGGGGCAGCCCCAAAAATTTGATAGGCAGGTTATGCACTTTACAGTTTAGGAGCCTTGCAAAAGAGAGCAGTAAAGCATCATCCACAACAACACCACACACCACACTTTTGTGGTAATTAATTTTGAGACCAGAGAGAACTTCAAAGTATCTGAGAATTCTTTTGAGAAGGACCATCTGATCCCAATCTGCTTCAGAAAAAAGAATTGAGTCATCGGCAAATTGCAGATGAGATAAGAGAACATCATTAGCCCCAACTAACACTCCTTTGAGAATGCCAAGATTAAGTGCTCTGCGCAAAAGTATATTGATCAATTCAGATACTATATTGAACAGGAAAGGTGATAGCGGATCACCCTGCCTAAGACCTCGTTAGGGTGAGAATTCCTTTGTTCGTGATCCATTCACAAGAATCGAAATTCTAGCTGTAGAGACACACATTTTCATCCAAGAAGTCCATTGGGATCCAAAACCAAAACTAGACAACAATGAGAATAGGAATTCCCAGTTTACAGAATCGAAGGCTTTCTCAAAATCCAACTTTAAAATCAGACCTTGTTTCTTGGCTTTCTTCCATCCATCCACCACTTCATTGGCAATGAATACCTCATCAATGATATTTCTCCCACCTATAAAAGCTGTCTGAGTTTCACCAATAATTGTGGGTAACACTGGCTTCAATCTATGTGTTAGAACTTTTGCCAAAATTTTGTATAGAGAACTCACGAGACTAATGGGTGTAGACACCCCATTTTTGACCGTCCATAAGACTTCGACGCGACTGATGGTTTACATGGTGGAGAAAGTTGTGCAGGGGAAATGTGCAATTTCTTCGGCAAAGAGAGAGCAACAAATCCCAACTTCACGCCCCATTTTGGACCAAAGCTATTTTGAATGGTTTTTAGACCTTAAAACCCTCTCTTTCAAAATATTTTTGAAATAAAGTTTCTGCGATGTTCCGAAGCTCGCCTTTTGTCAAACGTCGCGTTTTTCGGTAAACCGAGCAAGGACAAAGTGGAAATGAACGAAAGAGAAATGAAATCTTTGAAAAATCTTTCAAAACACCTTACTTAGGGGTTTGAAGTTGAAGAAAAGAAGAGAAGAGGGAAGAAATCCAGTCGGGGGAGAAAATGGGCATAAACCGTTAAGAGAGAGTCGAGCAGCCCTCGCCGAATCGGGCCTATTCATTTGGATACTTGGAATCAAGCTATCAGGCCACCACCGTTGGAAAGCTTACTCCCGGGGCTTCATTTTTCACTCAAGAATCTCCTAAATCCAATTCCGGATAGGGGAGATATCGTTGATTGAAGTAGGGTATCACTCCGGTTGGGACCGAATCTGCGCGGCTTCACGGAAACGGGCATAACTTTTTCCACAGGAGGAATTTTGATGCAAGGTTCACGCCATTGGAAAGATAACTTCCGGGGCTTCAATTTGGACACTTGAACGGCCACATTTGGACTTCCCAATCACCCACCGGCCACTTTTCTTTCCGGAAGCCCACTTTTTCTGTCCTGAAAGTAGCTGGCCGACCAGAAAAGCCAGGAAAAGTAGCTGGCCGGCCAGAAAACCCAGAAAAACTAGCCGGCCGGCCACTTATCTAAAAAAATGATTTTTTTTTTGCTTTTTAAACTAGCCGGCCATTATCCCCCTCCCAAGTGTGTTCTAGCCATATATTTTGTTTTCCACTACACCCATGTCCGAGGGTTTGGCCATTTTGGGGGGAAACTTGGTTTGTTTTCCCCGCCTTTTTTCCCCCCATTTTCCCCCTCTTTTTGCCTATATAACCAACACCCCAGGTCTGGTTTTTAGGGTTACAAAAAATTGGCTAAGAGCTTTGCATACATATCTCCCTCCATCTCCATCTTCAACCTAAAAAACATCCAACTCCTACACCATTTTATTCATCACCACCTAGCACCACCACCACTACTTCCATTCCAGCAGCTTGGAGCTCTTCTCAGAGGCTAGGAGGCACCATTTTTCAGTCCAAAAGGCAGCCAAGGGTTGGTCTTCAAGGGTAAGCACCATTCTCCCTCTTTCTAGCTCATTTTTGTGCCATTTCTTAGCCCTCTTTGCTTACTGTTTTGAGCTCCGGCCATAACTAGAAATATCATTTTTTTGAGCTCCTTTTCATCTTTCATTAAGGGTCCTACCCTGTTTGGGACCCCCACCTCGTACTTCCTTCTTTACCCCTTTGTATGCCATCTTGCTTGAGTAGTATTTTTGGCCCATATGTAATCTGTTTTGGAGCATGAGGTAAACTGAAAATAGGGTTATTTTGAGCCCTTCTTCAACATTTAAGAAGGGCTCAACACTATTTGGGACCTCCATATATCACTTGTCATTGTACCCCTCTTTGGTCCCCTTTTTTTGCATGATTTATTATCTTATTGAGCTCCTGTTTTGGACCTTGGTCCAAACTGAAAAGAGGCTTATTTTGACCCCCTCTTCATATTTCATTAAGGGTCTATGGCTGTTTGGGGCACCCTTTGTATACTTCATGTTATTGCTCTCTTGGTGCCCTTATTTTGCATAGCATTTTGAGCATACTTGTATCTGTTTTTGGGGTTTGTCATAAACTGTAATATATCATATTTTTTTCCCCTCTTCAATATTGTAGAAGGCCCCTTCCCCTTTTGGGGCCATTATTTGTGAGTTGCTTCATTACCTCTCTCTTTTTGGCCAATTTTGCATGCTAGTTTAGTCCCATTTGTGCTCACTGATTGGCCATGGTTTGAACTGTAAACATGCTTGTTTTGGGGCTGCCTCGCTTCTATCTTCATACTCCATGTTCAAATTATGCATGCATTGCATAGCTATAGGCCATTTCATGCACCAAAATCCATGTTTCGGGACTCGTTCCATGCATCGGGTATCATTTTGCCATGATTCGGGGCTGTTTTGCATCTCATTTTGCCTCTGAAAATTGCATGATCATATGCCATATTCCATGCTTTGCCATGTCATGTTAGAGTGGCATTTGTGCCTTAGGTTCGGTCCTCGGTTTGCGTGCACGCGTGCACGCATCTCGAGTGTCTCATTTTCATCTTATGGCCTCCTATGTGAGTGTGGCCGAGGTCCACTTGTGTTGGTGTAAGCCCATATTGCATTGTGTATGCCATTTCATTCCATAGCATTGCGTATGCTAGGCCGTACATTAGCGCATTGTGTATGCCATGTTTTCTCGTGCATCGTGTATGCCATTTCATAGCCTTTCGCATGTTAGGTTGTATCTTAGTTGCATTTCATGCATATCATGCATATTGCATCGTGTTCGGGATAGGGGTTAGCCCGGGCACGGAAAACGAGGTACGTTCCGTACTCCGAGTGACGGAGCGTGTCTCAATTCCCCAGTCACCGACACTCTGGATTATCCATGATGGAGTTAGGTTTTGTTGTATTTTCATATGCATTCATTTCATATTGAGTTGTGCAATTCGACTCCTCGGCCATCATGCATCGATATGCGTGATTGGTGGCACGAGGATCGAGACATGCATACATTTGTGAAAATACATTGCTATGCCCCTTTCCTGCTCTCTGTTGCAGCAAAATGAAGAATTAGTAACTTTTCAAAGTTTGGCACGCATTTCAAGAACAGGTGCAAACAGAGGCTAATTGGGGCATCGTCATGGATTTCCGCGCAAAGGCAACCCGGGCATGCATCATTCATCACCCAGAGCGGAATCAAGGCAGTCCCTGGCTTGCATGCCAGTTTTACAGCTTTCTTAGTTAATTTGTTAATTAATTAGGAATTTGTACATTATTCGGACTGTACTATTCTTTTATTCGGGACTGTATATTTATTCGGACCCTCTGCGCGAAGGCATAATTGTAATAAGTGTGGGTGAGTGTGATGTATGTCTTCCAACCCCACGTCTTTCTTCCCTTTTATTTACCTGCTTATGATGGTTAGATTAGGGCATATTTCAATTAGCATACAGTATGACCGCATGTTTGCATCATTCATCTGTTTTGCACGCACCGGGCTCGGCGCATCATACAAACTGCATTTGTATTTCAATTCCAAATTGAATACGTGTTAGTTGTAGCATTCCACATGTCATGTTTAAGAATAGCCGAGCCTGCTATAGTTTGCATTTTTTGCATGTGTTGCATTAGGCAATTCCGTGCATCTAGGATCATGCATGGATTTCTAATCGGTTTCTGTTTTGGCTTGGAGTACTCGGTGAGTTTTTATGCTTTAGCACCCTTGCATGCGTGTGAGTGTTGCCATGAATAGCATGCTTACCATGAGGCTATTTGCTTATGTGATATAACTGCCTTGAATGCCTGTGGGTGGAGGTTGGGTTATTTGGATTGGAATAATTCATCAAATGTTTGTTTTAAGCCCACTAGATAGTGGCAAAATCATGCTTTTCTAAGCCCACCTGAGGGTGGCAAAATCTGCATTTTTGAGCCTACCTGCGGGTAGCAAACCATCTTTCAAAAACAAACACGAAATGTGTTGTTCCAATTCAGGCGATCCAGTCTATACTTGTGTGTTGTGCGCATCACATAGTAACCTAGGCTAATAACCGGAATAAGAACATACAATGTTTTCAAAAATAGATATCATGGTTAGTAGAGGCCGGTCTCTGACCGGGCGAGCGGGGGTGCTCACGAAGTGACCTTCCCCAATCGTACCCAAGTTCTCGAGCCGAGGCAACTTTGGTGATGACGGACACGTGGCCTTTGGCACCGAGTCGGGGTTTCCTAAATTTCCCCATAAAAAATATTTAGGTGTCGACTCTGTATCTGGCAAAGCAGTCCATGTTTGGCACTTCTTTCAAAAATCTGTTTTCTCAAAAACGATTTGCCGGATTTGGACTCTTTGGTTCAAGATTTAGAACCGTGACAATCGAGTCCTTGAGCTGTAGTGATCCCAAATGAACAGAACAAGACTTAACCTTCCCGGGGCGTTCGGGGACGTCTACAGTTTCTGGCGACTCTGCTGGAGATTTAGAGAACTTGACTCGAACTCATGATATCTTGTTTTGACCACATTTGTGTGTTTCTTTGCATTGCATTTGCATTGGTGCGCCTAGGACACCGTGTTTGCCATTTGCTATTCCTGAACGGTTTCCAGAGGCTTGTCTTGTCAAGGCATGACCATAAGGCTGACCGGTTGTGGGCTCTGCCAGTATGGGAACACAAACCTCGGTTTTACCGGGGCACCCTTTTTGACCATTCGACCTAGTGCATATTCGGATCCATAGTGACCATTCCAAACTAGGACAGGTTGCTTACCCGTTTATAGGTTGTTTGAAACCGCTGCGTGCGTAGTGAAACCCTAGCTCCTGACAAAATAGGACAGGGAAACCCTACCCCAAAATAGGGGTGTTTGGCTCTCACTTATCTGTTATGTGTTTTTAGAGTGCGTCTCTACAGGAATGCATGTATCAGTTTGCAAGTTTGGGCATCGGGCCTGCGGGCACCAGTATCGGTATTTTAGGAATCAGTTATCTGCGAGTATCAGATCCAGTTTTGAGGCAGAATTTGGGGCAGAATTCAGTAGAGGGCACAGGCATCCTGCTAGGCCCGTATCTATTTTGGTAAACATCAGGCTGAGATGCTGCATGTTTTCTCTTTTGCTAGGTAGTCTTGGAACCATAGCTTCGGAAGGCTCCGATATCCCCCGGGTACCTTGGACTAGTGCTGATAGACTTTGTTAGGTTAGAAATTCAATTCAAGGGCAACCAGTGTTCTTTCGCTAAGGCAAGGCAAAGGAGGGCCAGACAGGGTTCATTTGTTCATCTGATCCGACAGTCACCAGTCACATCATCAGCAGACCCGTGATGGCACAGGGTTCGGAAGAATTTGTGGCCATGATAGCAGCGCTAAGTCAGGGAACTGCAATGCAAGATAAGACTAGCGCTGAAACGCAATGCCCATCTGGGGCATCTGCTCCGTATCCAGCTTCAGGACCCCAGCCGAACTTTGACCCACTTCTGCCAGCTGAAGATTTGCAGGGTCCAGATCCCCAAGAAAGGTTGACTCAAGCTCGAGTTTCCACACCTCTGGTGCAGCCTACTGAGAGGCTTCGTCCCTCTGATGTCAATGAATTCAGTTCGACTGCAGTGAAAATTGCAAACCTTGAGAAGCAATTCAAAAGGGCACAGAGCCTTAGCCCTATTCACGACATCGAGGATGGGTTCACCGAGGTTGCCGTAAGACTCCCAGTCGAGAGTACCAATGCTGGCGGTAGCACTGTTTCCAAACCTACTAAAGTCAGCACAGTTGCCATAACCGACCCTTTTGCCGAGGCCAGCCTACAAATAGCCAGCCCAGTCCGAGCTCAGGGTAGATTTTTCACCCCCCTCCATATGAGCCTAACCAGCGCCTTCAAACTCCTGAGGGAAAGAGGGCATCTCAAACCCCTTAATCCTCAACCTTTGCCAAATCCACTCCCTACCAAACATAACCCAAGAAAATACTGTGTATATCATCAACAGCGTGGCCATGGCACCGATGGTTGCTTCCGCCTTCGTCATGAGATCCAGAATCTCATTGACAACCGGACAATAGTTCCACCTCAAAACCCCAAGGACCAAGTACCTCATCCACATCTCAACCTCAGCCATACACTGCCACCCACCTACAACCCCAGCATATACCCCCCGACCCATATACCCAAGCCCGAGATGTTTATCCCAGAAAGCATGGCCTTAAGCACGATAGATGCACTTGAACCCCAATCATCTCAAACCCGTGAACCCACTACTTCTGAGCTAGGGAGCATGATTGAAGATCTTCAGAGAACAGTGGCAGATTTAACCTTTGGAGTTTTGGCTCCATCATCAACCACATCGCCTGCCAAGGAGTTCATGTCAAAACGCTCCCTAATCTTGGGACGGGCTGCATTGGAAGAAGGCGAATCTCTTAGCAAAGTGGAGGCAGGTGGTAAGAACAAGGTAGGGGCGGGCATGGATCCCCATGAACATCTTCTATTTTCTGTTGAGGCTTTGAAAGCCGAGGGACTGAACAAAGAGCAAGTCCTCGCAGTTGTTGCAAAAGCTGTGGATGACACTTTCGCCACTCAAGTTGGGGGCAGTTTGAATCAAGAGGCAAGCCGGGAAAAGAGCCGTTGTACCAGAAATGATCCTGTTAGCTCTAACCCTCCGCTCGGAAGAGATCAGCAAACCAGGCCAACACCTGCCAATCCCTTCGCTGGTGCACCCAGTAAAAATTCACAAGCCTTGAAGTACCAACCCCGAGGTCAAAGGGTCTTCCATGCCCTCCACATGCCTTTGTCCAAAGCTTTCCACATCCTTGTTGGACAAGGCCATCTCAAACCCCTTGAGCCTCGGCCTCTCCCGAACCCTCTTCCGGCTACACATGATGCTGCCCAGTATTGTGCCTTCCATCAACAAACCGGTCATGGCACTGACAATTGCTTTCGTCTTCGCCACGAAGTGCAAGATCTGATCGACAACAGAGTCATCCCCGCACCGGGTCTTACAAAGTCTATCGGCACTTGATCAGTGAACTTGGGGGATAATGTTATGTGATCGGGGGATGAACCACCTGCGGATGGCGCTCAGATTACTCCGGTTGTGGTGAATGGCATGCACTGTTTTGAGCAATGTACAAGTGCTGTTAATTTTGCATTCTGACTTGGGTATTGAGTTAGTCTTGTTGTTTTATTTTGAGTCAGTCTTTTTGTTTTGAGTCAGTCTCTTTTGTTTTGGGTCTGTCTTGTTGTATCGAGTCAGTCCTGTTGTACAGAGGTCGGGAGATTCTGGGGGTGTTACCTCGGGCGTCACCATTTTGTTTTGTGTTTGTCTTTTCGTTTGATTTTGAGTCTGTTTCTGCCAGGGAGCTAGTTATGCCAACAGATCTGAATGGAACAGTAGTGATTTTCATACTCTTGTATTTGCTTCTGCCGTGTGCCAGTTGTGCCAGAAATTCTAAATGAGATGGCAATATTTGACTAGAAGCTGTGTCTTTTCTGTGCCTTGAATTCATTGCATCGACCTAAGTTTTCCAAAACTTTTTGAACACTGCGGTGAAAACGAAGAGGAAGGAATTCCTCGGGATTTGCAAAACTTTGATCAATTGAGAGAAAGAGAGGTGTACTAAGCCCTTAATGATTGAGATCATGCTTGTTAGTGTGAGTACTGGGAAGGATCCTGGCTTGATCCAGATTGGTCCCATACTGTCTTCAGCGCGAGCGATTTGTCGCTTTCTTAAAAGATTTCAAAAAATGTTTTGCGCGGTCCTACGAAGACTTGTGTGGAATCGCTCTTGAGATTGTGCAGCTTAGGATCGCTCTCAGCCTCGAGACTTGAGCCCTTGCTTTCAAACCTTGACCTTGGATTAGGAGTGTTCAACGGTCAACTGTGATATAAGGCCTGTGTGGCCAGATTTGAAACAGCCCTCGAACAAGAGGCACCAAAGTCAGATCAAGAAGATCAGATCAAAGGAAGCTTGTAAAGCTAGATCAGAAGCCCCCCCTCAACTAGGGGCAAAAATGTCCGATATGCTCGAAGAGCCAAAGATGGATCCTTCAGTAAATCAATACCACAGCCACTCTCCTGGATACGGATGGCTTCAAAACCCTAAAACCATTTGGCATGGACTTGTTACACTTTTACCCTTTGAGAGGCTCGCTGGGTCGAAAACCCGGAAGGGCGACCCAGGCAAAAGTTAGAGCAAGAGAAAAATACAAAAAAAGAAAGCAAAAAAAAAAAGCAAAAAAAAAAAGAAAAAAAAAAGAGAAAAAATGCAAAAAAAAGAAAGAGAAAAAAAAATGCAAAAAAGAAAAAAGAATGAAAAGATACAAAAATTGAAAAAAAAAGAAGAAGAACAAAGCTCACAAGGTCGAAAACCCGCGATGGGCGCCTTGGCAAAAGTTAAAGCCTAAAAAGGAGAGGTTAATACCCGAGTGTACCTTAACCCCGAACTACGTAAGGCTTGATTCCCATGTTTGGGATACGTAGGCAACTTCATCCTGAAGTCCAGCCCCCAACGCTCTCATAGTAACCAAGTCCATATAATGGTTTTGATCATCCTTGCCTTCTCTGTATCCGGGAGTTCGGTCATCATTGATGAAGACTGTTTACGAAATGCTGCGGTGCCATCCAAACAAGGGGCAGCTTTCCGTTGCCATTTAACGCGCTACGGTGCCATCCAAACAAGGGGTAGCTTTCCGTTGCCATTCAACGCGCTGCGGTGCCATCCAAACAAGGGGTAGCTTTCCGTTGCCATTCAACGCGCTGCGGTGCCATCCAAACAAGGGGTAGCTTTCCGTTGCCATTCAACGCGCTGCGGTGCCATCCAAGCAAGGGGCAACTTTCCGTTGCCATTCAATGCGCCGCGATGCCGTTCAAACAAGGGGCAACTTTCCGTTGCCATGCAGCTCCCCTCTAGCACGGGGCAGTTTTCCTTTGGATCTGAGGTTGTGCATCTCGAGAGTGGGTTCTATGCTCGTTGAGCAGTGGCTGTTTGCAAAAATAGTTTTTGAGAATTTTTACTGAGGTTGACTAATCTTCTCGAAAAGTACTCCATTTTTCAAAACTGGACCATTTCTTGGACCCAAAAAAGGAAAACTCTCAGTGCTCATAGCCTAACTTGCATGATTTTAAATCAGAAAATCGAACAAGCGCGTTAATCTAACTCTCATGTTGGTCAAAACTGTTTTAGTAGAAAGCAAAAACAAAAAATGGTCAAAATGATGAACTAGGGGCACAGTTGAGTCGGGTGTTCTGTCTTTTCCCCTTTGTCAAAATACTTGCCAGAAAGGGCACTCTACTTGTCAAAAAGGGCACCGTATTCGCCAGAAAAGGGCACAACAAAGGGCAGAAAGCTCTCACATCCTCCAAGTAACGAGGTATCAAGTAAAGTGCGAAGCACGAACTGGAATGGGGCAAGATATCCCACTCCATCATCTGGACAGATCTTATCACGACCAAACTCCCCAGCAAAGCATCATCAACCGATGTTAGCTGCAGATTTGCTACACACCCAGTTGTAGCACAGCCCCTCTGCGGGAGAAACTCACTAGCTGCGTGCAGAAGAAGAAGAATCTAGCGGAATGCTAGGGGCAAGAGCCCACAACTTTCTGTTTATCCATCAACCACCCAGGGGAGGGATTTAAAATGAGAGATTGAAGAATAGAGAGATGTGCGATGAGAGAAAAAGTGAGAAAAGGGTTTTGAGAGAAAAACAGAGCCTGAGGGCTGAGTGATGTGAGAACCACAAATGAGAAAGGGTGGGAAACAATACCCGGTGAAACAGGCTCCCTGTATATGTCTGTGTGTCGTGTCTTTTGTTTTGTTTGTCTCGATTCCTGCTTTGAGTCGTCCCGAGTGTGTCTCATTGTGTTTAGGTCGTTTACCTTTTGTTTTTCTGTGTTGAGACGTTTTGGCTGTGGTCAGTTGTAGGCTCAATACTCGGTTGAGAATCCTTTTCTCATTTTCAAAAGAAAAATCATCCTGTGCTCAAAGTGCTGTGCCATTCTCCACATTTGTGCAAAACAGAATTGGTTCTTTCATAAAGCCGCAGGGTTCAACCCAGGTCATGTCAGAATAGTAAAGCAAGGACCTATCTGAAGCTATTTAGGTTCCGGACTGCAAAGCAAAAGAAAAGAGGGAAAATTTGGAGTATCTTAGCATGTCTCAACTTTAGCAAAATCCGAGACTGCATTCCAGGTGCACCTTCTCAGGCCTCACCATTTCTCTAGAGTATGAGTGTGTCTCGACCCCAAGTGTAAGCCTGCTTCAAGTCAGAATGGCAGTCCAAGCAACACCCGAGGGTTTTACATGCAAATATTATCTCTCGCCAATTTGAACAGGGTGTGCCCTTTTTGAGCTGAGTATGTTGTGAAGTCCTCTAAGAGGTAAATCAGAGGCACCAGAGTACATATTTGATGCTCCTCTATTGCATAGAATGTGAACTTTCTTGTACACTATTGTTGCATGCGTGCCGCGCATCGTTATGATTCATGCATAGAATATGCTTGCTTTCGATTCCGCATAGAATATGCTTTGCTTGTTTCATGCATAGAATATGCTTGCTTTCAATATTGCATAGAATGTGCTTCCATACTTGCATAGAAGATGCATTTTATCGCACTATCTTGTGCATTTTATCCCTGCTCGCACTGTCTTGTGCACTTACACTTTGTATCTCGCTTGCACTGTTTTGTGCATCTTGTGGTTATATCTCACTCGCACTATTTTGTGCCTTGCAAATCACTCACGTTGTTTAGCGTATCGCACTGTCTTGTGCATTTCAAATCAATCACACTGTTTTGTGCAGTTTACATTCGCGCTATTTTGCGCATCGCACTGTTTTGTGCAGTTTGTCATTCGCGCTATTTTGCGCACCTCAATCGCACTGTTTTGTGCAGTTTACATTCGCGCTATTTTGCACATCGCACTGTTCTGTGCAGTTTATCACTCACGCTATTTTGCGCACCTCAATCGCACTGTTTTGTGCAGTTTATCATTCGCGCTATTTTGCGTACCTCCATCGCACTGTCTTGTGCATTGCATTCATCGCGCTATTTTGCGCACCTCAATCGCACTGTCTTGTGCTTTGTATATCATATCGCACTATCTTGTGCATTTCAAATCAATCGCGCTGTTTAGCGTATCGCACTATTTTGTGCATTGTATCATTCGCGCTATCTTGCGCACCTTACCTGCACTTGTTAGTGCATTGCATCGCATTATCTTGCGCACCTTATCTGTATCACACTGTTTTGTGCATTCACCCTGCTCGTACTGTTTTGTACACCTTTAGCATCGCGCTATTTTGTGCATCTGTTTAGCACTGTTTTGTGCATTCACTCTGCATCGCACTGTCTTGTGCACATTGCATTTTTGCATCATTTGCACTGTCCTGTGCACTCTTCGGTCTAAGGAGACCTTAAATCCTGCATCATCATTCGTGCTGTTTTGCGCATCGCACTTGCATTTATTCGCACCGTCTCGTGCACTTTCTGGTCTAGGAGACCTTAAATCCTCTAAAGGTGCAATTCCTTTGGTGTTTGTTGTGCCCGAACGACTTCCGGTGGTCTGGTATAGCCACCTGCCTGTGTTTGCGGTGAGTTCCTAGGAGACCAACTGAGACGGTGGAAACTAGAGTTCGAATGGCTCATGCCTAGAACGCAAAGGTTCGGGATTTCCGAGACTAAAGTCTGGTTTAAATACCCAGGGGTATATCCTTGGCTTGAAATCTGTATGGCAGCCCCATAGATTGAGATAGCATCTGTATGCACCTCAATTCTGGATACTGATCCAACCTAGTCTGTCACCCTGTTGGAGAATAAGGAAAGCTGCGACCATAGTCAGGGAGAAAAGTAGTACCTGCGGTTCAATCAAGAAGAAGCGAGAGATCCCCAGCAGCATGAGGTAAGTCATTGCCAATTACCCCTGTAAGGTACCTTTACCTCTTAGCTATTACATTGCATTTTAGCCACTACATTACAGTGCATTGCATGAATCCTCAATTTTCAAACCGGCTTCGCGTAGCGTATAAGCCCAATTTTCAAAACCGGCTTCGCGTAGCGTGTAAGTCCAATTATCAAAATCTTCCCGCATATCATTTTATCCTGCCCCTGAACTACGCTGGTTTGATTCCTTGCAAAAGGATACGTTGGCAGCTTGCGGGCACAACCATTTATTTATCTATATTTTGTTTGTTTGTCCAAGTCTTCGGCCTCGTCAAAAATTGGTCGTCTCTGGGCTTTGACATTCACTCCCGTCACTTCTTGACTTCCGAGTTCTGTCAAAGAGGGGCAACTGTAGACACCCCATTTTTGACCGTCCATAAGACTTCGACGCGACTGATGGTTTACATGGTGGAGAAAGTTGTGCAGGGGAAAGGTGCAATTTCTTCGGTAAAGAGAGAGGAACAAATCCCAACTTCACGCCCCATTTTGGACCAAAGCTATTTTGAATGGTTTTTAGACCTTAAAACCCTCTCTTTCAAAACATTTTTGAAATAAAGTTTCTGCGATGTTCCGAGGCTCGCCTTTTGTCAAACGTCGCGTTTTTCGGTAAACCGAGCAAGGACAAAGTGGAAATGAACGAAAGAGAGATGAAATCTTTGAAAAATCTTTCAAAACACCTTACTTAGGGGTTTGAAGTTGAAGAAAAGAAGAGAAGAGGGAAGAAATTCAATCGGGGGAGAAAATGGGCATGAACCGTTAAGAGAGAGTCGAGCAGCCCTCGCCGAATCGGGCCTATTCATTTGGATACTTGGAATCAAGCTATGAGGCCACCACCGTTGGAAAGCTTACTCCTGGGGCTTCATTTTCCACTCAAGAATCTCCTAAATTCAATTCCGGATAGGGGAGATATCGTTGATTGAAGTAGGGTATCACTCCGGTTTGGACCGAATCTGCGCGGCTTCACGGAAACAGGCATAACTTTTTCCATAGGAGGAATTTTGATGCAAGGTTCATGCCATTGGAAAGCTAACTTCTGGGGCTTCTATTTGGACACTTGAACGGCCACATTTGGACTTCTCAATCACCCACCGGCCACTTTTCTTTCCGGAAGCCCACTTTTTCTGTCCTGAAAGTAGCTGGCCGACCAGAAAAGCCAGGAAAAGTAGCTGGCCGGCCAGAAAACCCAGAAAAACTAGCCGGCCGGCCACTTATCTAAAAAAATGATTTTTTTTTGCTTTTTAAACTAGCCGGCCATTATCCCCCTCCCAAGTGTGTTCTAGCCATATATTTTGTTTTCCACTACACCCATGTCCGAAGGTTTGGCCATTTTGGGGGGAAACTTGGTTTGTTTTTCCCCCCATTTTCCCCCTCTTTTTGCCTATATAACCAACACCCCAGGTCTGGTTTTTAGGGTTACAAAAAATTGGCTAAGAGCTTTGCATACATATCTCCCTCCATCTCCATCTTCAACCTAAAAAACATCCAACTCCTACACCATTTTATTCATCACCACCTAGCACCACCACCACTACTTCCATTCCAGCAGCTTGGAGCTCTTCTCAGAGGCTAGGAGGCACCATTTTTCAGTCCAAAAGGCAGCCAAGGGTTGGTCTTCAAGGGTAAGCACCATTCTCCCTCTTTCTAGCTCATTTTTGTGCCATTTCTTAGTCCTCTTTGCTTACTATTTTGAGCTCCGGCCATAACTGGAAATATCATTTTTTTGAGCTCCTTTTCATCTTTCATTAAGGGTCCTACCCTGTTTGGGACCCCCACCTTGTACTTCCTTCTTTACCCCTTTGTATGCCATCTTGCTTGAGTAGTATTTTTGGCCCATATGTAATCTGTTTTGGAGCATGAGGTAAACTGAAAATAGGGTTATTTTGAGCCCTTCTTCAACATTGAAGAAGGGCTCAACACTATTTGGAACCTCCATATATCACTTGTCATTGTAACCCTCTTTGGTCCTTTTTTTGCATGATTTATTAGCTTATTGAGCTCCTGTTTTGGACCTTGGTCCGAACTGAAAAGAGGCTTATTTTGACCCCCTATTCATGTTTCCTTAAGGGTCTATGGCTATTTGGGGCACCCTTTGTATACTTCATGTTATAGCTCTCTTGGTGCCCTTATTTTGCATAGCATTTTGAGCATACTTGTATCTATTTTTGGGGTTTGTCATAAACTGTAATACATCATATTTTTTTCTCCTCTTCAATATTGTAGAAGGCCCCTTCCCTGTTTGGGGCCAGCATTTGTGAGTTGCTTCATTACCTCTCTCTTTTTGGCCAATTTTGCATGCTAGTTTAGTCCCATTTGTGCTCACTGATTGGCCATGGTTTGAACTGTAAACATGCTTGTTTTGGGGCTGCCTCGCTTCTGTCTTCATACTCCATGTTCAAATTATGCATGCATTGCATAGCTATAGGCCATTTCATGCACCAAAATCCATGTTTCGGGACTCCTTCCATGCATCGGGTATCATTTTGCCATGATTCGGGGCTGTTTTGCATCTCATTTTGCCTCTGA
This sequence comes from Camellia granthamiana, assembly GCA_036172215.1. Taxonomy (NCBI): domain Eukaryota; kingdom Viridiplantae; phylum Streptophyta; class Magnoliopsida; order Ericales; family Theaceae; genus Camellia; species Camellia granthamiana. The sequence continues at coordinate 4,558,177 of CM069909.1, forward strand.
AAATTGCATGATCATATGCCATATTCCATGCTTTGCCATGTCATGTTAGAGTGGCATTCGTGCCTTAGGTTCGGTCCTCGGTTTGCGTGCACGCGTGCACGCATCTCAAGTGTCTCATTTTCATCTTATGGCCTCCTATGTGAGTGTGGCCGAGGTCCACTTGTGTTGGTGTAAGCCCATATTGCATTGTGTATGCCATTTCATTCCATAGCATTGCGTATGCTAGGCCGTACATTAGCGCATTGTGTATGCCATGTTTCCTCGTGCATCGTGTATGCCATTTCATAGCCTTTCGCATGTTAGGTTGTATCTTAGTTGCATTTCATGCATATCATGCATATTGCATCGTGTTCGGGATAGGAGTTAGCCCGGGCAAGGGAAACGAGGTACGTTCCGTACTCCGAGTGACGGAGCGTGTCTCAATTCCCCAGTCACCGACACTCCGGATTATCCATGATGGAGTTAGGTTTTGTTGTATTTTCATATGCATTCATTTCATATTAAGTTGTGCAATTCGACTCCTCGGCCATCATGCATCGATATGCGTGATTGGTGGCACGAGGATCGAGACATGCATACATTTGTGAAAATACATTGCTATGCCCCTTTCCTGCTCTCTGTTGCAGCAAAATGAAGAATTAGTAACTTTTCAAAGTTTGGCACGCATTTCAAGAACAGGTGCAAACAGAGGCTAATTGGGGCATCGTCATGGATTTCCGCGCAAAGGCAACCCGGGCATGCATCATTCATCACCCGGAGCGGAATCAAGGCAGTCCCTGGCTTGCATGCTAGTTTTACAACTTTCTTAGTTAATTTGTTAATTAATTAGGAATTTGTACATTATTCGGACTGTACTATTATTTTATTCGGGACTGTATATTTATTCGGACCCTCTGCGCGAGGGCATAATTGTAATAAGTGTGGGTGAGTGTGATGTATGTCTTCCAACCCCACGTCTTTCTTTCCTTTTATTTACCTGCTTATGATGGTTAGATTAGGGCATATTTCAATTAGCATACAGTATGACAGCATGTTTGCATCATTCATCTGTTTTGCACGCACCGGGCTCGGCGCATCATACAAACTGCATTTGTATTTCAATTCCAAATTGAATATGTGTTAGTTGTAGCATTCCACATGTCATGTTTAAGAATAGCCGAGCCTGCTATAGTTTGCATTTTTTGCATTGTTGCATTAGGCAATTCCGTGTATCTAGGATCATGTATGGATTTCTAATCGGTTTCTGTTTTGGCTTGGAGTACTCGGTGAGTTTTTATGATTTAGCACCCTTGCATGCGTGTGAGTGTTGCCATGAATAGCATGCTTACCATGAGGCTATTTGCTTATGTGATATAACTGCCTTGAATGCCTATGGGTGGAGGTTGGGTTATTTGGATTGGAATAATTCATCAAATGTTTATTTTAAGCCCACTAGATAGTGGCAAAATCATGCTTTTCTAAGCCCACCTGAGGGTGGCAAAATCTGCATTTTTGAGCCTACCTGCGGGTAGCAAACCATCTTTCAAAAACAAACATGAAATGTGTTATTCCAATTCAGGCGATCCAGTCTATACTTGTATGCTGTGCGCATCACATAGTAACCTAGGCTAATAACCGGAATAAGAACATACAATGTTTTCAAAAATAGATATCATGGTTAGTAGAGGCCGGTCTCTGACCGGGCGAGCGGGGGTGCTCACGAAGTGACCTTCCCCAATCGTACCCAAGTTCCCGAGCCGAGGCAACTTTGGTGATGACGGACACGTGGCCTTTGGTACCGAGTCGGGGTTTCCTAAATTTCCCCATAAAAAATATTTAGGTGGCGACTCTGTATCTGGCAAAGCAGTCCATGTTTGGCACTTCTTTCAAAAAGATGTTTTCTCAAAAACAATTTGCCGGATTTGGACTCTTTGGTTCAAGATTTAGAACCGTGACAATCGAGTCCTTGAGCTGTAGTGAACCCAAATGAACAGAACGGGACTTAACCCTCCCGGGGCATTCGGGGACGTCTACAATGGGTCGATAATCAGACAGATTAATGGGATTTTCCAACTTAGGGATGAAAATAATAAACGTAGTATTAATGCCATATGTGAGCCTACTATTCTGATGGAATTCTTTAAAAAATTGCATAAACTCATGCTTCATGATCGTCCAAAATTTCTGGTAGCACAACAGGTTGAACCCATCAGGGCCTAGGGCTTTGTTGCTATTGCAGTCTTTAATTGCTGCTAAGACCTCAGCTTCAGTGAACTCTGGAACAAAGAAATGAGAAACATAATCTGCCTCTATAGTCTTGAACACCCCTCCCAAAACAGGTCTTTTAAGCCAATCTTCAGCAAAATAAGTCTTGAAATGTTGAAAAACCTCATGCTTGACCCTGCTAGGCTCCTCATGAGACACTCCATTGACAGTAATAGAGTTAAGCAGGTTTCTACTCTGTCTGAGATTAGCAAAGACATGAAAGAACCTAGTATTTCTATCCCCATTCAGAGTCCAGTTCAGTCTGGACTTTTGATGCCATAACCACTCCACCATTCTGTAAAGCTTCTACACTTCTTGTCTGATCATTCTTCTTCTTATCTTTTCTGAATCTAGTAGTGCTCTATCCTTTGCCATAATGTCAAATATATGCAACTCCTCCTCTGAAGCCTTAAGTTTGGATGTGATATTTCCAAACACCTCAATATTCCATTTTTTAATTCCATCTTGAGGTGCTTAAATTTTTGAATAAGCCTGAATCTGGCCCACCCAGAGAAAGAACCGTTGTTCCAGCAATTGACAAAAAGTTTTGAGAAGCTTGGGTGTAAGGTCCAAGCATTTAAAAATCTGAAAGGTCGAGGCCCCCAATCTCTTTCATCTTCCATCATCAACAAGGGGCAGTGATTTGAGATTAATCTAGGCAGGCCCCAAAGCTTCATTCTAAAGTTGACCATCCACTCAGGACTGAGCAAGACTCTATCAATTCGGCTCCACTTCTCAGAGTCCTGGGCATTACACCAAGTGAATTTCCTTCCATATAGAGGTAGATCATTGAGCTCACATTTCCCAATAAAATCATCCAATTGTTTCATCTCCCTGTCCCTTCTGGAACAGCCTATCCTCTTCCCAATATGCCTGATCTCATTGAAGTCCCCTCCCAAGCACCAAGGATCAGGGAAAAAGACCTTGAGCTTTAGTATATCAACCAAAAAATTGGCTCTAGCACTAACATCATTGGGCGCATATATGTTCAACAAAACACAATCAAAGGAGTTGTATAGAGAACCAGAGAGTAATATGTACCTCCTATTACAGCAGCAGCCAGATAGTTGAAAAACAGCAAGATCCCAAATGCATAGAAGCCCACCCGCAGATCCATCAGGATCTATAGACATATATTCCATGTTTCTGCTTCCCCAAAGCCCCCTAACAACATTTTCTGAAACCACTGCTTTCTTGGTCTCTTGAAAGAAAGCAATATCAATAAGTTTATCCTTCAGAAGGCATTTGATTCTACCCTTCTTCTCAGGCTTCCCCAAACCCCTAATATTCTAGGAAAGTAGCTTCATCGAGAAACAAAAGAATACACTCAAGGCACACATCTACAACATATTACTGCTGAGCCTTCCCTTCCTCGATAATTCCCTCATTGTCCTTAAGCTCTAGATCAATGATCTTGCTTAGAGCAACATCTTCCATCCCATTAAAGTTGATACCTAGGGATTTCCCCAGATGCATTGTGTCTTTAGCTTCTTGGAGGAGACAGTGGTTGAAAGATGACGAACTTCCAGATAGATCCGAATGGGCAAGAGCAGAAGCAGCTGGTCTAAAAATGACAGACTTGGAGGAATGCTTATGAACTGCAGCAGCCCTGTAGCCATGAATTCTAGCAAAGCTAGAGAATCCTTCAAGCTGAGACTTCTTTTTTCCCCTTTTCTTCGTAAGTTGCTGGAGTTTTGGGTTGGGGGGCAGAGGTTTGAATTGGCCAGAACGGTAAGGGGTCAAAATACTCTTCCCAGTAGAGAGATTAGGCCCAGCAGATTGCATATGAGGAATTGATGAGGCCATAGTAACAAGAATGTCATGTTTGTTACTAACCAACTCCTTGGCCCTATTAGAAGGGCCACAAATTGAGAACTTATTTGAAGAATGGGCCAAATTCACTTCCAAGTTAATGCCAGGCCCATTGTCTTTTCTGAACTCCTTAGCCAAATTCACTTCGAAGTTAATGCCAGGTCCAAGCCCATCACCACCTTCAATGAAATTTTTGATAAACCCAGAGGTATAGACTTGAGAGATACACCTAAGGTTGTCATCATTACTTTTAGAATTTCGATCTGACCCTTCCAACAGAAGGGTCAGATCCAGAAGGGTCGATCTGTCCCAATCCAAATAACTCAACCTCCACCCACAGGCATTCAAGGCAGTTATATCACATAAGCACATAGCCTCATGGTAAGCATGCTATCATGGCAACACTCACACGCATGCAAGAATGCTAAAGCATAAAACTTACCTAGTACTCCAAGCCAAAAAAGAAGCTAATTAGAAATCATGCATGAATCCTAATTATACAGAAATGCCTAATGCAACACAGGCAAAAATGCAAACTATAGCAGGCTCGGCTATTCTAAAAATGGCATGTGAAATGCAACAACTAACATGTATTCAACTTGGAATTGAAATACAATGCAGTTAGTATGATGCGCCGAGCCCGGTGCATGCAATACAGATGAATGATGCAAACATACTGTCATACTGTATGCTAATTGAAATATGCCTTATATCTAACCATCAAAAGCGGGTAAATAAAAGGGAGAAAGAAATGGGGGTTGGGAGACATACATCACACTCACACACCCTTATTACAATTATGCCCTCGCGCAGAGGGTCCGAATAAATAATACAGTCCCGAATGAAAGAATAATACAGAAATCTTAATTAATGTACAAATTAATCTAAGAAAGCTGTAAACTGGCATGCAAGCCAGGGGGCTGCCTTGTTTCTGATGAATGCTGCCTGTTTTCTCGCAGAAATCCATTGGGATGCCCCAATTAGCCTCTGTTTGCACTTTTCTCGAAATGCGTGCCGGATTCCGAAAAGTTGTTGATCATTGATTTTGCTGCAACAGAGAGCAGGAAAAGGGCATAGCAATGTATTTCACAAATATATGCATGCTTCGATCCTCGTGCCACCAATCACGCATATCGATGCATGATGGCCGAGGAGCCGAATTGCACAACTCAATATAGAATGAATGCGGATGAATGCTACGACAAAACCTAGCTCCATCATGGGTAATCCGGAGTGTCGGTGACTTGGGAATTGAGATCCGTTCCGTCACTCGGGGTGCGAAACGCGCCTCGTTTCCCGTGCCCGGGCTAACGCCTATCCCGAACACGATGCAATATGCATGGTATGCATGAAATGCAGCTAACATGTGATATAGCATGCACAATGCTGTGAAAATGAGATGAAAATGAGACGCCTCGAAAAGCGTGCACGCGGGCACGCAAACCGAGGCGATGGCATGAAATGTAAACCGGATAAAACTGAAGTGCCTCGAAATACGTGCACACGGGCATGCAAACTGAGGCGATGATGAAATGCAAATCAGATAAAACCGAAGTGCCTCGAAGTGCGTGCACACGGGCACGTAAACCGAGGCGATGATAAAATGCAAATCGGATAAAACCGAAGTGCCTCGAAGTGCGTGCACACGGGCACGCAAACCGAGGTGATGACAAAATGGAGCTCGGATAAAACCGAAGTGCCTCGAAGTGCGTGCACACGGGCACGCAAACCGGGGCGATGACAAAATGGAATGAGATGGCATACGGAATGCCACGATGGGCTTACACCAACATGAGAGAGCCTCAGCTCACTCACATAGGAGGCCGTCGGATAAAAACAAAGCTGCCTCGAAATGCGTGCACACGGGCACACAAACCGAGAAATGCACAAAATGGCACACGGAGTGCAGTGATGGGCTTACGCCAACATGAGAGAGCCTCAGCCACACTCACATAGGCTGCCAACGGATGAAAATGAGGTGCCTCGACATGCGTGCACACGGGCACGCAAACTGAGGCAATGACAAAAAGGCACAAAATGGCATGGAAATGATATGCAAGCATGCAAACTAAATTCCAGCAACTAAATGAAGAGAAAGCAGCCTCAAAATGATGATAAAAATGCACCCGATGCCCGGAATGTTCCCGAAACGTGATATTTAGCCCCCGAAATGGCCTACGGCTATGCTAAACATGCAAAATTGGCACATGACAGAAAAAAAAGTAGCAAGGAAGCCCCAAAAATAGCATCTTTTCAGTACAAAACATGGCCAAATTGTGAGCACAAGTATGACAACAAAAGCTTGCAAAAAAGGGGAAAAAGAGGGGAATTACAAAGCAAGTGGTATGTACAATGCTCAAACCCAAAAATGCAGTTCTACAACATTAAAGAGGGGCCAAAAATGTGCACATTTACAAGAGATGAAATCCCCCAATTCAGTGTGTAGATAGGCTAAACATAGCATGCAAGATGAAGCCAAAAATGGGCCAAAACATGAGGTACCAAGAGCATACACCAAACAACCTAAGACCCTTAATAAAACTTGGAGAATAGACCAAAACAAGACACTTTATAGGCCTGATGAAGGCCAGAAACAGAAGCTAGAATGGCCTAAACAAACATGCAAATTTACGGAAAATTTGATGGATTTCAAAGCAAGTACCAAAAATATTCACCAAATGGCTTAGGGCCCTTCACAAAGAATGATGTATGGACCAAAATAAGGCACTCTATAGGCCTGATAAAGGCTGAAATCCGGATCCAAATGAGTCTAACAAAGCATGCAAGATAGGCATAGAACATGGATTCAAAGCAAGTGCATGATAGAGGAGGCAAACATGGTTGAGCCCTTCTTCAATGTTGAAGAGGGGCTCAAAATGAGCACAATATCAGTAGGTTGCATACTCCAACTCAGATCACAATTAGGCTAAAAATAGCATGCAATTTTACGGTAAAATGGAAGAATTTCAAAGGAAGTGCATGCTAGAGCCACCAAACATGGTTGAGCCCTTCTTCAATGTTGAAGAGGGGCTCAAAATAGGCCCACTCACAGTTTATTTCAGGCTCGAACACAGATCACACATAGGCCGAATATTCAATGCAAAATATTGACATATAAGATGATATTGAAACAAGTACCAAATGGGGCTCTCAAATGGGGTTGAGCCCTTAATCAAACATGAAGACAAGCTCAAAAAAGACCTAATCTCAGTGAAGGTCGGAGCTCAAAACAATAAGGAAATGGGCTTAAGAAATGGAGCAAGAAAATGCTACAAAAGAGGGAAATGGAGACTTACCCTTGTAGACCTTCTCTTTTCTACTTCTTGGCTTGAGAAATGTTGCTTCTAAGCCTCTAAGAACCTCTCCTTGCTGCTGGAAATGGAGTGGTGATGGGGATGCTTGATGGTGATGAAGAAATGGCACCAAACTTGAAGAAAAAGACTTTGGAGCTATGGAAAATGGAGAGAAAATGGTGTATCTATCTCTCAAAAATGTCTAACAATTATCCAACCTCCCAAAATATGAAGCAAAACCTCCCCTTTATAGAACAAAAATGCACCAAAAATATCCAAAAAGCACCAAAATATCTAAAAAGCAACAAAATATCTAAAAAGCAACAAAAATATCTAAAAAGCAACTCTCTAATCCTCCATACACTTGCTGAGACAATTGCTGGCCTCCCACCCTCCAGTGATCTTCCTGGTGCTAAAACAGAGGTACCTGCCAAAATTGAACAAAAACTAATGCAAAACGAAAGCTCGGGGACCAAAACCGCGCGGGGTCCCGAAAATGGGCTGCCGGGCACCGGAAGTGGTGTTCGGCTGCGAAGTGGGCATCAAAGGCCCCAGTGTTCCTCAGAATGATAAAACAGAGGTCCCCGCCGAAAACCGGAGAAAACTGATGCAAAATGAATGCTCGGGGCCTAAACCGCGCGGTTCGGGGTCCCGAAAACCGGCTGTAAGCACCGAAAGTGGCGTACGGCCACAGAGTGGGCATCAGGGGCCCCAGTGTCCCTCGTTATGCTAAAACAGAGGCACTTACCAAAAATCAGAGAAATCGGAGATGGTTGGGCGGTCCCGAACCGAGGCACACGGCCTGACGGTCCCGAAAACCGGGAACCGGGCTCCGAAATGGGCAAAATGACCTACGGCCACAAAACGTAGCCTACGGCCACTGAGAGATAGTCTACGGGACCACTCCCTTCCCTCAGGAAAGAAAACAGAGAAAACCGAGCCTGGTTCGCAAACCGAGACAAGGCACAGAAGAGAGTTCGGAAGTCCGGAGGCAGGGCGCACGGCCGCGACTCTGAGGCTTCTGAACGAGCACAATATGCAACATCACCGAGCGCTCAATCGGTGACGTCTGAGTCTTAAGGTCGGTCAAAAATGGGGTGTCTACAGTTGCCCCTCTTTGACAGAACTCGGAAGTCATAAGAATGACGGGAGTGAATGTCAAAGCCCAGAGACGACCCATTTTTGACAAGGCCGAAGACTGAGACAATCAAACAAGATAAACAGAGAATGTGTGCCCGCAGGCGTGCCCGCAGGCAGGGGGCAAAATGCAAAATGATATGCAGGGAGATTTTGATAATTGGACTTACACGCTACGCGACGCCTGTTTGAAAATTGGACTTATACGCTACGCGAAGCCGGTTTGAAAATTGGACTTATACGCAAAGCGAAGCCTGTCATCACTCATGATCAAGCAAAGAGAGCTGTAATGAAGCAAATCATGCAACAGTTTTAAGCAAGTGAATACAAATCTAACTACATTTCATGCAGAAAGGATTGCAGAAAGGATGTAAGAAAATTATGCAATTCTCATTGCGTCTCACGCAGAGAAGGCTAAAAGTGACTACCGAGAGTACCCGGAGTCTCACACACAACATCTCTCCGCGTATCACACACAGGAGGAAAGAAGGTAAACCTCTCAGCGTATCACACGCAAGAGAGGAAAGGTAGATTTCTCAGCGTATCACACGCAAGAGAAAACCTCTCAGCATATCACATGCAAGAGAGGAAAGGAAGCATCTCTCAGCGTATCACACGCAAGAGAGGAAAGGAAGCATCTCTCAGCGTATCACACGCAAGAGAGGAAAGGTAAATTTCTCGGCGTATCACACGCAAGAGAAAACCTCTCAGCATATCACATGCAAGAGAGGAAAGGAAGCATCTCTCAGCGTATCACACGCAAGAGAGGAAAGGTAGCATCTCTCAGCGTATCACACGCAAGAGAGGAAAGGTAGATTTCTCAGCGTATCACACGCAAGAGAAAACCTCTCAGCATATCACATGCAAGAGAGGAAAGGAAGCATCTCTCAGCGTATCACACGCAAGAGAGGAAAGGAAGCATCTCTCAGCGTATCACACGCAAGAGAGGAAAGGTAAATTTCTCGGCGTATCACACGCAAGAGAAAACCTCTCAGCATATCACATGCAAGAGAGGAAAGGAAGCATCTCTCAGCGTATCACACGCAAGAGAGGAAAGGTAGCATCTCTCAGCGTATCACACGCAAGAGAGGAAAGGTAAATTTCTCGGCGTATCACACGCAAGAGAAAACCTCTCAGCATATCACATGCAAGAGAGGAAAGGAAGCATCTCTCAGTGTATCACACGCAAGAGAGGAAAGGTAAATTTCTCGACGTATCACACGCAAGAGAAAACCTCTCAGCATATCACATGCAAGAGAGGAAAGGAAGCATCTCTCAGCGTATCACACGCAAGAGAGGAAAGGTAAATTTCTCGGCGTATCACACGCAAGAGAAAACCTCTCAGCATATCACATGCAAGAGAGGAAAGGAAGCATCTCTCAGCGTATCACACGCAAGAGAGGAAAGGAAGCATCTCTCAGCGTATCACACGCAAGAGAGGAAAGGTAAATTTCTCGGCGTATCACACGCAAGAGAAAACCTCTCAGCATATCACATGCAAGAGAGGAAAGGAAGCATCTCTCAGCGTATCACACGCAAGAGAGGAAAGGTAAATTTCTCGGCGTATCACACACAAGAGAAAACCTCTCAGCATATCACATGCAAGAGAGGAAATGCAAATTTCTCAGCGTATCACACGCAAGAGAAAATCTCTCAGCATATCACATGCAAGAGAGGAAATGTAAATTTCTTAGCGTATCACACGCAAGAGAAAATAGGAAGCATCTCTCAGCGTATCACACGCAAGAGAGGAAAGATCAACAATGCAAGTGAAAAAGGTGCATAACAATGCAGGTAAAGTGTGCATAACAATGCAACGAATGAGCATAACAATGCTAGTGGATGTGCATAACAATGCAAGTGAAAAAGGTGCATAACAATGCAGGTAGAGTGTGCATAACAATGCAACGAATGAGCATAACAATGCTAGTGGATGTGCATAACAATGCAGGGAATGGGCATAACAATGCTAGATAGATGTGTATAACAATACAACGAATGAGCATAATAATGCTAGACAGATATGCATAACAATGCAACAAATGAGCATAACAACGCTAGTGAAGTGGGTGCATAACAATGTAATTTGAAACGTGCATCACAATGTAAGTGAAGAGGTGCATAACAATGCTAGATAGATGTGCATAACAATGCGAGTAATGAGCATAATAATGCTAGACAGATGTGCATAACAATGCAATGAATGAGCATAGTGTGATTGATACACAAAGTGAGCAGAGTATGATAGATATACTAAAGGTGAACACAAAGTGTGATAGATGCACTATGTGAATAAGTGTGATTGATACACTAAAGGTGTGTGATGGATACACAAAAAGTGAATATGTGCGTGATAGATACACAAAATGGATGAAGTGTGATTGATACACTAAAGTGAAGAGAGTGTGAGTGACACACTAAGTGAAAATGTGTGTGATAGATACACAAAATGAATGAAGTGTCATTGATACACTAAAGCAAATGAAGTGTGTTAGATATACTGAGTGAAGCAAATAAAGTGTGATTGATACACTAAATGAATGATCTTAAACGGAAACTTCTTTGAATGAACCGTACATACAATATCGTGCATGACTGAGAAAGAAACTTGACAGGTACAATGCATTACAATGCATGATGCTTAAGGAAAGCAATAAATGGACAAAGCGGCGTTTTAGAAAACACCTCATGAGGTGAGTGGCGGTGAACCGCTCTACTCTGACGGGGATCCCCCTCGTGCTCTTCGAACACTTTACCTTTAACTCGCAGTACAAAGGCTCTGAAATGCTGACAAGTAACAACATCTGTATGTAGGAGCTATGGCTGCTGCTTGCCTTCCTGATCATATTCACAACTTTCCCTATTCTCCAATGGGGTGACAGACTAGGTTGGTTCAGTATCCAGAATTGAGGTGCATACACGCTATCTCAACCTATGGGGCTTCCATACAGATTTCAAGCCGAGGGCACGCCTCTGGGTATTTAAACCAGACTTTAGTCTCGGAAATCCCGAACCTTTGTGTTCTAGGCAACGGCCATTCGAACTCTAGTTTCCACCGTCGCAGTTGGTCTCCTAGGAACTCATTGCAAACGCAGTCAAGATGCATCTGGCAGGGGCTAGTACTTAGAGAGAGCATTTCTGATTGCCATTCTGGCTTGAAGTAGACTTGATCTTGAGCTTGAGGTAGAGGCACACTCATACTTCAGAACATTGGCAAGACCTGAAGAGGTACACATGGAATACAATCTCGAAGCTTACTGAAGTTGGAACAAACTCAGATGCCCGACATTTTCCTCTTTTGCTTTTGCTTTGCAGTCCGGAACCAATATAGCTTCAGATAGGTCCTGGTTCTACTGTTCTCACATGACCTGGGTTGAACCCTGCGGCTTTATGAAAGAACCAATCCTGTTTTGCATAAATGTGGAGAACGACACGGCACTCTGAGCACAAAACGATTTTATTATTATTTTTTTTTTGAAATGAGAAAAAGGTTCTCAACCGGGTATTGAGCCTACGACTGAACACAGCACACTACGACTCAACAAGAAAACAAAAGGCACACAACCTAGACACATCGAGTAACACTCGAGACGACTCAAAACAAGGATCGAGATAAAACAAAAAGACACGACACTCAGACGTGCACAGGGAGCCTGTTTCACCGGGTAGTGTTTCCCATCCTTTCTCATTTGTGGTTCTCACATCACTCGGCCCTCAAGCTCTGTTTTTCTGAAAAAGCCTTTTTCTCACTTTTGCTCTCATCGCACATCTCTCTATTCTTCAATCTCTCATTTTCCAATCCCTCCCCTGGGTGGTTGATGGATAAACAGCAAGTTGTAGGCTCGTGCCCCTAGCATTCTGCTAGATTTTCTTTCTTCCGCTCACAGCTAGTGAAGTCCTCCCACAGAGGGGTTATGCTACAAATGGGTATGTAGCAAATCTGCAGCTGATCGGTTGACGATGCTCTGCTGGGGAGTTTGGACGTGATCAGATCTGTCCAGATGAGGGAGTGGAATATCTTGATCCATTCCGGTTTGTGCTTCGCACTTGGCTTGATACCTCGTTGCGTGGAGGATGTGAGAGCTTTCTGCCCTTTTGCTGTTAGCTTCCGTTGTGCCCTCTTCCGGCAGGTAGAGCGCCCTTCTTGGCAAGTATGGTGCCCTTTTTGGCAAATGCATTGGCTACGGGGAAAAGACAGAACACCTGACTCAATTGTGCCCCTAGTTCATCATTTTGACCATTTTTTATTTTTGAGCTTTCTCCTAAAAAAAAATTTGACCAAAATGAGAGTTAGATTAACATGCTTGTTCGATTTTTGATTTGAAATCATGCAAGTCAGGCTATGAGCACTGAAAATTTTCCTTTTTGGGTCTAAGAAATGGTCCAGTTTTTGGAAAAGATGGAACAATTTTCGAGAAAATTAGTCAACCTCAGTAAAAATTCTCAAAAACTATTTTTGCAAACGGCCACTTGCTCAACGAGCATGGAACCTACTCTCGAGATGCACAACCTCGATCCGAAGGAAAATTGCCCCTTGCTGGAGGGGAGCTGCCATGGCAACGGAAAGTTGCCCCTTGTTTGAACGGCACTGCAGCGCATTGAATGGCAACGGAAAGTTGCCCCTTATTTGAATGGCACCGCGGCGCGTTGAATGGCAACGGAAAGTTGCCCCTTGTTTGACTGGCGCCGCAGCACACTGAATGGCAACGGAAAGTTGCCCCTTGTTTGGATAGCATCGCAATGTACTTGTAGTCAGTCCTCAGAGCGACGAACACAACCAGACTCTCGGATACAGAGGAGGCAAAGATGATCAAAACCATCACATGGACACAATTGAATTTGAATTGTTTTACGACTGGACTTCAGAATGAAGTTGCCTACGTATCCCAAAGATGGGAATGAAGCCTTACGTAGTTCGGGGTTAAGGTACACTCGGGTATTTAACCTCTCCTTTTTATGCTCTAACTTTTGCCAAGGCGCCTGTTGCAGGTTTTCAACCTTGCGAGCTTTGTTTTTCTTTTTTTTCATTTTCATTTCTTTTCTTATTCTTTTCTTTTCTTTTTTCTTTTCTTTTTTTTGCATTTTTTTTTTTCTTTTCTTTTATATTTTTGCTTTCTTTTTTTGTATTTTTCTCTTGCTCTAACTTTTGCCTGGGTCGCCCTTCCGGGTTTTCGGCCCAGCGAGCCTCTCAAAGGGTAAAAGGTGTAGCTCGGTCCATGCCAAATGGTTGTAAGATCTCGAAGCCATCCGTATCCAGGGGAATGACTACTGTATTGACTTGCAGAAGGATTCATCTTCGGCTCTTCGAGCACATCTGACACATTTTGCCCCTAGTTCGAAGGGTACTACTGTTCTAGCTTTGCAAGCTTCTTCTGATGAGGTCTGACCTTCTTGATCTGACTTTGGTGCCTCTTGTTCGAGGGCTGCTTCAAATCTGGCCACACAGGCCTTGCATTGTGGTTAACCGTTGAACATTCTGAATGCACGTTCAAGGTTTGAAAGCAATGGGGGGTCGAGTCTTGAGGCTGAGAGAGATCCTAAGCTGCACAATCTCAAGAGCGATTCCACACATGTCTTTGCAGGACCGTGCAAACCATTTTTTTTGAAAGTTTTTAAGAAAGCGACAAATCGCTCGCGCTGAAGACAGTGTAGGACCAATCTGGATCAAAGCTAGGGTCCTTCTCAGTACTCACACTAACAAGCATGATTTCATTCATTAAGGGCTTAGTATGCCTCTCTTTCTCTCATTTGATCAAAGTTTTGCAAATCCCGAGGAATTCCACCCTCTTTGTTTTCACCGCAGTGTTCAAAAAGTTTTGAAAAACTTAGGTCAATACAATGACTTCAAGGCACAAGAGAGCAGGTGGAATGCACTGCCATTTCATTCAGAACTTCTGGCACAACTAGCACACGGCAGAAGCACATGCGAGAGCGTGGAAATCACTGCTGTTTCATTCAAAATCTGTTGGTATAATTGGCTCCCTGGCAGAAACAGACTCAAAACAAAACAAAAAGACAAATAGAAAACAAAACAGTGATGTCCGAGGTAACACCCCCGGAATCACCCGACTCCTATACAACAGGACTGACTCGATACAACAAGACAGACCCAAAACAAAAGAGACGGACTCAAAACAAAAAGAAAAGCTGAAAACAAAGTAACAAAACTGACCCAATACCCAAGTCAGAAAGCACAAAAACTGGTATTTGCACATTGCTCAGAACAGTGCGTGCCATTCCCACATCTGGAGTAATCTGAGCGCCACTCGCAGGTGGTTCATCCCCTGATCACATCACATTATCCCCCACAAGTTCACTGATCAAGTGCCGATAGACTTTGTAGGACCCGGTGCGGGGATGACTCTGTTGTCGATCAAATCTTGTATTTCGTGGCGAAGACGAAAGCACATGTCAGTGTCATGGCCAGCTCGCTGATGGAAGGCACAGTAGTCGGCTGGGTTGTGTGAGAGAGGGAGGTTCTTTGGTAGCGGCTGTGGCTCCAAGGGCTTCAGATGCCCTTTCTTGATCAAAACCCCCAGAACTTTGGATAGGGGCATGTATAGTGGAGTAAACACCCTTTGGCTCTGAGGTGGGTTTTTGGCTATTTGCGAGCTAGCTCCGGACACACCGGTGAATGAGGTGGCTGTTTTTTGTGTGGTGGTGGTAACCATGCCCACGTCTGAAGTTCTGGCATTTTCAGCACTGCTTACGCCTGTATTTGCGTTGCGGTTGAAGGTCCTCCTGGGTTGCTCCCTGTCATTGTCAATCAAGCCCTGTTTCATAGCATCCTCAATTTGTACCCCCATCTCATGCAAATCAGAAAATGAAGGGAAGGGGAGCACGATCATCTTTTGCATCAGCTTAGGCTGGAGGTTGCGCACAATCATCCGAATTTGGTCCTTATCAGTGGGCCTCAAAGTCATCATTGATGCCTTCGCCCTCCACCGCATCACAAAATCCGAGAAACTCTCCTCGGGCTCTTGCCTTGTTGTCTCAAGATCACGGGTCGTGATCTCGATCTGAGTATTATAAGAGTATTGCGCGACGAAGGCCTCGGCCATCTCCTCCCAGCTTTGTTTCATTGAATCCTCCAATTTGGCGTACCAGATGACCGCAATACCCGACAGGGTCCTGCTAAAAAGGGAGAGCTTCTGTAATCTTGTCAAGCCCATCGGGCGCAGAACATCTGAAAACAAACTCAAGTGGACCATGGGATCTCCTGACCCGTCAAAACGGTCGATGTGAGGCATCTTGAACCTGTCCGGCAGTGTCACAGCTGCGTTGGTGTATCCGTCCTCAATATTTGGGATAGCCTTGACTCCCTGGGATTTCTTGAACATTTTTTCCAACTTACTCAGCTTCAGCGCTGTGGGGTCCACTTCGAACTCAAAGGGAGAGTCCGGGACATTGATAGGCGTGTGTGCCTTGGATAGTTGCGGTAGAATCGGGGGCGGAGCTGGCCCCGTTGGAAGGCCTGTATCCTCTTGGACATTTTGGACATTTGGCGTCTCCCCAGGTGCTGGAGCTCTTGCTGGGGGAGGAACTTGTTGTGATGCAGACGCGCCGCTTTGCTGTTGCAGCCTGGTGATGAGCTCAGCCTGCTGAGCCATGATTGCAGCTTGCTGCTTGGAAAATTCCGCTTGGCGGACAGCGTCTTGCTGCATGAGTTTCATACTTTCTTGCATTTGACGCATCATTGCCTCCATCCCTGATGTATTCTGCTGATCCATCTAACTGACTGGTGTATCTATCCCTGTAGTGGAAACTGAGGCCTCAGCCTGACTGTTCACTGGTGGGGTGGATAAGGGCCACTGATCTTTGGTAACTGCTGAATTGGTGATCTGTGCCTGACTGACCCTTTTCACCCTGCCTCTGATAAAGGAACACTGATTACCCTTTGAACTGAATCTCTGACCCGACAAAGTCTATTAACACAAGTTCGGTGTACCCGGGGGATATTGAAGCCTTCTGAAGCTATGGTTCCAGAACTACCTAGCAAAAGAGAAAACGGACAGCATCTCAGCCCAATTTCACCAGAACAGATACGAACAAAACCAAAACCGAATGAGTGTGCTCTCTACTGAATTCTGCCCCCAAAATTCCGCCTGTAAGCTGATACCCTCAGGTAAAACTGATTCCACCAAATACTGATGCCCGCAGGCCTGATACCCAAAATACTGAATTGGTGCCCGCAGGCCTGATGCTCAAACTCGCAAACTGATACATGCATTCCTTGTAGAGGCACACTCTAACAAGCACATAACAGATAAGTGAGAGCCAAAACACCCCTATGTTGGGGTAGGGTTTCCCTGTCCTATTTTGTCAGGAGCTAGGGTTTCACTACGCACGCAGCGGTTTCAAACAACCTATAAACGGGTAAGCAACCTGTCCTAGTTTGGAATGGTCACTATGGATCCGAATATGCACTAGGTCGAATGGTCAAAAAGGGTGCCCCGGTAAAACCGGGGTTTGTGTTCCCATGCTGTCAGAGCCCAGAGCCGATCAGCCTTATGGACATGCCTTGACAAGACAAGCCTCCGGCAAATCGTTCGGGAATGGCATATGGCAAACACGGTGTCCTAGGCGCACCAATGCAAATGCAATGCAAAGAAACACACAAGTGTAGTCAAAACCAGATATCATGAGTTCGAGTCAAGTTCTCTAAATCCCCAGCGGAGTCGCCAGAAACTGTAACAAGCCCGCGAGGGACCTCGCTACAGTTCGGACTCGATTTTTGTTGTGGTTCTAAATCTGAACCAAAGAGTCCAAATCCGGCAAATCGTTTTGAGAAAACTGATTTTTTGAAAGAAGTGCCAAATATGGACTGCTTTGCCAGATAACAGAGTCGCCACCTAAATATTTTTTAAATGGGAAATTTAGGAAACCCTGACTCGGTGCCGAAAGGCCACGTGTCCGTCATCACCAAAGTTGGCTCGGGAACTTGGGTACGATTGGGGAAGGTCACATCGTGAGCACCCCCGCTCGCCCGGTCAAAGACCGGCCTCTACTAACCATGATATCTGTTTTTGAAAACATTGTGAGTTCTTATTCCGGTCTATTAGCCTAGTTTACTATGTGATGCTCGCAGCAAACAAGTATAGACTGAGTCGTCTGAATTGGAACAAAACATTTCATGTTTGTTTTTGAAAGATGGTTTGCTACCCGCAGGTAGGCTTAAGATGCAGATTTTGCCACCCTCTGGTGGGCTTAGGAAAACATGGTGTTGCCACAATCTAGTGGGCTTAAAAAAACAAACAATCAGTGATTTGTCCCAATCCAAATAACTCAACCTCCACCCACAGGCATTCAAGGCAGTTATATCACATAAGCACATAGCCTCATGGTAAGCATGCTATCATGGCAACACTCACACGCATGCAAGAATGCTAAAGCATAAAACTTACCTAGTACTCCAAGCCAAAAAAGAAGCTAATTAGAAATCATGCATGAATCCTAATTATACAGAAATGCCTAATGCAACACAGGCAAAAATGCAAACTATAGCAGGCTCGGCTATTCTAAAAATGGCATGTGAAATGCAACAACTAACATGTATTCAACTTGGAATTGAAATACAATGCAGTTAGTATGATGCGCCGAGCCCGGTGCATGCAATACAGATGAATGATGCAAACATACTGTCATACTGTATGCTAATTGAAATATGCCTTATATCTAACCATCAAAAGCGGGTAAATAAAAGGGAGAAAGAAATGGGGGTTGGGAGACATACATCACACTCACACACCCTTATTACAATTATGCCCTCGCGCAGAGGGTCCGAATAAATAATACAGTCCCGAATGAAAGAATAATACAGAAATCTTAATTAATGTACAAATTAATCTAAGAAAGCTGTAAACTGGCATGCAAGCCAGGGGGCTGCCTTGCTTCTGATGAATGCTGCCTGTTTTCTCGCAGAAATCCATTGGGATGCCCCAATTAGCCTCTGTTTGCACTTTTCTCGAAATGCGTGCCGGATTCCGAAAAGTTGTTGATCATTGATTTTGCTGCAACAGAGAGCAGGAAAAGGGCATAGCAATGTATTTCACAAATATATGCATGCTTCGATCCTCGTGCCACCAATCACGCATATCGATGCATGATGGCCGAGGAGCCGAATTGCACAACTCAATATAGAATGAATGCGGATGAATGCTACGACAAAACCTAGCTCCATCATGGGTAATCCGGAGTGTCGGTGACTTGGGAATTGAGATCCGTTCCGTCACTCGGGGTGCGAAACGCGCCTCGTTTCCCGTGCCCGGGCTAACGCCTATCCCGAACACGATGCAATATGCATGGTATGCATGAAATGCAGCTAACATGTGATATAGCATGCACAATGCTGTGAAAATGAGATGAAAATGAGACGCCTCGAAAAGCGTGCACGCGGGCACGCAAACCGAGGCGATGGCATGAAATGTAAACCGGATAAAACTGAAGTGCCTCGAAATACGTGCACACGGGCATGCAAACTGAGGCGATGATGAAATGCAAATCGGATAAAACCGAAGTGCCTCGAAGTGCGTGCACACGGGCACGCAAACCGAGGCGATGATAAAATGCAAATCGGATAAAACCGAAGTGCCTCGAAGTGCGTGCACACGGGCACGCAAACCGAGGTGATGACAAAATAGAGCTCGGATAAAACCGAAGTGCCTCGAAGTGCGTGCACACGGGCACGCAAACCGGGGCGATGACAAAATGGAATGAGATGGCATACGGAATGCCACGATGGGCTTACACCAACATGAGAGAGCCTCAGCTCACTCACATAGGAGGCCGTCGGATAAAAACAAAGCTGCCTCGAAATGCGTGCACACGGGCACACAAACCGAGAAATGCACAAAATGGCACACGGAGTGCAGTGATGGGCTTACGCCAACATGAGAGAGCCTCAGCCACACTCACATAGGCTGCCAACGGATGAAAATGAGGTGCCTCGACATGCGTGCACACGGGCACGCAAACCGAGGCAATGACAAAAAGGCACAAAATGGCATGGAAATGATATGCAAGCATGCAAACTAAATTCCAGCAACTAAATGAAGAGAAAGCAGCCTCAAAATGATGATAAAAATGCACCCGATGCCCGGAATGTTCCCGAAACGTGATATTTAGCCCCCGAAATGGCCTACGGCTATGCTAAACATGCAAAATTGGCACATGACAGAAAAAACAGTAGCAAGGAAGCCCCAAAAATAGCATCTTTTCAGTACAAAACATGGCCAAATTGTGAGCACAAGTATGACAACAAAAGCTTGCAAAAAAGGGGAAAAAGAGGGGAATTACAAAGCAAGTGGTATGTACAATGCTCAAACCCAAAAATGCAGTTCTACAACATTAAAGAGGGACAAAAAATGTGCACATTTACAAGAGATGACATCCCCCAATTCAGTGTGTAGATAGGCTAAACATAGCATGCAAGATGAAGCCAAAAATGGGCCAAAACATGAGGTACCAAGAGCATACACCAAAAAACCTAAGACCCTTAATAAAACTTGGAGAATAGACCAAAACAAGACACTTTATAGGCCTGATGAAGGCCAGAAACAGAAGCTAGAATGGCCTAAACAAACATGCAAATTTACGGAAAATTTGATGGATTTCAAAGCAAGTACCAAAAATATTCACCCAATAGCTTAGGGCCCTTCACAAAGCATGATGTATGGACCAAAATAAGGCACTCTATAGGCCTGATAAAGGCTGAAATCCGGAGCCAAATGAGTCTAACAAAGCATGCAAGATAGGCATAGAACATGGATTCAAAGCAAGTGCATGATAGAGGAGGCAAACATGGTTGAGCCCTTCTTCAATGTTGAAGAGGGGCTCAAAATGAGCACAATATCAGTAGGTTTCATACTCCAACTCAGATCACAAATAGGCTAAAAATAGCATGCAATTTTACGGTAAAATGGAAGAATTTCAAAGGAAGTGCATGCTAGAGCCACCAAACATGGTTGAGCCCTTCTTAAATGTTGAAGAGGGGCTCAAAATAGGCCCACTCACAGTTTATTTCTGGCTCGAACACAGATCACACATAGGCCAAATATTCAATGCAAAATATTGACATATAAGATGATATTGAAACAAGTACCAAATGGGGCTCTCAAATGGGGTTGAGCCCTTAATCAAACATGAAGACAAGCTCAAAAAAGACCTAATCTCAGTGAAGGTCGGAGCTCAAAACAATAAGGAAATGGGCTTAAGAAATGGAGCAAGAAAATGCTACAAAAGAGGGAAATGGAGACTTACCCTTGTAGACCTTCTCTTTTCTACTTCTTGGCTTGAGAAATGTTGCTTCTAAGCCTCTAAGAACCTCTCCTTGCTGCTGGAAATGGAGTGGTGATGGGGATGCTTGATGGTGATGAAGAAATGGCACCAAACTTGAAGAAAAAGACTTTGGAGCTATGGAAAATGGAGAGAAAATGGTGTATCTATCTCTCAAAAATGTCTAACAATTATCCAACCTCCCAAAATATGAAGCAAAACCTCCCCTTTATAGAACAAAAATGCACCAAAAATATCCAAAAAGCACCAAAATATCTAAAAAGCAACAAAATATCTAAAAAGCAACAAAAATATCTAAAAAGCAACTCTCTAATCCTCCATACACTTGCTGAGACAATTGCTGGCCTCCCACCCTCCAGTGATCTTCCTGGTGCTAAAACAGAGGTACCTGCCAAAATTGAACAAAAACTAATGCAAAACGAAAGCTCGGGGACCAAAACCCACTACAACAAAAAAGGTCTATGGTGACGAAAACGCGTGACGAAAAAATATTTTGTCACCAAATATACATGTTTTAGTGATGAAAATAAGATTTCGTCTCCAATTGTACTATTTTTAGAGACGAAAACCAAATTTTGTCACCAAATGCTTAAAATCAAATAAAACAATTGGTGACAAAAAATTTATTCGTCTCTAAATTTTATTTTTCGTCACAAAACACTTTCTCACCTTGGGGAAATTTGGCGCCATTTTGGAGACGAAATTTTTCGTCACCATTGTAAAAAAAATTTAGAGAGGAAATAATTTCATCTCCAAATGTATTATTTTTAGAGAGGAAAACCAAATTTTGTCACAAAATGCTTAAAATCAATAAAAAATAAAATTGAACCAAGAGATATCTATCTCTCTATTTAGATGCATGTATTTTACTTTCTATATCTCTCTGTCACCCCCTCACCCATTCATTTCAGTCACACTGTCCGTCCATCTTTGTCGCATTGGCTAACCCGCACGTCGCCGGCCGGCGCTCGCTACAACAGGTATCTCTCTCTCTCTTTGTCATATTTTGTATCAAAACTACGTAGTTTTAAATGTTTCCTAATATTAATTAAATTTGTTACGATTTGAAATAATTATTAATAATCAGTTCAAAAAAAAATATTAATAATTAAATAATAAATTATTAAGAACATAATAATTATTATTTTTTAATAGAATTATTATTTATTGATTAAAATCATAAAATTTCTTAAATTTATTTATTTTCATTCAAAATATTAATTAAGCCTTAATAAAGGTAAAATTACAAATATAAATAATAAAACTTAAAAAAATATAAATTAAAACCAATTTTAGCTACAAAATTTTATCTCAAATTTCTTTTTCAATATTTGAATCAAGCCCTTCAAAATTTTGCCTCAATTAAAATTTCCTCATAAAATTTTGTCTAAATTTCTACTCCCTAGTCTCAAAAAAAAAAAAGAAAAAGGGAAGAATAGAGAAAGAGGGAGATGTGTTCGAGAGAGAGAGAGAGGACGAAGAAGAGATGGAGGGAAAAGAGACCATGAAGAGAGACGGAGGGAAGAGCAGTCCTTCGGCGCAACAACCATTGCTTCGCTCGTGACGGCCATTGCGTTGCTCGAGCAGTCCTTCGGAGCTACCTCCTTCGCAGCCCGGTTCGTCTTCGCTTCTCCCTCCGGTCGACGAAGACCCGCGAACGAAGCAAACGGAGCCGTCTCACCTCTCCCTCCGACCGGAGCTCTCGCACCTCTCCCTCCTACCGTCCAATTTCAGGTGCATGTTTAGATACTAGGGTTTTGAGTTTTGACTTGAGGCTTTTCAATTTGAAAATTAGGGCTTAGGGTTTTTCAATTTCAAAATTTGGGGCTTTTCAATTTGGGGTTTAGTGTTTAACTCGGAAGTGGGGTTTATGCTTGATTGCCTTCATTCAAATTTCTAATAATTGTTCTTGTTTTGGTAGATACTGAGATCAGACCCAATAGAGACCGAGGAAGCTGTGCTTCGATTGCCTCCTGTTTCCTTCCTCAAATCAAAATCTCTATCCAAGTGACAGTTTGTATGATTTTTCTTTGGACTCATTTGATTGGAATTTTTATAATATATATTCGTGTTATATACTTGATCATATGATTAATTAGTCCCATGATTGCCTTGAACTTCTTAATGTTGATTTTTAAGCTTTGTTTAATTAGTCCCATGACCATGTGATTGCATGACCATATTCCTGTTGCAATTTTGTTGTTGAATTTTTAAGCTTTGATTTAGATAACAGTGTTCTTAATCCTGAGTGATAATTTTATTTTGAATTAAATGGTCATGAAATTGATGATTTAATGTAGAGCTTGTTAGGTTTAGAACTTTAATTATCCTGATTAGAGAGACTGTTTTTTATTGTGATATGGGTTTTTCCCAAATCAAGGTCATCTACCGGTGAGGGAAAGTTTTTTTAATTTGAATTTGGTTATCTGTCACACAGAGCTTATGTTGTTTTATTGAATTTCATCAATGTGTGTATAATTGAAGAGTCTTGCCATTTGGTCTTTAAATGATTGATTGAAAGTGTTTTATTAAGACTAAGGGTTTTGTGTCACTGTGAAGAAAAATAAAATCAAAAGAGATCATGGTGAACAATGCATTACTTAGTGCAAAGTACTAATAAAAATAGTAGCTTATTAGATGCGAACATTGATGTGCAAACTAGATTTATTGAGAGGTGTTGAGGGAGAGGGTAAATCAATTGTTTCAATTTCATTGTGAATTGAAAATGTTGTGTTTGAGTCTTGGATTTGTGGACTGAGAAGAAAAGAGAAAGGAAATGTGAAATAATAATAATAATAAATAGCTTCTAATTCATTCATTTTTCCCTCGACAAATTCAAGATCCAAACACAGCTTTAAGTGTCTTTGCAAAAGAAAATATAACCTACGACAAGTGTCACTCAATGATAGAGAATGCCTAACATCTGGGAACTACTTAGGTGGCCACACTCTGCTAGTTCATGGTTTTGCATGCCACTTGTTGGTAGCTTCGATGAATAATTCATTGTTTACTATTTAGATTTTATTTTATTTGTTTATTTGTTTTATGCTAGTTATAATAGAATAGCATGCCTTGCAGATGGCAGATTCCTCTCTGCTTATTTGTATTTGCTGCAACTTTCACTTCAGTGCTCATTGGCATGCCATGAATTGTTATGTCGTAGAATCTGATCTTCTGAAGTAAACTATGAACTTCCAAGACAATATGGTAGCTTAAATTTGATTGGAGTTTAAAATGTAAAGTTGAAGTTGAATGATTTTAGTTCGGAAAACCGTAAGGTACTATTTTGAGCACTCTTCAACCTGGTCCAGGATCTATCTAGGCACATGGCCCAAACCATAGGAGTAAAGTGAAGTTTGCCCTTCTCTTTTTTATATTCTGGATTTTTTGGAAAGTGGGATGGTTACACATCCCTATTTCTCTATTACCATAGCATGCTATCAATTGTTGTACAACTATTTTTACTGCATGAAAGCTTGTTTGATAATTTTAGATTATCACAAGAAAAGCCGTAAAAAAAATAAAAAATAAAAATTCCGTTTGAAATTCCATTTTAGTAGTTTGCATTTCAGTTTTTTCCCTTGTAAGCTGCACTTGTCAGTATCTCTGGATGGTTTTTTGTGTGAACCATTTGGTTTGAAGTTCCTACTCACTTTTCTCTGTCTTTATTTGTATAGTTATATATATATATAAATGATGCCATCATTATTGGTCAGAGATGCAATGCTTATTCGTGTTTTGGTTTTCTTGGCTTCTCTAGATACACTGCTACTTTTTTTTGTGGCTTCATCTTGAGTACATGCTTGTCATGGTTAATGAATCTCTTTTTAGCTTTTGTGTGCCCTTTCTTCTCTTTTGTCAGATCAATCTGGTTATTACAGTATCAAAATATATCAATTTTTTTCTTTTGAAGCCTGGCCAATGTTTTGCTGCTTATGAGTGGTGCATCACTGATTCTTTTGATCCCAACAATGAAGAGCACCAGAGAATCAAGGTTCTACTGATTCAATAGGCCTTTTGACTTGCTTTCTCTGTCGGAAGACAAACTTAATTTCTTTGGAAATAGGGTGAGGTTGAGCTTGGTAATGGACTTCCAGATATCAGGTCAATGAAACAATGTCTTGAAGCTTTGAACCTTGCACTCAAGAGGATTCACATTCACTAATGTAAGTTGTAAAAATTTACAGAACAAGCACGGTAAAATTTGGTTTAAAATTTACTTTGAAATTTTTATTCTTTCTCTTCTGACCTAAATACTTTGAAATTTTTATTTTTTCCCTTCAGACCTAAATACTCCTCTTCCAAGTTCTGCGTGTCGTTGTCTTTTTTTATTTTGGAGTTTGCCTTTTTCCTTATCTGCAATTATTGCCCCTTGATGCTTAAGTGCTTATTTTTGTTTGTCATATGCTTTGCACTTTGCAGATGTGCCTGAAGGTTCATTTATTGTTAGGGCCCATACTTCGATGTCAAATTTATTTTCATGCCTTTGGTTTAATGAAGTCAACCGTTTTACATCATGTGATCAACTGAGCTTTGCTTATACTTTCTTGAAGTGGAAGAGATTGAATCCAGGTAGGCCATTCTTTCTAAATATGTTCAAGGTGGGTAATTACTAAAATAAAACTATTCTTTCCATTACATTATGCTTCAGGGACTGTAATTTACCTATACCAGGAGAGTAATGAGGGAGGTTGATAAACTAGTTGGAATTTCTAAATAAAGAAATAGTGCCCTTACTATTAACTTGTTCCTTCAATCTGCTCATATTTATTGACCTGGATACCATACATTTTAGGTGTTAGCCTCCAAGTGTTCTGCACTTGGCTGGTTAGTTAAATGAATTTTCATAATATCACTCTTTGATTAGAATTTCAGAATGCTTCTCTGGGTCATTTCGAAAAAGGCACTATTTTCACACATAAGTTTGAAAATAGGCCTTCGGAGGCCAAGATCGTGCAATAGCCACGAGACGGCCCGGCGAACACGTCAAACACGTTGGGAGGGACCAATGTGAGTTGTGGAAACTTACGGAACTAGCACGGGATTCCCGGTTTGAAAACTAAGTCCAAAAATGTACTTTTCCACACTTGAGCTTGAAAATAGGCCTTCGGGAGCCAAAATCGTGCAACAGCCACGAGACGGCCCGAGGAACACGTCAAACACGTCGGGATGGACCAATGTGAGTTGTGAAAACTTACAGAACTAGCACGGGACTCCCAATTTGAAAACTAAGTCCAAAAATGCATTTTTTCATACTTAAGCTTGAAAATAGGCCTTTGGGGGCCAAAATCGTGTAGCAACCACGAGACGGCCTGGGAAACATCTCAAACACCTCGGGAGGGACAAATGTGAGTTGTGGAAACTTACGGAACTTGCACGAGACTCTCGGTTTGAAAACTAAGTCCAAAAATGCACTTTTTCACACTTCAGCTTGAAAAATAGGCCTTCGGGGGCCAAAATCGTGCAAAAGCCACGAGACGGCCTGGAAAACACCTCAAACACCTCGGGACGAACCAATGTGAGTTGTGGAAACTTACGGAATTAGCACGGGACTCTCGGTTTGAAAACTAAGTCCAAAAATGCACTTTTTTACACTTAGGCTTGAAAATAGGCCTTCGGGGGCCAAAATCGTGCAAAAGCCACGAGACGGCCCGGAAAACACCTCAAACACCTCGGGACGGACCAATGTGAGTTGTGGAAACTTACGGAACTAGCACGGGACTTCCAGTTTGAAAACTAAGTCAAAAAATGTACTTTTCCACACTAAAGCTTAAAAATAGGCTTTCGGGGGCCAAAATCGTGCAACAGCCACAAGACGGCCCGGGAAACACCTCAAACACCTTGGGATGGACCAATGTGAGTTGTGGAAACTTACGGAACTAGCACGGGACTCCCAGTTTGAAAACTAAGTCCAAAAATGCACTTTTTTACACTTAAGCTTGAAAATAGGCCTTCGGAGACCAAAATTGTGTAACAGCCACGAGACGGCCCGGGAAACACCTCAAATACTTCGGGACGGACCAATGTGAGTTGTGGAAACTTACGGAACTAGCACGGTACTCCCGGTTTGAAAACTAAGTCCAAAAATGTACTTTTCCACACTTAAGCTTGAAAATAGGCCTTCGGGGGCCAAAATCGTGCAACAGCCACGAGACGGCCCAGGAAACATCTCAAACACCTCGGGATGGACCAATGTGAGTTGTGGAAACTTACAGAACTAGCACGGGACTCCCGGTTTGAAAACTAAGTCCAAAAATACATGTTAAATTGTATATGTTATGGATAAGATAATAATTGTGTAACTGACATTTTTTATTGTTTTTTGTGTTTCATTTTTTTTGCAGATTCGAGATTTGATATGGACGTGTTTGGTAATTTGGAGGGCCGATGGCAGCTCATTTTGTGTTTTTGTCCATATTATCTTACATGTATTTTGGTTGTGTTGTAAATTTTATATTTTTGTTAATATTACGGGGCATGTTTGGTAATCCGCCCTTGATATTTTATTTTTGTTGATATTAGTAGACATGTTTTTTGTTGGATATTAGGAGATGTGTTTGGTAATCTGCATACGGTTGATATTATATTTTTGTGGATATTAGTAGACGTTTTTTATGGATATTAGGAGACATGTTTATAATCCGCATGCAGTTCATATTGTATTTTTGTGGATAGTGCTAAAATTCGATTGTGATGTTTATGAAAATGAACAGATTTTTGTATTGATTTGTAATAGATATTTTATTGAACAGGTTATTGACATGCGCAGGGAATTGTTACTGAAAAGAAAATTTCGGAAGAAAATAGTATTCCCATTTTCAAAAATTTTAATTTTTATTAGTGACAAAATAAAAAATGTCGCTATTAATCCATATCATTGGTGAGGAAAACTTTCGTCACTAAAATATATTTGGTGACGAAATATTTTGTCGCAAAAAACAATCAAAATAAAATATTATTTAGTTTTGGTGACGAAATTGGTGTTTTAGAGGACAAAACATTCAACATTTAGAGACGAAACATTTCGTCACCAAAAATGAAAAATAGGTGACGAAACTGTTTTTCGTCACCAGGTACTTTTTGTGACGACCTATAGGTGACGAACGTGGTGACGAATTTTTTTCGTCACAAATCACTTTAGTGACGAAATTTTGATGTTTGGAGACAAAATCTGTTTGTCACCAAAAGCCTTTTTTGTTGTAGTGACCGCGCGGGGTCCCGAAAATGGGCTGCCGGGCACCGGAAGTGGGGTTCGGCTGCGAAGTGGGTATCAAAGGCCCCAGTGTTCCTCAGAAGGATAAAACAGAGGTCCCCGCCGAAAACCGGAGAAAACCGATGCAAAATGAATGCTCGGGGCCTAAACCGCGCGGTTCGGGGTCCCGAAAACCGGCTGTAAGCACCGAAAGTGGCGTACGGCCACGGAGTGGGCATCAGGGGCCCCAGTGTCCCTCGTTATGCTAAAACAGAGGCATTTACCAAAAATCGGAGAAATCGGAGATGGTTGGGCGGTCCCGAACCGAGGCACACGGCCTGACGGTCCCGAAAACCGGGAACCGGGCTCCGAAATGGGCAAAATGACCTACGGCCACAAAACGTAGCCTACGGCCACTGAGAGATAGTCTACGGGACCACTCCCTTCCCTCAGGAAAGAAAACAGAGAAAACCGAGCCTGGTTCGCAAACCGAGACAAGGCACAGAAGAGAGTTCGGAAGTCCGGAG
The DNA here is from genome assembly GCA_036172215.1 of Camellia granthamiana. Lineage (NCBI taxonomy): Eukaryota > Viridiplantae > Streptophyta > Magnoliopsida > Ericales > Theaceae > Camellia > Camellia granthamiana. The sequence continues at coordinate 4,586,676 of CM069909.1, forward strand.
GCAGGGCGCACGGCCGCGACTCTGAGGCTTCTGAACGAGCACAATATGCAACATCACCGAGCGCTCAATCGGTGACGTCTGAGTCTTAAGGTCGGTCAAAAATGGGGTGTCTACACCAGGCTTCCATTCCGATATGAAAAGACTCCAGTCCTTGAACCAATCTTGGAGCTGGCCGATGTTTGAATGCAGTTCCGCTTGAGATTTAAAAGATAATATTATGTCGCGACCTCCCCTTTTTATGACCTCTATCTACTCCAACCCTTTCTCCTTCAAGGCTTTTGAAATAATATGAGTGGGATATTCTGTATTGAATCTGATGATTGCACTTTCATATAGCCAACCATTGCCCTCTTCAAAGGCTTGTATCTCTATACTTTCTTCCTCAGCTGTTGAAGGAATGTCCCCTTTTAGTACTTTTGCGAAAGATCCATGACCAACAAATGCAGCCTTCCCACTAATGTTGTTAGTATGAGGGGCCCTTCTGGAAGGCTGGGGCTTCCCCCTACTCTGTTCATCTCTGCTATTTCTATCATAAGCAGCAACTTTGACCTCCAGCACCTTATCATCCACCAAAAGGCCATTCCCTTTTTGAATGGCTATAGCTGATGCTACCTGACAATCATATCTCACAAACCCAAAGCGTGAGTTTGTCGCTTGCCTTCTTTTATATGGGATAAATGCTTCTTTCACAATCCTAAAATTTGAAAAGAGTTTGAACAGAGGTTTTGCATCCATTACTGAGGGTATGTTGTCCATGAAAACAGTAAAGACTCCATGCCTTGCTTCATTGCCTTGTGCTCCACCTCCTCTCCTTTGTCTCAGCACCGGAATCCAACCTCCACTCATATCACTATCCTTTGTTTCAACTAAAAGTTGGTTTGGCTGTTAAATTATAGAAATACACATCATGAAAGTCAAAGCATATGCTATTTAACTATCTAAATTTAGAATAATATATGGAGTTTGCTCTTGCCTTGCACTAGTGTGCTGTGGAAGACAATTGATAGTCTTTTATTTATTCACATTCAGTTTGGTCAAATGAAGACTAGATTTTAGCTCTTTGATGTCTCATTTAATCTCGAGTACTTCTCATTTGACTTTGATTTTGGTAATCTTATTGTGCGCACTTGATTTGTAATTTTTCTTCGAGATTTTTCGATCTCCTTTGATCTTCTTCCATGTAAGGTTTTGTACTATATCGGGTTATGGCTTTGGATCGCTCTAAATGGTTTTTTTTAATCTGCTCTTGCTAAGTTCACTTTAGATCCCGAGATGTCCATGGCTACACTTTTCATTTCATCTGGTCTTAATTTATGAACTTGATTAGTTGATATCTGTATGTTGGTATCTATATATATAATCAAGTTCAGAAATTTACATAGAGTTTAGCTACATAGGGTAAAACCTGCAGAAAAATGTATAGAACTCATGACTCATAAATAAAGCGTAGTTTTTAATCTATTTGTGTAATTTCTTTTAAAATTCTATGTTTTCAAAAGTTTAACCCATTTTAATGCTCTAGTTTGGACATTTAGTCGGATCATGTGATTAGTTTTCTAATATTTTCTATAATTAAATGTAATGAATTCTTATACTTTGTTTTGTATTTTTGGGAAATTTCTACAGCAAAACATATGCAGGTCGCTTATGGTTTAAATCATATCACTACAACATATAAGATTTTTAGAGACCAAATTTTTTAGTCTCTAAACATGAAAATTTTGTTGCAAAAGACATTTAGGGACCAATTTCTATCGTCTTGAGGAAAGTTGCTAAAAGGTCGTCCCGAAAAGTAAAAAACAAGGCTTTTAGCAACAAAATTTTGAAAATATCACCAATAAATAGACTTTTAGGAACAAAATAATTTGGTCTCAAAATGGTTTATTTTTTTAGACAAAAAATTTAGTCCCAAAAGGATAATAATTCATCACTAATGTTCAATTTTCGTTACTAAAAATATAATAAAAATACTTTTCGCAACAAAAATATTTGGTCCCTAAAAAATAATTTTGTCTCTAAATCTTAGTCTCTAAAACCTTAATTTTTTGTAGTGTATGCTGCTGTTTGTCTGGACAAGGTAATTAGATTGTGACTCATCTCTAATATTTTCTACAAAAATGATCCGGACCCCCTCCAAATAGTGACTCCCATGACCCCCTTGGCCTGTGATTGGCCATATTTTTTTTTTTTCTTCCTTCAATCACCAACCCCCATGTGTGTGTGGGGGTGGTGGGGGTTGGTGATTGAGGGGGTCTCAATCACTTCTCTATTTTCTATAATTAATGTTGTTAAAATTCCTCTTATTTATCATAGGCTAGTAAGAAATATTTAATTATGATATGTCGTGTCTTTCTTTCAAGGTTGATGGTGAGTGGGGTTCATGGAAGTGAGTGGGGTAATTTAATTTAATTTAAATTCATATTAGTGCTCATAATGAGATTGATCAATATAACCAAATCTCTTTTTTTTTTTTTTTTTTCCTTCATTATTTTACTGCTTTATTATTTATAACTCTATTTGTTAATTATATCATTTGATTGCACATTATCAGTTGTGTGAAATGTTGTCTTCTTTTTGTTTTTTTGTTTTTTACAGGAATGCAATTTATATGAACTTAAGAAAAACTGGGAAACTTTTCTCCAAAGTTGAAGAAGTTCAAAATTGATGTTTTCAAGTGTTGTGTATCAAACATATTTGTACTTTTTTTTTAGTTACATTTACTCTTTTCTTAGTATTTTAAATTTTGAGATGATGATGGAGTGTGTGGATGTTGATTTCTGACCACACAACCAAACATGGAACTTAGATGGAGAGCACCGACAAAATAGAATGAGCCAACTACCTACCAACAAGAAGATGGGAATTCCGCAGCGGTTTGTCCACCTGGGGACACTCCGACAATCAAGTCAGTAAATTATATCTCTCACAGATAGCTTAAACTCCCAAGAAAGAACTTACCTCAGACCCACAAGGATGCCTTGATTTTATAACCAACAGTGACCTGATCCTCTGGAAGCCTTACTTCCTTGGACTTAGACTCAATGCTCATCTTGGACTCTCAGCTAGATAGGAATAAAACTCTTCATGAACCTTATCCTTATCCAGACTGAGACCCTCCCATGTTCTGGGACTCTTGTCCCTTATACGGATACTTCGGGATTCCGGTATTACCACAAAACATCTCGGCAATGCCGTGATCACCTTGGCAACATAACTCATCCACGTGGCACCTTAGCCGACTTCTCAGGCTCTTGGCCACGTGGTGTCATTCGCAAAATACTTTCCCATAATTGCCCCTAGGTTCTATTACCTCAACATCCTGAGGTGATGGAACCTACAGAATTTGTCCACATAACATGCCGGCTCAAAACACATTTATTGTTCCGACCGAGATCATAACTCGTCAGCTTTAAGTAACCAGGACTCAGTTGCCCACTTTATCACGAATCAAGCACCACGAACCAAGTTCTCTAAGTATCCTAGCCGAGGTTATTGCCTCATTGTTTCAAGAATTTCAAGAGTTCAACTGCACATGAGCTGTCACGCACAGTCGTTTCAACCATTTCTTCCACGTGTCCTATTTCTACTGGCTCGTACCTGACACGCACTATCAGATCATGTCATTTCTGCCCAGGTTGCTTGACAAGCATGTCATCCAAGGCAGCTTCATCACGTTTTGTCGCCTTTCTGCTTTTTTGACAAAACTCTCTCTCTCTCTCTCTCTCTCTCTCTCTATCTCTTCACTTTCGCAATTTCAATCTTTCTCTTTATCTTAGATTTTCTCTCTCCAAACTCCCAAACCTCCATTGTTATGTTTTTGAGCTCTCTGAAACCGTTTCATTCTTCTCCTCCAGCAAGCTTTTCATTGTTTGGTTCTAGTCATCACCGTCGTCTGACTTTGGCGAACCTCATCTCGGCGTCCACTTCTTCGACTTCATTCTGTAAGTCACTGAATCTCTCACATTTTTTCCTCAATTTGTTATTGACTACATATCATATACTATGCACTTTTAGAGTTTCTTTGTTATGCATGTCTTTTGCCTTGATTTGCCCAATATTTTTCATTGAATCTTGTTTTTTGCAGCATACTTTGCACACAATGAATCTGTCAATGCCTCTGACCATATTTCTACATTTATGAACTTGTCATTTTTCACATCCTAGACATTGTGAACCAATTCTTGTTCTTGAATATGTATTCGTACTTGTATTTTGTTTTTCTTCATTGTTCATGTACACTGTCTTGTATTCATTTGTTAAATGTCATGAATTGATGCTCACAAACTTGTTAATTTCTCTAGTTTTGCACTTCTTGATTCTAAATCGTGTTCCTTTTCTGCTTTTCTTGCTTTGTTCCCAGATTTCTGCCTTCGAATATTGTTCACTTGCATAGATTTTAGGTTTGGGATTTGATTTAGAATAGTATTTCCTTAGGAAAATTGAAACACAATCTTCCCTAGGCAACTAGAACCCTCTCCCTTATGCCATTAGGATCTAGCCGAGGTTCTCAAACCCATACCAGTTTTTGATCTCTGAAATTTAGCACAAAACACTTAAAGCCGACATCATGGGGATGTTTAGGTGGAGGGTAGATACCCCAAGTAAACTTGAGGTTTTTCACCAAGAGTTCTCTATACCAGCCAATGTCCACCTCAGGTTGGCTGGGAGGGAGGACTCAATTATGCCTAGGAAGGATTACATGTCGTTCCCCGTAGTTTCCATCATTGAGGGTGGAATTAGGTTCCTGGATATCCTCTTCAGAGAAGTCTTACACTTCTACAAGCTTAACCCCATGCAAGTCAACACATTCAAGGTTATCAACGGTATTGCCGAATTGGCACGCCAAGAAAACGCTAGGATCACCCTGGCCGACATTCAGTTTTGTTATACAATGTGTAGCCTCAAGTCTTCCAGTGGTTACACTTATTACCTCAAGCCCAGATCCACTGCTTACAAACTTATTGCCGACCTGCCTGACTCTAACAAAGGCGCTGGAGACGACTACATGATTGTGTCGAGCAATTTGGAGTTTGCGCCAAACGATGATCTTTACCTTCATCCATACGACGAGGAGTTTTAAGAGAGGATGATAGTAAGAATTTAGTCAAAGCCTCATTTTGTTGCACTTTATGCGTTTATCTCTTCTATCTACTTTGATGTTTTGCTCTGGGTTTTGCAGTTCTTCCTCAGTCGAGCAAGTCATTTCAGTAGTCCTTCGTACCGAGTCGAGATTTGAAAAGGCTCTTGGACCTGTCCATTGAGAAACGCAAAGCCCCTCTGCTGCTAAATTACATGCCGACATACTAGTCACCGCTCACTGACGTACCCAGAATGAGAAAAACATCATCCTCTATTCAACCAGTCGCTTCCTCGCCAAGGCCAAATCAAGTATCAACATTTGATCCAGCCAACGAGCCCTCCATTTCTGCTCCAGCCCATCTTATTCAACTATCCCAATGGCAATAACGTTGCCGACCTCCAAACGCTCTAGCTGGAAGAACCCGTAGCCAAAAAGAGACGAGGTCCCGACATATCGGCTTCAGACCCATCATATTCGCCAATCGCCCTTTTGGCCATTCGACTTGGTCGAGGAGTTACCATTGCCGCAACGGCTGAGGAGATGGGGCACAAACCTGCAATCACCAAAGACTTGCTGGCCGACTTGCCTAAAGCCGACTTGCCTGAAGTCATTTCAGTTCAGACCACGCCATCTCCCCAATCGGTTCAGAAGCCCAAGAGGGTAAAGAAAGCCAAGGCAAAAACCAAAGTCACAACCATTCCTTCTTATTCAGAGAAGGGCGTCGAGGACACAATCCCTATTTCATGGCTAGCCGAGGCCAAAAAGAGGCCATCTGATTCTGGAAAGAGGCCAGCTAAGGTCGAGTTCACTGAGGAGCCTCCTTTCAAGAAGTCAAGGCCTATTGGTCATGATGGTGAAATAGAGGCTCCTCCAGAGAACATTTGGATGCCAGGAATCAAGGTGGGTAACCAACCTCTAAAGGTTAACAACAGTGTCATTAAGGACATAGAAGTCGGTGCCGCCTTGACGACGGGTTTCCTTCTGCCCCGAAGACCTGACACAAGTGGGCAAGTTCAACCAATACAAGAACTTTGCTTTGATGATGAGGCATTCTATTTTGGTAACTCTATCAATTTGCCCGTTCTTGCTTCTTAGTACTTAGCCACAGTTTCTAACTTATTCATTTTCTTGTAGGCTATCCAGCATGCCCATTCTCATGCGGTCAAGGTCGAGTTAGTGAGAAAGGATTTGACAAAGAAGACACAAGAAACTGATGTCCACCTTTCTTCTCTAAACAAGGCTGAGACCCGCATTCATCATCTTCTAGACAGAGCCAATGCTGCCAAGTTTGCCCAACATAAGGCCGAAGAGGCAGCGAAAGAGGTCGAGGAAAAGGCCCTGATTGCCGTGGCAAAGTGCGCTGAGGCCGAGGTCAAAGTTGCTGAGTCCGAAGCCAAACTTGCTGAGGCGTTGGAGACCAAGGAGGTTGAAGTCAAGGCTTCCAATGAGAAGGCTTATGCCGAGGGCCAGGTCGATATGCACGATCAATATAAGAAGCAAGTTAATCTTGCTTGCAATAAAGGCTACTACTTGGGCTGGATGACAGCGCTCAGGAAGCTGTTTGTTCTCGAGGATTCTCCACTCTGGGATATCATCCAACTTGAGGTGCCATTCCCCTCATCTCCTGTCTATTCGAAGGCCGAAGAAGAAGAATCAGAGGCCGAAGAAACAACGAAGGCCGAGGTCAATGCTGGGGCCAAGTCCCCCACTCTGAAAGATCAAGTCTTGGACTTGACTGAAGAGGATGGGGAGGAGATCTCTAAGAGCCCCTCTGTAGCTAAAACTGATGCCGAGAAGAGCGTTGAGGCCAGCCTTCTTGAAATTGATGCCGAGGTCGTGACAGAGAAAGATTCCAGATTGTTTGCTGAAGCCGAGGTTCCACAGCCCGAGGTCAATGCACCTGACCTTAGTGCTTAAGGATTTTTCTTTCCCTTGTATTTTTTTTTTTCCTTTTCTGTTTTAGATCATTTGTATTGAACAATTTACTCTTTTGTCAGGCCAATGTGCCTTTTCCTATAATCAAACTTCATCTATGAATGCAAGTCTTACTTTTGTTAATGTAAGTCTTCTCTTTTCTTCTAAGTGTTGAATGCTTCTCTCATGTATGCCCACTGTTTTTCTTTCATGCTTTGCATATTTTTTCATACTCAGAATTTTTCTAACCCTTCTAAGTCTGACAACTTGGTTCCTCACCTTGGATCCGAATATCTCGGGTACATCCACACCTTGGAGTTTGAACATATTAATCATCTCGGATAACACCTTTTGCTATTTATCTTGGTGAACAATACTTATAGAATTTTCTCACTAAATTTTTACAAGTGTTGTTTCTTCTTGCACTAACTATCTTTTGGAAAGACTTCGTCATTCCAAGTCTAACAACCTGGTTGGATATCTTGGGTATAAATACCTCGGATAGTACTATATTGAATTATATTTCAGGTACAGTACTGTTATCTCGGATTGACTTATCTCGAATAGTATTATCCGTCAATGATCTCAGACAACTTCATCTTGCAAAAAAATTTCAAAACACTTCACAAGTGTTATGCTCGTTCTCACTTCCTGCCCCCTAATGTAAACCTATGCACTACTTATGTTCACATTAAGAACATATTACAAGGTTATTGCACAAGTCTCATTTATACATTCTTGACAGAGGTCATCATGTTTGGCTCGCCCAAATGAAGCATTTAGTGTTTAACCTTAGTGCACCGAGAGTACCACACTCCTCAGCTTTCCAAGTCATGGCCAGTGTCGCTATGTTTCATGCCGAAAACATCGCAAACTTAGTTCAACTCTACCATCATGGCAAGTCTAAGTTATTCATCATATTTCATACTGGAACATTGCAAACTTAGTTCAACTCTACCAATATGGCAAGTCTAAGTTATTCGTTATGTTTCATACCAAAACATCGCAAACTTAGTTCAACTCTACCATCATGGCAAGTCTAAGTTATTCATCATGTTTCATACCGAAACATCACAAACTTAGTTCAACTCTACCAATATGACAAGTCTAAGTTATTCACCATGTTTCATACTGAAACATCGCAAACTTAGTTCAAGTCTACCATTATAGGAAGTCTAAGTTATTCGTCATGTTCACCATGGGAACATCATCATAAGACTATTTAGTCCTATCACACAAGTTTCAATAAGAATTCATAAAAACAAAATCGAGCTAGCATTTTATTAATACTTCGGCTAATAAAATCTTTACGTAAATCTTAAGAAACATAAATTACTGGTAGAAAATTTTCAAATTGCTTATGTTCCAAGGTCTTAGCAACTCCTTGCCATCAGTGTCTTCCAACCGGTATACGCCATTGATGGCAACCGAGATGATTCGATATGGTCCTTCCCAGTTTGGGCCAAGCTTGCCTTCCTTGGGATCCTTCTTATTGCTGACAACCTTTCTAAGGACGAGGTCCCCAATATGAAATTCTCTGGCATTGACCTTTTCGTTATATGCCCTAGCAAGCTGCTGCTGGTATGCCCTTAGCTGAATTGCTGCTCTCTCCCTTCGTTCTTCTATCAAATCAAGATCTCAGACAAGGAATGCCTTGTTCGTTCCATTCTCCACTCCCTAGGTTCTAATTCTAGGAATGCCAATCTCTAGTGGGATGACTGTTTCAGTGCCATATGCCATGGCAAAAGGAGATTCTCCAGTAGACCTTCTTGGCGTAGTCCGATGTACCCAGAGGACATTGGGCAATTCCTCTACCCACTTGCCTTTTGGTAGCTTCTAGCCTTTTCTTGATTCCATCCAAGATGGTCTTGTTGGATGCTTCTACTTGTCCATTTCTCTTTGGGAAGTTAGGAGTGGAATAATAGTTATTGATCTTGTATTTCACACAGAAGTTTTTAATCAACTTGTTGTCGAATTGAGTGTCTTTATCTGCTACTATGGCTCTTGGGATTCCAAATCTGGTGATTATGTTTTTCCAGATGAAATTCTTCACATCTACATCTCAGATTTTGGCTAAGGGTTTAGCCTCTACCCACTTCGTGAAGTAATTAATTGCTACTAGTAGAAACTTCCTCTGTTCAGTTGCTTGGGCAATTGTCCAACAAGATCCATGCCTTACTAGGAAAATGGCTAGGGACTGGGTACTAGATTTGGATCTGCAGCTGGCTGGTGTATCAGAGATGCAAACCTTTGACACTTCTCACACTTCCTCACATAGGCTTCAGCATCCTTCTGCATGTAGGGCCACCAGTATCCCTGAGATATGGCCATGTGAGCAAGTGATCTACCCCTTACATGGCTTCTACATACTACTTCATGGATCTCGTACAAAAAGTCCTCAACTTGGGATGGATGCACACATCTCAGAAGGGGTCCAATAAAGGACCTTCTGTACAGATTGCCTTCTGTTGACAGACAGAACCTGGTCAACTTCAATCTAGTCTTGTGTGTTTCTTTTCTGTCTGCTGGGAGCCTGTCATCCCTAAGGAACACAACCGTGGCGCCTATCCAACTTGGACCCATCTCCACGCACATTGCTTCGTACTCTATTATTAGGGGCTCTATACTTGGGCCTGACAAATAATCAACAATTATTGTCCTTGCCTTACCCAATTTCATTGGCTGGCCAGATAAGCCAGTGCGGCGGCATGGCTATTATCATCTCAGCTAACCTGCTGTAACTGGTAACTTTGAAAACATGTTAGCAACTTGACAATCTATTTGACATAGGCTATCATCATCTTATCTCGAGCTGCATATTCTCTTATCGCTTGATTCACAATGAGCTAGGAGTCACAAAAGACTACAACCTCATCGGCTTCCACAGTCGCTGCCAATTTCAGTCCAGCAATTAGCACCTCATACTCTGCTTCGTTATTTGAGGCTTTAAACCCCAAACGAATGGACTGTCCTATTATTTGCCCATATGGTGATACCAAAACTACTCCTGCCCCTGCTCCTCGTCAATTTGAGCTGCCATCGACAAAGAGGCGGAAAGAGTCGCCGATGTAAATGTCACGGGGTTTTGGCCATTCTTTTGTCTTCTTATGTTTTGCCGACGTGGGGTTCTGTGGCCCCAGTTAGTTTTCCTCCTTTTCTCCTAGACATCCTAGGTCGCGGTTCACTGAAGCCTGCCTTGGGATTACATCAAGAGAAATTCTGCCACAAAGTCGGCCAAAACTTATCCTTTGATTGCTGTTCTCAGCCTGAATTCTAAGTCATACTGACCTGAAACTACTACCCATCGAGCTACTCTACTTGCCAGGCCTCTATGCTGCATAGGGACTTTAGTGGATACTCAGTTAGCATGACAATCTTATGGGCTTGAAAGTAGTGGTTCAATTTTTTCGAGGCCATTACCAAGGCCAATGTCAACTTCTCCAAAAGTAGGTACCTGGTTTCTGCACTTGCTAGGGTTTTGCCAACACAGTACATTGCCTTCTGTTCACCACTTTTTTCTCGGATTACCACTGCACTCACGGCGTGGTCTGAAATTGCCAGGTACAAAAACAATTCTTCTCCCGGTACCGAGTTCGACAATACTGGTGGAGTTGTCATGTACCTCTTCAAGTCGGCCAAGGTGACTTCACATTCTTCCGTCCACAGAAAGTCTGTGGCCTTCTTCAATAAACCAAAAAATTGCTTGCATTTTTCAGAGCTTCAGCTAATGAACTTGTTAAAGGCCGCTGCCCTTCCCGTCAAAAGCTAGACTTGTTTGGCTGTTATCGGGCTCTTCAAGTCAATGATGGCCTTGATCTGATCAGGGCTTGCTTCAATGCCCCTCCTAGTGACCAATATCCCAAGAACTTACCAGATCCAACTCCAAATACACACTCAAGGCATTGAGTAGAAGCTTATATGACTTCAAGATATCAAAGACTGCCTTCAAGTCGGCCAGATGGTTCCCAGGTTCCTTGGTTTTAACAACCATGTCGTCTATGTAGACCTCTACTGTCTTCCCAATCAAATGTTTAAACATCTTGGTGACCAGTCTTTGGTAGATCGCTCATACATTCTTCAACCCAAAAGGCATTACTCTGTAACAATAGAGTTCTTTTGGGGTGATGAATGTTGTCTTCTCTTCATCTGGGAAATACATTGCTATCTGGTGGTAGCCTCTGTATGCGTCCAAAAAACTCATCCTCTCATGCCCTGAAGTGGCATCTACCAGTTAATTAATCTTGGGCAGTGGGAAATTATCCTTGGGGCAAGCCTTGTTCAAGCTTATGAAATCCACGTAGACCCTCCACTTCCCATTCTTCTTTTTCACCACTACTCTATTAGACAACCATGTGGGATTATGTACCTCTCTGATGGCTTATGCCTCTAGTAGCTTTTCTACTTCTTCCTTAATTGCCTACACATGTATCAATGTCGGCCTTCTTACTCTCTGAATGACTGGTTTTGCTAACCTATCCACGTTAAGTCTGTGACAGGTGACCTCGGGGTTGATCCTCGGCATCTCATAAGGTGTCCAGGAAAACATCTCTATGTTCTCTCTTAAGAAAGCCTACAGTTCTCTTTCTTCTTCCTCGGCTAAGCTAGAGCCGAGAAGGAAGAAACATCCATCATCCTCTTCTTGCACCAGAACCTTTTTTAGTGGTTTTTTACTCTTCTCGGCAGGTTCTTTGCCGACATCATCCAAGACCTTGTGGTCTTCGCTTTCAATTTCTGCACTTTCTGTTTCCCTTACATTACATGTGCACTTCATTGCTATCATGGAGCAATTCTTCGCCTATACTTGGTCTCCCCTTACTTCTTCAATCCCCTGGTCAATTAGGAATCATAGCAGTTAGTGCAACATGGAGGGAACAGCCCTCACTGCATCGTCCCAAAATGATATTGTACGAGGAGGAAGTATCTATTATAGTGAACTCCGTGACTACCTTCTTCCTCCCTGCATGCACCTTCAAATTTGTTGCTCTAAGAGGCCATGTAGGCGTCTCATTGAATCCAACCACGAGTCTATCAGATTGCTCTAAATCATCTGGGTAGAGGCCAAGCTCCTTGTAACATCTAATATATATGATGTCACAAGAGCTTCCCTGATCAATCAGTATGTGTCTTACCTAGCAATCTCTAATCTTCAGAGTTACCACTAGGGCATCATTTTACGAATGCTGCACCATATCTAAGTCAGCCTTAGTGAATGAAATCATTGGCCCCTGATATTCATTTGTTCTTGGCTTCTTCTGCTGGATCTGATACACATGCTGCAGATGCTTCACTCTCTGGGTCTCTCCTCGAACTTCGTTCTCATTGACCTTCGAGTGAATCATGTTGATTACCTGAGGTCCTTCTGCTTGTTGTTGTGGTGGTGGTGGTGGTGGTGTTGTCTGTGCCTGAGGTAGCCTTGAATGCTCTTCCCTTGTCTTTACCTTATCCACTAGATCTCTCAGGTGACCCTGTCTAACCATATCCTCCAAGTGTGACTTTAACGCCTGGCATCCCTAAGTCAGGTGCCCATCCTCATTATGGTAGGACAATGCTTCCCAATGCTCCTACCCATGAACTCGCCAGGGATCTTCTTCGGCGCTTTGTAGTACGGCTGGTTCCTGATCCTCTCCAAGACTTTGTAGGTCGGGATTTGAAATACCGTACTAACTACCTGCATAGCCCTCGTTCCTGTTTCCTATCTATCAACACCAGCATTCCCCTGGCCTCGCTTCGGTGAGCCGTTTCTCCTTTCTTGTTTTGGAGTCCTCGCTCCTTGTGTGTTTTCCTCTACCCTGGCATATTTCTCAATCCGTGCTATAAGCTCTTCCATGCTCTTTGGAAGAGTTTTTGCAAGTGATTTCCGAAGCGAGCATGTATCATCCAGGCCATTCTTGAAAGACACGATCTCCAACTCCTGGTTACAAGCTGGAATTTGGTTGTACACCTCATAGTATCTCTTAGCGTAAGCCCTGAGGCCTTCGTCATTGCTGATCTTTAAAGCCAATAGGGAATCTACCTTCAGTGGTTGCGATTTGTTCGTAACAAACCTAGCCACAAACATCTCGACTAGGCATTCCCAACATTTCACAGTTACTTTCGGCAACTTATGGAACCAATCCGATGCTATCTCCCCAAAGGATGAGAGGAATACCTTACATAGCAGCTGCTTATTCCCGTTCCACGAAGCCATTGAATTTAAACACAAACCAACATGAAAGTTTGGATCAGACTTACTGTCATAGATCTGAAACTCGGGCATGTTGAATCGCTTTGGGGCCTCAAACGTATCCAACTCCACCAAGAGCGGTGTTGTTAGCTTGATAGTAGATGTGATCTCAGCGTCGAGTCTCTTTCTCTGGAGGTAGTCTCTCAGATGCTCCTTTGTTCTACCGGAAGCTCGGTTATCAATAGATCTCAGCTTCTTTGGTATGCTACTCCTGGTAAATTGTGCATCCTCTTGGACTTCCCTTCGTCCACTGCATCAAACTAGAGGCCCTTCCTTTGGACATGTTGAGATTCTTTAACATAGGCCTCCTTGGTTCGTGATGTCTTCTGCGACTCACCTCGTACTGACTCTTTTCGCCCGACATCCCGTGACGACTGATGTGAATGCTCCTGTCCCTTACCATGCTGCAAGACTACTGGGACTATTTTTTGTCCTCCTTTTTGGGCATCAATTTTGGCTACTGGTGCCGGCATGTCCTGTAACGGGAATGGTGGTTGCATTACGTTGTTTTGCATCATAAAGTTGACCACTGACTATAGGTCTGCCAACTTGCTCGCCATTCCTTTTATCTCCCATCCATCCCCAAGCATCTATCCTTTTATACCTAGAGATCGCTTTTATTATAATATTCATTTTGGCCTTCTTTTGGATGTTACGCTCTTTGCCGGTGTCCTTTTCCCCCAGGATTCAGTTCCTATACTCCTTCATTATGGTTTTCTTCCCTGGCATTAGGATCCACATGCTCCTCACTCTCACTGTCGATGTCGTCTCCAATCTTTTCTTTATGCCTGTTGCTGGCCATCCATTCTCCTTAAGTTCCCACAGACGGGGCCAAATTGCAGGTGTTGATTTTTGACCACACAATCAAACAAGGAACCTAGCTAGAGAGTATCGGCAGAATAAAATGAGCTAACTACCTGCTAACAAGAAGATGAGAATTCCATAGTGGTTTGTCTACCTAAGGGCACTCCGACTATCAAGTCAGTAAACTATATCTCTCATAGATAGCAAAATAGTACTTAAACTCCCAAGAAAGAAGTTACCTTAGACCCACGAGGGTGCCTTGCTTTTATAACTAGCAGTGACCTGATCCCCTAGAAGCCTTACTTCCTTGGACTTAGGCTCAATGCTCATCCTGGAGTCTCAGCTAGATAGGGATAAAACTCTTCGTGAACCTTATCCTTATCCAGATTGAGACCCTCCCCTGTTCTAGGACTCTCGTCCCTTATCCGGATACCTCAGGATTCCGGTATTACTACAGAACATCTCGGCAATGCCATGATCACCTTGGCAACATGACTCATCCACGTGGCACCTTAACTGACATCTCGGGCTCTCTTGGCCACGTGGCATCATTCGTAAAATACTTCCCCACAGAGTGTATGAATTTGGTTGTGATTTTTTGTAATTTCAATTTTGATGTGTTTGGTTAAATATATATATATATATTTTTGAAACAGGGTTTGAATATATTTTTGATAATTCTAACTCGTAGATGTAAAATATTATTGCTACATGATGAAAATTTCATTAAATAGAAAAAAAAAAAAAGTTCTTTTAGTGGCATTTTTTGGGGGGGGGGGGGAAACGCCGCTATAAAGGTCTGTATGACATCATCTTGCCGGAAGGAATCGTTGCCGGCAACTGTAGCATGGCGTTTCTAAAACGTCGCAATAAGGTCTACAACGGCATTTTTTAAATGTCGCAAACATATAGCAACGGTCATATTTGCGGCGTATAATAAAAACGTCACCAAAGGTTTTAGCGGCGTTTTTTTAAAGATTTAGCGGCGTTTTACAAACACCACTAAAAATCGTATTTCCTATGGTGCCTTCGCATAAACATATTTTAACCTTTCTTATACAGGTGCTTATTTTAATTAATGAGTCCATCTTTCTAATATTTTATATGTACATTTCATCATATTACATCAATGAGTCCAAATTATAGAGGAAATATTGCAATTCAGTATAAGTTTAAATTATAAATTAATGGCAAAAGTTACCAACTTTAATAATTAAAATGATAAACTTTTCTATGATTTTGCAATTTGTTTATAATCTTATCACTAATTTGCAATTTTCCCAATTACAAATCTAGTGTATTAGTATAACGATTCCAAATTAATAGTTAAAGGGAGTTGGCCTTATTTAGTTGGTCACTTGTCACTTATGATATTTTGCCATAATGATTCCATTTCATCAAAATTTCAAGGACAAGATTTATTGTATCTCTGTAGTATGACTTGAAAGTACTTTATCTTATTTTTATTTTTTTTTAAATAACTATATAACTTCATGTGACTTTGGACTAAAATGTAACATTAACTTCGTTACCGGTAACAAGAAAAAGACAATTATACATTTTACGTCTTTTTCTTCTTTTTTATGACAATACAACTAAAGCAACAACTCCAGTTGTGGATTTAGAAGTGGCTCTAGCTGTGGCTTTAGTCTGTCTAACCCTCTGCCAATTTCTGAGCATCAACCTATACTTGTCTTTTTGCCTTTTCCATCACACTCTTTGCCTACTTCTACCCCTCTGTCTAGTTATATCCCTATTTCTGAGCATCCTTCTGCTCCTACCTCCATGCCTTCTCCATCAATTCCTATTTAGTCTATTTTTATTGATTTACCCTCTTTACCTACTTTAGCTACTGTGCCTCCTCCTTTTCCTTTGCCTAATCCTTCTTCTAATATCCATCCAATGGTTACAAGATCCAAAACCCATGGTTTATTAGCATGCACTGATTCCCCTTTTGCTGAGGTAGAACCACCTACCTATCATCAAGCCCTTCAATCTCCTATTTGGTATTCTGCTATGCTTGAAGAATTCAAAGCTTTGCTTGCTCAAGGTACCTGGTCTATTGTTCTTCTTCCTTCTTCCAAGACAGCCATTGGCAGTAAATGGATCTTCAGAATTAAAAGAAATTCTGATGGCACTATTGCCAAAAATATAAGGCCAGGTCAGTGGCAAAAGGTTTCTTACAACAAGAAGGTGTGGACTATAATGAGACCTTTAGTCCTATGGCCAAACAACCAACTATAAGAATTTTACTCTCCATTGCCTTGCATTATAATTGGCCTTCAAAGCAGCTAGACATTAGCAATGCCTTCATGGCACCTTGGATGAAAAAGTCTATATGCTGCAACCACCTAGTTTTCCTAGTGCCACCAATCCTCATCATGTTTGCAAACTAAGGAAAGCTCTTTATGGACTAAAGCAAGCTCCTAGAGCTCGATATTAAACCTTTTCCAAGTTTTTATTGTCTCAAGGCTTTGACAATAGCCACTATGACAACTCTTTATTCATTAAGAAGACCTCCACTGATATTCTTATTCTTCTGGTGTATGTAGATGATATTCTACTTACTGAAAGTAGCTCTCATCTTCTTCAAGATCTTATTCATCAAATGCATTCTGCCTTTGCAATGAAAGAATTAGGCAACATTTCTTACTTTCGAGGCATATCCATTCAATCTGTGGGAGTAAATTACTTCTTGTCTCAGCAAAAATATGCATCTGATATTCTCATCAAGGCTGGCATGACTTCTTGTAAACCCTGCACTTCACCTATTTCAGTTAAACCAACATTTACCGCTGCCACTTCTCTGTCATTTGATCAACCACAGTTATACAGAAGCCTAGTTGAAGTTTTATAGTATCTTACAATCACAAGACCTAATCTTTCTTTAGCAGCTAACCAAGCCTACCAATATATGCATGCTCCCACTAATGGCCATTTTTCCTTTTTTAAATGCATTATCAAATTTGTTAGAGGCTCTCTCTCTCTCTCTCTCTCTCTCTCTCTCATGGACTCACATTTTCTCCCAGTTCTTTTGAGCTACAAGTTTTTTATGATTATAGTTGTGCTGGAGATAGTTTGGATAAAAGATCTACTTCAGGCTGTTGTATTTATCTTGGCTCTAATATCATTTCATGGTCTGCTAAAAAACAACCAACTATCTCTCGATCTAGTACTAAGGCTGAGTATAGAGTTTTAGCTCATGCTACAACTGAGCTGAGTTGGTTACAAATGCTGCTTCAAGATCTACATCTTCTAATTCCTTTCCTTGCTACTTTTTGGTTTAATAACCTCTCAACTATTGCTCTTGCCTCAAATCTTGCGTTTCATACCCGCTCTAAACACATTGAGGTCAATTGCCACTTTATCCATGAGAAAGTTGCAGCCAAGCAAATTGTTCTCAAGTATATTCCTTCTGTGGATCAAATAGCAACTATTTTTACAAAGCCTTTATCCAGTTCCAGGCTTTATTTTCTTCAAACTAAGCTATTGGTCACTCTCTCTCCTATTAGCTTGCAGGGGGCTGATGACAATAACAACTAAAGCCACAACTAGAGCCACAGCTAAAGCCATAACTGGAGCTATTGCTTCACTAGCTTATGCAGCTCAAGATGACTCAACAAACTGCTTAACTGTTTCACATGGTAGTTAGATGGAGTTTGTTAGATTGTTTAGTTTGTTACAGATATTATTAGTTAGTTAGAAGTATTGTATATATAAGTGATTGTAATCATGTATTGAATCAATGAGAAAGATTTTAGTCATTCTTCACTTCTTCTTCATCTTCTTCTATTTTTGGGTCTCTTTATAAATAAATAATAAATCTACCTCTATGAATGAGCAAAAAAATTAAAAATATAATACAAAAATCATCTAAGAAACTAGAATTTTCCAAATATTTTTTTTGACAAACCTAATTTTTAATTTCATTTAGATATTACGATATACATGTATATATACCTTGTACATACATATAATTATATACGTAATCAACACTGTATATATAGACACTGTAATTACTTTCTTATTTAATTTTATTATATATATATATGTATATGTGTAAATGTTTAATTTAAAATGCTATTAAAAAAATAAATTGAGTTAAAAATTAAAATTAGATTAAGGCAATTTTTTATTTAATTTTATGGTAATAGATTAAGTTAATTAGGTTAATTTATGATTTAATTTGTTATATATATGTTTAATTTAAAATGTTATTAAATAAGGTAATTTTATGGTAATAAATTTGGGTGTTTAATTTAATTTATGATTTAATTTGTTACATATATATATATGTGTGTGTGTGTGTGTGTGTGTGTAATAAAATGTTATTATATTAAAAAATGGATTAAAAATTAAAAAGTAGATTAAAGTAGTTTGATGATTTAATTTTATGATAATAAAATTATTGTATTTAGCTTAATTTATAGTTTAATTATTTATATATATAATATGCATTTTAAATTTAAAATGTTATTAAATAAGAAATTGTGTTAGAATTTAAAATTTAAAAGTAGATTAAAATAATTTTATAATAATAACTTATAGTGTGTATATAATTTATAGACAGGGTGGGTTTGGGTTAGGGTTTTAAGGTACGGAGAAGATAAAATAAAATAAAATAAAAAAGGGTCAAATAATTCTAATTTCGTCTTCTTACATTGAAATTTAATTTTGGTTATTTTGGATGAAAAAAAAGGTCAAAAGGGTTTTTTCTTCCCCGCTCTCAAAATAGACATGTGAGACACTTTGTTAGTTTCGATGAAAAATATAATTGTAGCTTTTAATCTAAAATTCTGTGGGAGGTATGTGGTTGTTTTTAAAAGACAAGAGGTAAGGTGTTATCAGATCATACCATAAAGAGGTAAAATAGATTTTGCCCAAAATTTAAATACCCAATTTGTTCCACCAAAATTTTGTATACTTTGTCTTATTTTCTCAAATGCAAATTTAACAATCAACTTGACAACAACGTCATTGATACATATGTTCTCTAGCACAAAGTTTGAAGAATTAAAAGGAATTTAGTGATAGTGTTAATAAATATGTTAAAAATGATGTCTTTGATAGCATTACTAATGAGGTTCTTATGTAGAGATTTCAAAATATAAAAACACATATCTACATTTATTTGAAATAAATGATATATTGGAACAATTCGTCTTGAATTCTTTAGTTGGTGGTCTTTGGGTCTTCAAAACTTGGCGATGATCTTGTCTATGTAGAACAAAAAATTGATGCTTTAAGTCGCGTTACTTAGTAGCTTTCCTAAAGACAATATTTCCACCCACCAAAAGGTGTACAGCGGGTTATAGCAAATTCGCCTCCAGGATACAAAGAAGCCCGATCTAAAGATCAAGTCTATCGGCGTTTGCACTGACGACAGTAGATCAGAATACTCTTAATATAATCAAAAAAATCAAGACATTAATAATCAAGTCTGCAGAATTTGATTACCAGTAAGAAAAGCAAAAACTTGCTTAAGAAATTCTTAATCAAAAACTCTAAATCAAGAGGGAGAGAGTGAGAGAGAGAAAGAGAGAAAGAGAGTTGCAGGAATGCTTTCTGAATTTTGAATGGATTGAAATGGCTGATTTAGCAGCCTATTTATAGGCCTTAATGCATCTCATCGAATGATCATGTCCCTTTATCACATCCGATCAGATCTGACTGTTGGATCGACGATCTATGGTGTAGATCATTCTCACACCTAATAGATGTCTTGATTGATCATACCTGATCATGATCAGGTGCCGTCTTATCCGTACGATCGCGCACATCTCCAATCAACGGCTATGATCAAACCGCTCCAAATCGGACACGCAATCGTTCAATTGGTTAGTTGACTCATCGCTAATGGATGCTACATCACTGCTACGTGGAGCTGGCTGTATTCCACATTATCACTCCAACCTATCCGATGCAAATAAGAAAGTGCCCTCATGGCGCCGATGCGTCCGTGCTAAGTGCAAAGTGCGCTATTAAACGCCACACAGCCCACTACCCACACCACCACACGTGTGTGCGAAGCATCATCCTTGCGGTGTGAGTGCATGTACACTAGCATTCATCCCTCAATTCCATATTCAAAGGAATATTCCATGTAGCACTTTATTAAGTGCTCCATGTTTTCCTCTCTTTTCAATGTAGGACAAAGCCTCCAAGTTTATTTCAAGCTTTCCAAAGAAAAAACAATATAGGTTTTGAAAACACCCAAAAACTAAACAATAAATTTTGTAAACCCATTTTGAAAATTCCCCAACATTCCCCCACTATTTTCAAAATATCAGATGATGATTCTTGGTTCACTTGGCAGCCTTATGTATAGGTGAAGATATCTTATGATTTGAATCATTCACTTAGTGAAGGCACCTCAAAGTTAGTTAAGATGGCATAATAGACTTGTATTTGAACTAGCGATCTTATATGACTAACCAAACATGTCTCACGCACAGTACATGTTACCTCAAGTATTCAAACAAACCGACACGTGGATTGGCCTTGTGTCTATATCTTGCTTCATGAGCGCTCTACAGTCAAGCCCTTGGACTCATAGGAAGCGGCACCACCTTACGGAGAGTACCCCTATAATTTATAGTACCCTAACAACCTAGTTGTAAGCTTATAAAGGGTTTGCTAACTCATCCTCTTCTTTTCACATTACAGGTACCAAGCATTTCAACCTTGGGATGAAAATGAAATAAGACTAAGTGCTTTCAATCACGACATATGGTGTACTTAGGCTCATTGAACTCAAGACTCGATGTTTCTTCAAGCGTTGAGTCCAATTTCCACTAGGAGTGATTATGTTAAGTGGGCTTAAAACCTATCCCATTTGATGTTTTCCACACCAAATCCCTTGCAAGTCCCTTTGTTAAGGGGGTCAGCCAAGTTTTCACTTGACTTTACATAACTAATGGTAATCACACCTTCTGTGATTAACTGACACAGCTATGTCTCAATCCTATATACCTAGACCTTCCATTATTGACATGGCTATAGGCTCGTGATAGAGTTGCTTCACTATCACAATGCAAAGATATTGGTGGCATAGGTTTTCGCCATATCTTAACCTCTAACAACAAATTCCTTAGCCACTTTACCTCTTTGCTACAAGAAGCCAATGCTATAAACTCTGATGCCATGTTTGAGTCTGTTATACATGTTTGCTTCTTAGAATCCCAAGAGATAGCTCCTTCTCCAAGAGTAAAAATCCAACCACTTGTGGACGAGTGATCTTCAAAATCAATTATCCAACTAGCATTCGTAAATCCTTTCAGCACAGCTGCATAGCCATTATGGACTATTCCATAGTCTATCGTTTTCCTCAAGTACCTAAGTATTTGGTTAACAACATACCAATGCACACTACTGGATTACTAACGTATCTACTAAGTTTTCCCACTGCAAATGCAATATTAGGTCTAGTGCAAGTTATGGCATACATCAGGCTACCTATCACTCTTGAGTATTCTAGCTGATCAATAGCTCTCCCAATATTATGATACAATTTCAAATTTGAATCAAAAGGTGTAGACATGGACGTGCAATTATATTGATTAAATTTCTTCAGAATTTTCTCAATATAGTGTGACTAGGTAAGAATCAAATTATTGTCCTCTCGTTTAATCTTAATACCTAGAATTATATTAGCCAAATTGTTTGGGGTGTCCTAAATAAGTGCACTTTTTATCTTTTTGGACTAAAAAATTGAGAAAAAAAATATGGATGTTTGGGTTAACTTTTTGACTTTTTATGGAAAAATGTGTATTAAAAAATTGTATAAATTAGTGTATAGGGAAAAATTAGGATTGGGAGTTGTGCAGCCGTAATTTTTGACTTTTGGTAAATAGTGATAACTTTTTAACTTTTTGAGTAACTTTTTGGCTTTTTGACTTTTTGACTTTTTTTCAACTTGCCAAACTTGGCCTAAAGCTAGATGACTAGAAACTTTTAGTACTTTCAATGATATTATTGTCAATACAAAAATAAGCATGTCATTTACATATAAGCATATGATTACACCTCTATTGCCAGTAAACTTACTGTACACACACTTATCAGATTCATGTATCTTAAAACCATTTGGCACTATTACTTTGTCAAATTTCTCATGCCACTGTTTTGGAGCTTGTTTTAGTCCATATAGTGACTTCACGAGTTTACACACTTTGTGTTCTTGACCCTGTGCAACAAATCCTTCCGATTGTTGCATATAGATTTCCTTATCTAACTCTCCATTTAGGAAAACGGTCTTAACATCCATTTGATGGATTTCAAGCTTTTAGATTGAGGCTAAGGCAATCAACACTCGAATGGTGGCAATTTTGGCCACTGGAGCATATGTATCAAAATAATTGATACCCTCTTTTTAAGTAAAACCCTTAGCAACTAATCTTGCTTTGAACTTGTCAATTGTGCCATCAACTTTCATTTCCCTTTCGAAATCCATTTAAAACCAATTGGTTTGGATCCAGGTGGCAAGTTAGCATGTATCCAGGTATAGTTACTCATGATAGAATCCATCTCATCGTTTATTACTTCTTTCCAGAAAGCAACATCTTGAGACTTCATAGTCTCCTCAAAGGTTAATAGATCTGAATCCATATTCAACGAAATCATTATTTGCTTACAACAAGCTTTCCTAGTTCCTTCTACAAGGTAAACAATGAAATCAGGGCCAAATGACTTCTCAGTCCTAGCCCTTTTACTCCTCTTTAGCTCAATAGGCTCATTAGGTTCATTAGGCTCAATGGGTTCATGTCGTTCACTTTCCTCTGTAGATATCAAAGGAGTTGATTCATTTCCTTGATTAGAATCCAACCTTGGAATGGCTGTGAAATGATTCACATAAAATACGCATCACGTGATTCAATGATGGTATTTGTTTCCACTGAATCATTGGGCTCTACTACCAGAAACCTATATGCTTTGCTATTTATAGCATAGCCAAGGAATATGCATTCAATTCCTTTTTCACCTAATTTCTTCCTTTTAGGTTCAGGCAATCTAACTATTGCTCTACAACCCCACGTTTTCAAGTAACCTAGATTAGGTTTCTTGTTTTTCCAAAGTTCATAAGGAGTAACGTTTCTTTCCTTGAGAGGAATTATGTTGAGTATGTGACAGGCAGTGAACAAGGCTTCACCCCAAAAATCAGAACTTAAACTGGAATAAGAAAGCGTAGCATTAATCATTTTTGTTAATGTCCTATTCTTTCTTCCAGCTAGTCCATTTTGTTGTGGTGTGTAGGGTGCAGACTTCTCGTGAATAATACCAACATTTTCACAATATTCTGAAAAATGGTATTCACCGCCTCTATTAGACCTAAGTCTCTTTATTTTCACATTACACTAATTTTCTACGTCTGTCTTAAAAATCTTGAATTTATCAAGCACCTCATCTTTTGAATGCAAAAGATAGATATGACAGTACTTAGAAAAATCATCAATGAATGTTATAAAATATTTCTTACCACCTCTAGTGGGGGTACTATGCATGTCACATACATCATTGTGCACAAATTCAAGCAGAGATGTGATTTTATCTACTTTAGGAAATGGATTGCGAATAATTTTAGATTGCATACAAAATTTGCATTTTTCAAACATAAATTGACCATGTCATGCATTTTCCTAGTATTAACATGACCTAAATGAGCATGCTATAAAGAAATAGAATCAACAATATAAGCAGAAATAGATGTATTATTGATAACGTTAAGTTTGAACATTTTCTAATACATGTAGCCCTTCCCAACAAAAATCCCATCCTTAGATAGGACAAATTTGTCCGACTCAAATACTAACTTGAAACCATGATTATTAAGCAGGCTTCTAGATACAAGGTTTTTCCTGACATCAGGTATATGATAAACATCATTAACATTTAAGACTTTTCCAGATGTGAACTTTAGATCCACCGTCCCTTTGCTTTTGATAGCAACAGCTGAAGAGTTGCCCATGTAGAGAACTGTTTCATCACTCACTTGTGCATAAGTAGTGAAATAGCTCTTGTCGTTGCAGACGTGCCTTGTTGCTCTTGAGTTAATCCACCAGTCACCAGCATCTTCGAACATGTTCACCTCGAATATAACAGTCACGAACTTGCTCTTGGCATTTGATGTTTCTGGCTTCTTCTTGTATGACTGGCATTTATTTCTGAAGTGCCCTGACTTGCCACAGTGCCAGCAAGTGCCTTTCGACTTCTTAGCATCTTTCTCAGGTTGGAGGTCGCACTTACGCTTCCTTTTGTTGAACCTCTTTCCATCATCCACTATGTGAATCTTGGAAGTCTGAGCCAATTGATTTTCTTTACTTTCAAGAAGTCTTGACTCTTCCTTAACTTGGAGGTGTTAAGCCAATTCCTCTAAAGTTAGATCTTCCTTTTGCGTTTCAGAGTTTTCTTAAAATCCTTCCAAGAAGATGGCAGTTTCTTTATTATAGATTAAACTACAATAGATTCATCCATGTTCATATTCTTTTGTTGAAATTGACTTGGAAAATGTTGGATCTCATGGAATTGTTCCATAATGGGCTTTGTATCAATCATAGTGAAACGCATAAAATTACTAACAAGAAATTTCTTACTAATGGCATCCTCGGTGAGGTACTTTGACTATAATATGTCCCAGAGTTGCTTTGTCATTTCCAGATGTTGATACACATTGAACAATGAGTCTAACAGCGCATTCAAAATGTGTCCTCTGCAAATGTAGTCGTCATTCTCCCATTTGGTTCTGGTATGGGTTTGCTCCACAGTCTCGTCTTCTTGTTCCATTGGATAGGGGGTAGTAAGCACATAGACCACTTTGAGAGTGGTGAGCAAAAAGTGCATCTTCTTTTGCCAACGTCGGAAATTTCCTCCATCAAAACGGTCAAGCTTCATGAAATCTTGAGTCATTTTTGAATAGACATCACCATATCTAAATATTGTCTTTAGACTGCTGGAACAATTTGTCTTAAATTCTTTAGTTAGTGGTCGTTGGGTCTTCAAAACTTGGCGATGATCATGTCTATGTAAAACAGAAAATTAGTGCTTCAAGTCGCGTTACTTAGTCGTTTTCCTAAAGACAATATTTTCACCCACCAAAAGGTGTGCAGGGGGTTACAACAAATTCGCCTCTAAGATACAATGAAGCCTGATCTAAAGATCAAGTCTACTAGCATCTGTACTGATGACAGTAGATTAGAATACTCTTGATACGATCAAGAAAACCAAGACACTGATAATCAAGTCTGCAGAATTTGATTACCAGTAAGAAAAGTAGAAACTTGCTTAAGAAACTCTTAATCGAAAACTCTAAATCAAGAGGGAGAGAGAGAGAGAGAGAGACTTGCAGGAATGCTTTCTAAATTTTAGATGGATTGAAATAGTTGATTTCGCAGCCTATTTATGGGCCTTGATGCATCTGATCGAATGGTCATGTCCCTTGATAGCATCCGATCAGATCTAACCGTTGGATCAAGGATCTATGGTGCAGATCATTCTCACACTGAATAGATGCCTTGACTGATCATACCTGATAATGATCAGGTGTCATCTCATCCATATAATCGTACGCATCTCCAATCAACGGTTATAATCAAACTACTCCAGATTGGACACACAACCGTTTGATCGGTTAGTTGACTCATCGTCAGCGGACACCACATGCCCTCATGGCACATTGCGCCGATGCGTCCATGCAACGTGCACCATCAAACGCCATACAGCCCATTGCTCACGCCAAACACGCGCGCGTGTGCGGATGGTGCGAAGCGCCATCCTTGCGGTGTGAGTGTATGTACACTAGCATTCATTCCACAATTCCATATTCGAAGGAATATTCCTTGTAGCACTTTATTAAGTGCTCCATATTTTCCTCTCTTTCTGATGTGGAACAAAGTCTCCAAGCTTATTTCAAGCTTTCCAAAAAAATAAAAAAATAAGAAAGGTTTTGAAAACACTCAAAAATCAAACAATAAATTTTGTAAACCAATTTTGAAAATTCCCCAACATGATAGATATTATTAGTTCTATAATTTAATGTTTTTTTGAATGTCTATCCATTAAAAGTTCATAAAGCCACCACTGATCCTATTATCCAAAATTACTGACTTATTTTCTAATCTCTTAATTGTAAGAGGAGTATTTTGAGCTTGTTACTGAACATGCTTGTAATATCATTTTTTTTTAATCAATAAAAGATATTTCCAAAAACTAAAATAAAATAAAAAGGTTTGTTGAAAGCACACAAGAAGAAGAGCTATCTTCTTTTTGTATAAAAAGTTAGATCACCATATCCATTTCAAGGTGTTCTAAGCACATCAAATAGCATACAAAATCAGCACAATTATGTGCTATTATTATCAATATAACAACAAAGTAAGACGAACCTAGTTGGGCTGGTGCCTTGTCACCCCTTTTTGTATTAATGTTGTCTAGCTTTGGTTTTGAAGGTGCTTGCATATGATTGTGGTTTTCTCTTGTGCTTAAGATAAGTTGTTTTTATTATGATACATTTTACACCTTCCTCATGTATATTTATTTGATATTATTAATAAGTTTTTTATTTTTTTACTAAAATAAAAAATAACAAAATAAGAGCATTTACAGTGATAGTGTTAGTGGGTGGATTAGTATCAGCTATTAACAAAGATGGAAGATAAAGGTTTTTTTTTGTTGCTACAATAGACATGTTTGTGTTGTTAAGACTACTGAGAATAATCAAGCTCAATCATCACAGCTCAAGTCACAAGACACCACAGCTTCCTCATAGCTCAAGCCACAGTACGTCGCTTCATCTGCTTAGGCTAGTTAGACAGTTAAACAGTTAGACAGTTAGATGAGTTGTTAGAACTCTAGTTAAATTCGTGACTGTGAAATTAGATTCTACAAACTATATAGTTTGGAAGAATCAATTGCAGAACATATTGCGTGCAACAAATCTCATTAGTTTTGTAGATGGATCACAAGTTTGTCCTTCATCTGTGATAGTTGATTCTGCGACAGGAGGTCTCAAATCCTAAGTATGAAGAATGGATGTGTATTGATGCTCATCTCCTCAGTTGCATCGCAGCTACTTTGTCTCCAGTCATCTTCACTTTAGTGTTTCATTGTAAAACAAGCTGTGAGGTATGGATTGCTCTTCAATCTTGATTTACTTCTCTTTTTGGGTCTCATATTCATCAACTTAAGAACAAGATGAATCGCCTCACCAAGAAAGGTTTAACCATGGATGCTTATCTCACTGAGTTTAAGACCATAGCAGATCAACTTGCTTTGGCTTGTGCACTTGTTGATGATGAAGACATTGTTTTATACATCTTAAATGGCCTTCCAGACGAGTACAATGCTTTTAAGACCACTATTCGTGCTAGATCTGGTTGTATTTCTCTTGACACATTGTGTTCCTTACTTTCTTCTGAAGAAATTCATATTGAACATGCCACTAAACAGTCTCATACTTCTGAGCTTCCTTTTGCCTATGCTACTACCACAAAACCTTACTCCAATCAAGGTGGATCTGCTAGAGGCCGAGGGTTCAGAGGTGGCCGATATTCTCGAGGTCCTCGTAGAGGAGGAAGGCAGCACTTCTCCAATTCTCCTTCCACATATCAATAATCTCCAACCAGTTCTGGTTTTGTATGTCAGATTTGTGGCAAACCAAATCATACTGCCTTAGATTGTTGGCATCAAATGGACCAAGGTTTTCAAGCTTCCACCAGGACATCCACACCTAAAGCCTATGCGGCCTCTGCTCGATCTTCTTCTCAGAATTCCTCTCCTACCTGGTATGTGGATTCTGCAGCTACTAGTCATATCACCAATGACTTAAATAATCTCTCCAATTATCAACCTTATCATGGCAATGATCAAGTTACAATTGGTGATGGTTCTACTCTTCCTATTCAACACATTGGTAATGGACTCCTCCGTACTCCTTTTCTTCCACTTCGCCTTCATAATATTCTTCATGTCTCTCATATTTCCTCCAATCTTCTTTCTGTGCATAAATTAGCCTCTGATAATAACTATTCTATTACTTTTGATGCTCATGGTTTTCTTGTTCAGGACAAGGTTACCAAGAACATACTATATAGAGGTCATCATTCTCAAGGTCTTTACCATGCTCCATTATCTTCTCATGCTCAATCTTCTTTTATGGCTTCTACAACTGTTCCACCTCAGTCCTGTTTTAGTACCACAACTGCTCCTGTCTCTGTCCCTGGTTCAATAGACAAATTCCCGTCCCAATTGGCATCTTAGACTTGGTCATCCCTCATCTAAGAAGCTTCAGCACATTGTTAACGCTTCTAATTTGTTTTCACCTACTTCATCTGGTTTGTGTACTGATTGTTGTGTTTCTAAGACACATAGATTACCATTTAGTTTGTCTAATTCTACTGTTAATAAGCTCCTAGCTCTTATTCACTCCGATGTTTGGGGTCCTTTTTCTGCCTCTCTATCTGGTTACAAGTACTATGTAGTTTTCATAGATGATTTTAGCAAGTTTACT
Source organism: Camellia granthamiana (assembly GCA_036172215.1). NCBI lineage: Eukaryota > Viridiplantae > Streptophyta > Magnoliopsida > Ericales > Theaceae > Camellia > Camellia granthamiana. The sequence goes on from CM069909.1 coordinate 4,615,197, forward strand.
TGGCTGTTTCCTTTGTATTACAAAAGTGAGGTGTTCTCTAAATTTCTTGAATTCAAAGTGTTGGTTGAAAATCAATTTTCTACTTCTCTTAAGATTCTTCCCAGTGATAATGGAGGTGAATACTTATCCACAGAATTTCAAACTTTTCTTAAAAATAAAGGCATTTTGCATCATCTTACATGTCCTCACACTCCAGCTCAGAATGGAGTGGTTGAACGTAAGCACAGACATCTCATTGAGACTACCATTGCCTTAATGCATTATGTTTCTCTCCCTTTGCATCTCTTGTTCGAAGCTCTAGCTACAGTAGTAGTGCTCATTAATCGACTACCTACTGCTAAACTTAACTTTCTCACTCCTTTTGAAGTTTTGTTTCACACTCCTCCAAACTATTCTTTTCTCAGAACTTTTGGTTGTCGATGTTTTCCCTTGGTTAAGACCCTATACTCAGCACAAGCTTCAACCTAGGTCTATTCTTTGTGTTTTCATTGGTTATCATCCATCAGTCAAAGGTTACAGATGTCTTGATCTTATTTCTGGTCGCATCTATCTCTCTAGACATGTGCTCTTTGATGAAAATTGTTTTCCTTTTTCCTCTTCTTCTGCTGTTGTTCCAGTCTCAGCTCCCTCTGTTGCTCAATTACATTCATTTTTCTGGTCTTCTGATGTTTCTACTGTGTCTACCTCTGCAGCACCTGATGTTCCAACTGTGTCTTTCCCATCTGTTGCCACAGCTTCTCCTACTGTGTCTGTCCCATTTGCTGCCACAGTTTCTCCTGATATACCTGCTGCTATTCCTACTGGTTCTGTCTTGCCATAGTCTACTACTGCTGCTATTTCTACTGGTTCTGTCTTGCCACAGCCTACTACTACTGCTCCAATTTCAGCTCCTTTCTCTGAAGCTTCTCCTTCTACAGTTCCTACTTCTTCTCCAACTTCTATTCCTATTTCTTCTCTTCATATTGACTTACCCTTGTTACCATCTGCTCCATCTTTCTCATTGAACTCTCACTCTATGCTCACAAGATCTAAATCTGCTTCTCTTCCTCATCTTGCTTATCTTTCTCATATTCCTACTGAGCCTACTTTCTATGAGGAAGCTTGTAACAAGCCCGCGGGGGACCTCGCTACAGTTCGGACTCAATTTGTGTCACGGTTCTAAATCTGAACCAAAGAGTCCAAATCCGGCAAATCGTTTTGAGAAAACAGATTTTTAGAAAAGAAGTGCCAAACATGGACTGCTTTGCCAGATACAGAGTCGCCACCTAAATATTTTATTTTGGGAAATTTAGGAAACCCTCACTCGGTGCCAAAGGCCACGTGTCCGTCATCACCAAAGTTGCCTCGGCTCGGGAACTTGGGTACGATTGGGGAAGGTCAGCTATGAGCACCCCCTCTCGCCTGGTCCGAAGACCGGCCTCTACTAACCATGATATCCATTTTTGAAAACGTTATGTGTTCTTATTCCGGTTATTAGCCTAGAATTACTATGTTATGCGCACAGTAAACAAGTACAGACCGAATCGCCGAAATTGGAACAAAACATTTCATGTTTGTTTTGAAAATGGTTTGCTACTCGTAAGTAGGCTAAAATGCAGATTTTGCCACCCTTAAGTGGGCTTTAGAAAAGATGGTTTTGCCACTATCTGGTGGGCTTAAAACTCACAGTTTTAATGCATTATCCCAATTTAAGCAATTCGACCTCCATCCACAGGCATTCAAGCAGTTATATCACATAAGCAGCTAGCCTCATGGTAATCATGCAATCATGGCAACACTCATACGCATGCGGTATGCTAAAGTATAAAAGCTCACCTAGTACTCCGTGCCAAAACAGAAACTAGTTAGTAATCAATGCATGATCCTAGTTCATGTTAAGTGGCTAATGCATCATAGGCAAAATGCAGCTATAATAGGCTCGGCTATCCTAAACATGGCATGTGAAATGCGACAGATAACACGTATTCAATTTGGAATTGAAATACAATGCGGTTAGGATGATGCGCCGAGCCCGGTGCATGCAAGACAAATGTATGGATGCACACATGCATAGCATAAGGTATGCTAAAGTAAATATGCCCTAGTCTACCATCATAAGCAGGTAAATAAAAGGGAAGAAAGACGTGGGGATTGGAAGACATACACACACTCACGCACACTTATTACACAATTGCCCTCGCTCGGAGGGACCGAATAAATATTACAGTCCGAATAAATAATGCTAAATTAATTATTACAAAACTTCTAATTAATTAACCAAAATAAAATCAGGAAGAAGGTGGCCTCAGCCCTGCCTCGGAATGCGTGAATGATGCATGCTTCAGTCTGTTTTGTCTGGAAAACCCGTGCCATGTTACTGCTGCCTCTGTTTTACACTGCCCTGCCTCTCTAAAGACTGCCAAAGTCCTGGGACATGTTCCTTGCACACTGTAGAATACCATCGGCTGGAGGAAATGCCCACCGGCCATATATAATTTCCATCGGCTGCTTATGGGGTTATCGGCCATTCACAAATGGCCGGTCGGCACTAAATGTTGCCAGTCGGCAGAAACTTCCTGCAGAAGACAGTTTTGACAGCAACAGAAGACAAGCAGTGCATGGCATGAAATTTCAGGCATATGTAAGCATGGCCATGCTCCCTATCATGCATTGAACTCAGGGGAGCATGGCCCTTGATCCTTGGGCCATCAATCATGCATTTTGATGCATGATGGCCTAAGAGGCCAAGTTTGCATTTCAATGGAGATGTATGCAACACACAAATGAAGACCAAGACCCTATCATGTCAAGGTCAAGGGCCTCGGTGACCGAGAGTTAAGACGTGTTACATCACTTGTAGTATGAACACTTCTTAACCCTCACACTTGGTTTGACACCCCAAACCAAGTAATGCAATGCATGTTATGCAAACATGGCTCAAGGATACAACATGAGATTAGGATACAAGGCATGCCAAATGCTATGCAACTATCATGGCAAGTATGCAATGCTAGACATGCAAGATGCAAATGCAATCCAAACATGGACAATTTAAGCAATAGGATTATCATGTTACAACACCTAATGAAGCAATCATGCAACAAAAATGAGACAAGCATGCAATGGTGGACTTAGACCATAAAGGGACAGACTTCAATCCACCCCAAAACAGTGGCCAAAAGTGCCCGAAATGGTGAACAAACACTCATGCCAACATGCAAGTCAATGGGCCTAAAGCTAAGGCACAAAAGGGAGCGCTTTACTTCCACTAACATGGCCACTCATGGCATGAATTAGACAAGCAAAAACGGAATCTTAGCATGCAAAAATGGACTTCAAAACCCACTGATATGGTAGCTTAAATGGCTCCAATGAGGTGCATGCACCAAAGCTCATTTCTAGGCATAAAAGGGCATACCCTCAAAGCATGAAAGAGGTCACATATGCAAACATACAAACATGATTTATGGACTGAAATATGATCCTAAATGATGCCAAATCATGAGGATGGTCTAAGCTAAGCATGCTAGGGGCCAATATACTCAAGGCTTACATGCCAAAACACAAAGAGATGACACCAAACATGGCAAGCATGACTAAAATAGATGGCCAACAGACCTTAAACATGGTAAAGTAATGCCAATACCTTCATGAAATTAGGCTAACACATGCAAGAATCATGGCCTAAACACAAGATGCATTTCTATGCCAAATAGAGGAATGCAAAGCAAGTATGTTAAGCATACCAAAGGGCACAAATCCGACCAAAAACAGAGATAACATGTGACCTAAAGACACCCAAAAACTTCTGAAATAGGGCCAAAATCAATCAAGCATGCATGTTGCCCTTTAAGCCAAAAGGCAAGGAAATGAGGCAATGAAGGGAGAGGGGTGTCCCGCCCCTAAACAAGACTTCAAACCACCTTCCTTACTACTAAAAAATCACTGGTTTTCAGTGGTGAGAAGACTAAAACACTCAAGCAAACAAAGCCTCACAAAGGAAGTACCAAAAAGGCCAAATAAGGCCTAAGAGGGTGAGTTTGAACTCAAACCACAAAACACCCTTAATGAGAGTTCTTAAGCATGAAAATACAAGCCTTTTTTATGTTATACACAAAGTTCAAATCAGCATGCAAGATAGGTATAAAACTAGTGCAAGATTTGGGGAAATAAAGTAAGAATCTCACCCTTGAAGAACACTTCAAGAACAGGTGCTCCAGCCACCCTCCAATGATCAAAATCAGCCCAAAACCTCAACAAACAACTCTCAATGTCCCTCAATCTCGGAGCAAGGTGTAATGGTGTATGTATTAGTGCAAAAGTAAGGTTAAAATGCACTTTCAAGGCCTAGAAACACACAAGGTATGAGAGAGAGGAAAATATAGAGAGAGAAGGTGTATTTATCAGATGTATAGATATATATGCTCTGGTTTTTGGTTTAAAAGCTCCAACCCCTCTCAATGGGAGAGGGGGGTGTTTATATAGGCAAAGAAAGACTCCAAGCTTCTCCAAGAAGCTATATCAAAAGGGGCCAAGGGTGCAAATGGTCCCTGGCTTCTTGAAAAAGCTGGGACAGCTGGCCAAGCTTCCCCAAGAAGCTTGGCCAAAGGGTCAACCTTCTAGAAGGAATTAGGGGGTCAAGGGTTCAAAACAGTCACCAACCACACGGGGAGGAGTGATGGTGCATCCCAGCTGTGCCATCCCAGCTGGCACAGCTGGCATGCACCATGCCTCAAGGGTTCAAAGGAGTCACACCGGCCAGCAAAAGAGGTCGTCGGCAAAATAAAGTGCCGGTCGGCCAAATATAGTGCCGACCGGCCATTGGTTTTAAGAAACCATGGCCGGTGGCACCCATAACCAGCCGGTGATGCTAGGGGAAGGCCGGTGGGATGTGGGGATGGCCAACAAGCCATTCCCGACCCTTCAAGGCAAAAAAAAACACAAGTGTTTGGTGCCAAAACCAATCACGGAGCAGACGAGTTAAGAGATCCTGAGGCAAGGCGCGCTGCCGAGACCTCCGGGAGCTCAAAACGAACACAAACAAAGACGATCACCGAGTGTCCAAGCGGTGACGTCCAAGTCTTGAGGACGGTCAAAAATGGGGTGTCTACAAAGCTGCTTTCTCTCCTGATTAGACTACAGCTATGAAAGAAGAATTTTAGGCTCTTCAATCTCAGTAGACCTGGTCTCTGGTTGATCTTCCTCCCTATAAAAATGTCATTGGTTGCAAGTGGGTATAGAGACTAAAAAAGAACTCTAATGGTTCTATTGCTAGATACAATGCCCGGTTGGTTGCTAAAGGCTATCTACAAGAAGAAGGCCTAGACTATCAAGACACCTTCAGTCCTGTTGCCAAACAACCTACAATTCGCATTCTTCTCTGCCTTGCTCTACATTTTGGTTGGTCCATCAAACAAATGCATGTCTCTAATGCTTTTCTCCATGGTGTTCTTCATGATGAAGTATATGTGACTCAACCTCCCGGTTTTATTGTAGCTTCTCATCCTACTAAAGTCTGTAAGTTGCATAAAGCACTATATGGTCTTAAACAGGCCCCTCGAGCATGGTTCTCCAATTTTTCTACTTTTCTCTTGTCTTAAGGTTTTCTTGCAAGCCATTGTGATTCCTCTCTGATTGTCAAAAATACTGCTTCTTCTATCACTATTCTCCTCATGTATGTAGATGCCATTTTGCTCACTGGTAATGATCAATCTTACATTCATTCCTTGGTGACTGTTATGCATAAGGTTTTTTCTATGAAAGACTTGGGTCTTCTTCATTATTTCTTGGGTATCTCTATTCAATCCTTTGCCAATGGTTTCTTCTTACATCAAGCCAAGTATGCCACTGATATTTTGGCCAAAGATGGTATGACAAATTGTAAGGCTGCTGCTTCTCCAATGCCTACCAAGTCACCTATTCTGCCCACAGTAGATCTTCCCTTTGATCAACCTGCTTTGTATCGAAGTCTCGTTGGTACACTTCAATATTTAACAATCACACGCCCAGATCTTGCTTTTGCTGTGAACTCTACTTGTCAACACATGCATTCTCCTTTGGTTAGCCATTTTAATGCTGTCAAAAGGTTGCTGAGGTTTCTCAAAGGCACTCTTGATTGTGGTCTCCAGTTTCAACCAGGTCCTCTTACTCTCAATGCCTTCTCCGATTCAGATTAGACTGGTAATGCTCTGGATCGCAGATCTACCACTGGATTTTGTGTTTTTCTTGGTCCCAACTTGATTTCTTGGTCTGCCAAGAAGCAACCCACGGTTTCTCGGTCTTCTACTGAGGCTGAATATAGAGCTCTTGCTCAAACTTCTGCTGAACTTAGCTAGCTTGGTATGCTTCTCAAAGACCTGTATGTTCCCTTTGTTCCACCTACCTTATGGTGCGACAATTTATCTGCTATTGCTTTGCCTAGTAATCCTGTATTTCATGCTCGTTCGAAACATATTGAAGTCGATTATCATTATGTTTGCGAGTGTGCGGTTTCCAACCAATTGATTGTCAAACACATTCCTACTTCTGATCTGCTTGCAGATATTCTTACTAAACCACTTTCTACCTCTCGGTTTCAATTTCTTCAAAAACCAGCTTCTGGCTCATTCTTCCACTATCAGCTTGACGGAGGATGTTAAGACTACTGAGAATAATCAAGCTCAATCATCACAGCTTAAGTCACAGGACACCACAGCTTCCTCACAGCTCAAGCCACAGTACGGGGCTTCCTCTGCTCAGGCTAGTTAGACAGTTAGACAGTTAGATGAGTTGTTAGAACTCTAGTAAAAGTGTAACTATAGTTAGTCAGTTAGTTAGTTAGTTAGATTTTTATCTTTATAAATACAGTGTAATTATCTGTTAATGGATTCATTGAATAAAAGAATCAAGTTCTTCTTTATGTGTATGGGTTAAAAAATTCAATGTCAGATGCTAACTCAGTCTCTAACTATAGAGACTGAGCTAATGAGAATGCGAAAGGCAGAGAGAGAGAGAGAGGGAGAGAGAGAGAGAGAGAGAGAGAGAGAGAGAGAAGAAGAATGAGGAAATGAAGGGGCCGATCTGCTCATCTGACACATTATGGAAGAGTGTTTAATATATGAGAGAGTAAGAAAGTAATGACGGGTGGTGGACTCACACTTTAACATCTCTACATTCACTAAACTAACAAATATTAACACACAAAATTAGGCTCTACTTTTATTACTTTTTGTCATATAACACAATTTTAACATTTTCGTTTGAGATGCTCTAAGCCAACACTTTCTAACAAACCATTGCCTGTTTTATTGTACGTGAAATATTAATAATCATAAAAATACAAATCAAAAGTACTCATTCTTTACTTTTTTACATGATCAATTTATTTAAATTATTTTATTTTATAAATTATAAACAAAAATTACACCCAAAAATCTAACACAATTTTCTTTTTTCTTTTTTTTTTAAAAAAAGTTTAAAAAAATTTAAATACATAAAATAAGTTGCACTCAACAACTCCAAAAAGCTTAAGTTGTAACTAGTAGTACATAAGATAAGCCTGTCTAAATGAGCATCACTGCTACTACCAAGCCACCTCCACTACAACCTCCACCTCCACCACCACCTCCTCATCTACCCCCATTGCCACTCCACCACCACCACCACCACCATCATTATCATTCCACCACCACAACCAGCAGCAGCAGCAGCAGCAGTACCATTCAATTTCGAACTAGAGAGAATCTGTATCAACGGTTGAGGATTAACACGGTGAGACTGATTCAACGATTTGTACATTGCAACAAGTAAATGCCTAGTTTGAAAGAATGAAAAGCTGATTTTATGACAAGTATGTGCCATGCCATGCCATCAAGGAGAGTTAATGGTGGGTGGGTTTGATCACCTACTCAATTTTAATGTCGAGGGGTTGGTCATACCGAGTAATATGGATATGGATCTGTCGATACACCACTTTTATTTATTTATGGTACAGTCTCTTTCCAATCTGGAATTAGATTGGACCGTATGAAATTAGAATGGACAATATTGTTGGACTGCAATGCGCCCAACTCTGGGATAATTTTGATGATCCAAACCGTTGGTGTGTTAAATTTACCGAGTACATTATTTTTTTTTTAAAAAAAAAATCATGTTGATAGTCACTTAATTTGATTGCATTTGTTTCAGCAGAAATTATAATTTTAAAAATAAATTGCAGATACAAATACAATATGATCAAGTAACAAACGATGTCTGATTAACGTGATTTTTTTAAAGGTGATGTACTCAATGAGTTGTACACATTAAATGATTTGAATTATTGAAATTGACTCAAAGTCGGGCCCACTGAGCAATGGTAGAGTCAAGATTTTGACTTAGAAGGCGCACTACTGAATTGAAATTTTAACAAAATTTCACAATTCAATTCAATTTAACTTAATTTTTATTTGATTGTAAAACTAAGAATTAGTGTGATGCAAAAGTTGTATTTAAATATAAGCTCAAGTTAACCAATTAAATTACATAAAGATGCACACACAAAAAGAGATGCAAAGAGTGATAGAGAAGGAAATAAAAAGAAATGGTGAATAAATAATATATAGGGCTACTATATATCATTTATTTTTTTCACCATTTTGAATTATTGAATTACATGGAAATATATTATTAATTGTCATTAATTATGTCATAATTATTTGTAAGCAAATGAACTAATTAGGAGTATTTATATAAGGGTGATAGAAAATAGTGGCAAAAAATAAATAACATATAACATTTCTCTAAAAAATAGTGGTATAAAAATTGTATAATATTACTTCAAAGGATTACATTGAAATAAAGTAGAATCATCCAATCCATTTTCGAAGTGGAGAGAAACTATTCCTTTTATTTATTTAATAAACTACCTCTTAAAGCAGAATCAAGGATTATTATAATTGCTATTTTTGGTGTTTGTTTGTTTGTTTTTTTGTAATTTATTTATTTATTTCTTCTTTAATAAACATTTTTTTAATTTTCAAAAATCTTTAATCTCTTAGGTTCTACTTAATTAGACGGATAGGAAAAGTAAACCAAAAAAGGAAAAAAAAAATAAAATAGATGGGATAATAAGAATTTTCACCTTTCTAATTTAACTCAAATTTCACTTTAGTCCCTATAATTTTAATTTTAACAATTTGGTTCTTACTCTTTAACTTTGGTTTTAATTTGGTTTTTCCATTTAAATTTTTGTTAATTTTGTCTACGTGTACACCTTTAAAAATTAAAAATTATCCCAAAATTATTAATTTTAACTTTCAATTTAGGAAGAAAAACCAAATTTAAACTTTAGAAAATTGACAACTATTCCAAAATTGTTAATTTAACCTCCAATTTAGATAGAGGGACCAAATTGAAACTAAATTTAAAATTTAGTGATCAAATTATTTAAATTAAAACAATGGGAACTAAAATAAAATTTTAGTCAAACTACAGGGTGACAAGTGTAATTAACCCCAAAAAATTTTAAAAATTTGAAAAAAATAAATTACAAAAAAGGAGGCCAAAAACAGTTGTTTTTTAGTCTATTTTTTTAACCTTTTTTTTATTATTATTCTTTGGATTTTTTTTCATTTTTTCTCTCTTAGTTTTAAATTCATCTACACAAGATAAAATCAATGGGTAAAATAAAAGTTTTTGACATAAATTTTTTTTAAAAAAAATGAGAAGATCACTAAAGACCCAAAGAAAAAAAAAATGGCTTTGTCAGGTGTATGCTAAGCATCTAATCTTCGATACATTTCTATATAAAAGAAAGAGTCTTACTAACAAATGTTTGTTAGTATACGAAAAAGATAAAATAAAATTAAAAAATATAAGACACTTTTACTAAATTCAATATACTTTTTACTGGCTCTGTTTGGCATGAGCTACTTTTGCTAAATTAGCCAGCAAAGACAAAACAAATTAGTTTAATCAATAAAATAAAATATCACACTCAAATCATAATTTTTAACTTTTCACTATTTTTACACACTTTTTTGCCATGAATTAACAGGCTATTTGGCATGGGTTAACTTTTTAACTTTTCACAGTTTCTTAAACACTTTTTGGTCAATCCTAATATTAAACAGGGCTTAGTTTATCTTATGTTCACATTTCAAAATTTAAAAAAATAAATAAATAAATAAAATCCTTGAGGGGCCCGTGAGTCCCATCATAAACCACATTTTAATGATTTAAACAGTTCATTTTGTAAGGTCCTCAATATATATCATGCATGGAAAAAAAAATTAGTTTGATCCGATAATTGTAACTTTTCATTTTATCGTATTTATGTCTACAAGATATATGGTATATTTTTAAAAATATATTTGGCATTCACTTTTAGGAGACAAATATGATAAAATGAAAAGATAACGATTATCGGATTGAATTAATTTTTTTCATAGATGATATAAATTGAAAGTCTTACAAAAATGAACTGTTCAAATTATTAAAATAAGACCCGTGGTGAGCCCTACAAGCACCTTAAATTTTTAAAATGTAATTACAAATTAATAATAAAATTTATAAATATTTGTAATTGCAATTACAAACTTTTCATTAATGTGTAAATATTTTTCAAATTTTCACTAGGGTGTAATTACCGCCAAATTATTTTACCAAAAATAAAAAATAATAAATCAGAAAGCTGTAAGCTGTAAGCAGTTTTGGACTCCCTATGCGGTAAATGAGAATCCCGTAATACTCATGACCTTGGTCATTTTTTTATTTGTAGATTATCTAATAAATTTGAGTCATCATATCTCAATTTATGGCTACTTTTATTAATTAATTGTGAGATCATATTTCAATTTATGATTACTTTTATTAATTAATTATGAGATCATGGTACAAGTGATAATTTGTGGATGGCCAAAATTACAATTATATTGATTGAATTTGAAGGGCCGAATCATAGTGTGAGCCAAAGTGCTTTGAATATCGCAATAGAATTAGTAAAAAGTTTCGAATGGACCAAGGCACGACAAATATGAGCAATAAAGTGCTTCGAATATCTTAGTAGTACCAACAATGGTACTTCGAATGAGTAAATAACATAAGAAAACCATATTGTAAAGGAGCTCAAGACATGCTTCATAAGCCTATGAAGTTTTAAAGATATTTGAAGGCCATATAAGAAGACTGAAACTACTAAAAGATGTGACTCCAATGCTAGAAGCCACTGATATTGACATTGATTAGGATATGCCGGAATGCTATTGATATCAATCAGTGTTCTCAATGTTTATCATAGCACTGCTAAACAATATTTCTTGCTATTAAAAAGCTCTTTTTGTTGAACTATATACACATATTTAACATCGGCTTTGAAGAAAATTGTGTCCTCCATATGCTTTCATTGCTTTGGAATTTATGAAAAACATGTTCACGCTTCAAGATGATCCTTCATCTCCTCCATTTGCTCAATGATCTTCCACTTTTCCATCATTTTTTTCACACGTATTTCGTACTTTTCCATAACTTCCATCAACTTCCAAGCGTGTAGGAGTATGTCATTTGTCTTACTTACATTAATAATAATAAAAATAATATGGTACCAACAATCTCATATGTAAATTTTTTTATTGTCTAATTAATTTAGAAGGATCTTGCTAACCATCACGCTAAAGGCACTGGTTAAGGATCTTGCTAACCATCACCCTAAGATTATAATTTGAACATTAAAAATATAGTTTGAATTGATAACCACCATTATAAAGGCGTTGGTTAAAAATATAATCTTATCACATATATTTCATTCATTTCACTTCATCTATAAATATATATATATATATATATTTAAATTATTATCAAAATCAATGATCCAAACACAATCGAAATACATCAATTATAAGGTTAGTTATTTAGTCATTGGCATTATTTATGTGACATTTTAAATTGGAAAATGCTAGCCTTCGCCTCTAGGGTTGCTGAAGATTGAAAAATTGATAAAAAAATATAAAAAATATGTGAAAAGTATATTATTTTATGGGAATAAACATATAACCAAGAAAAACCGTCATATTGGTAGATTCAAATTATATTTTTCATAGTCAAATTATATTCAAATTATACTGTTACTCCATTGATCCAAATACAATTTTAGTGTACCAGTTGCAGAGTCAGACAGACTCTCATTGTGTAGTTATGGAGAGAGAGAGAGCAGTGAGTGGGTCCCATCATCACCACGCACATGAATAAAGAAGAAAATTTGTTGCAGTAAATGAATAACTAGCTGTCTTTGCCGACCTTCACATTGACCTCTTGAGTCCCATGCCATCCCATATGAGCTATTGACTAGCTTGCAATTATTGTGACATATTTTGAATCTGGTATTTTCGGCCGCAACATTTTTGAAGTTTTAAGAGCATCTTCAATGAAAGTAGGCATTTTACCTATCTAAATATGACTATAAAGTATACATTTTATTTTATTTATCAATTATTTCATATTTCTATTCCAACTATGCTCTTTATTTTAGCTATTCATCCAAATACTATTAATTCTATAGAATGCCACGTCAGCAACAAAGATGGAGGGAAATAATCCTAATAATTAAATACATTTTGCCTAGCCTTGAAGACTGAGCATTTCAAAGGGGATAGTTAAACAAGGCTTGTTAGGTATTTTAGCTAATGTAAGTCTAATTTTGAGCTCCAATGTGCTAGCTATTGGGCTAGCTACTTTATCATCCTATTTTTTTGGTGGCTACAATTGAAGAGCTCTAGAGGCTCTCCAAACAATTATGTATGTATATATTTTAGATTTTTGTATATTTATGTCTTGGATTTGGGATTTTATATTATATATGTGTGTGTGTGTAGCAATTTTATATATTCTTTCAATTCTGTTTGATGAATTACGGAATAACTTATTTTGTATTTTGTATTTTTTTTCTCCTCATTCTATAAGTTTTGTATGTTTGTATGGGCAAATTTATTATTATTGCAAATTTATATTAGTAAAATATCAACAATTAGTATTTTTTTATTTTAAAAATTAATTAAGTTGGTTTAAATGATTAGCTAAAATAAATAGCGTGGTTGGAGAACACAATAGCTAAAGTAATTAGGTAAAATAAAGAGTGTACTTTTTTTTGTACTTTAGCTAGTGAAAAATAGAGCGTGTGGTTAGAGTTGCTTTACATGTAGCTAGTGAATGTGAGCTGAGTCAAAATGCCTAATCATATACCTAGTACATTGGAGTTGAAAAAAGTGAGTCACATTAGACATTTTAACTAACAAATATTATATACCTAGTGGATTAGAGATGCTCTAACAAATATATGAAAGGAAAAACAAAAGTTAAATAAACAAAGTCCATTTGCGCTAGGGGTCATACAACTTGACAACTACCATGCAGTAACGGACGGAGAAATTTGATAAAGAGGAGACCAAATTATGTGCATAAATTATAAAATTTATTTCATTATTTTATCACATTTTCACAAAAATTATGTTTGTATTAAAATATTTACTTTTACAGGCATAAATTTTGAACATTGCCATTAATTTTTTGTAACTAAAAAGTACTGAAACAAGATTATAAAGTATTTTTACATATTACACAAAATAAAAAGATCAAAAAATAATAGCATATAAATACTTTTTCCACATTGATCATGATTATACTGACTCGTATCTAACATTAGTTACATTCATAACTAAAAATCATTTTGATCAAAATCAAAACCACCACAATGAGTCATATCAAATATCATTCTGAAACATAATTAAGCATCATAATGAGATGTAATTATTTTTTTATTTAATAATGATAAGATATTAACTATATCAGATAAGGATACTACATCAGAATAGCTGCAGCATCACTAATAATACAGATGCACTCACAGCATCTCATTCATCACAGCATCAGTCAGTCAGAGTTTGTTAGAGTGTATGCAAAGAGTTAGTTGTAACTGAGTTAGTTATAACTGATTCTAAAGGTGTATATCTACACCATGTAAATGTGTTTACAATTTATTGAAGTAATGAATTGAATAATACAGTATTTCATCATGGTATCAGAGCTTTGAGCTCCTCCGAGCACAGAAATCCATGGCTGCTTCGCTTTCTGGTTCTACACTTCCTTCAAATCTTTCTTTGCTTCTTTCCAATCTATCCTCCTTTGTTATAGTTAAACTTGATACATCAAATTTTGTGATTTGGAAATCACAATGGCGGAAAATTCTGAGAGCTACAAAGCTTCTTGGATATGTTGATGATCCAAGCTCGTGTCCACCATTAACTATTCTCGATGATTCAGGTAAGAGTGTTTCCAATCTGGATCGAGTGAAATGGAATCGTGTTGATGCACATCTATTGAGTTGCATGACTGCTACTCATTCTCCATCAATCTACTCCACGGTTTTACATTGCAATCGTTGTTCTGAAGTCTGGTTTGCTTTGCATAAGCATTACACTTCATTTTCTCGATCTCATGTTCATCAATTGAAGAACCAATTGAATAGTGTCTCTAAGAAAAATGATTCAATGACTGTATATCTTGCAAAAATCAGAGAAATAATTAATCAGTTAGCTCTTGTTTCGATGTTGATTGAAGATGAAGATTTAGTGTTGATAACTCTAAATGGATTACCAGATGAATATGATGCATTCGCTACTTCCATTTGAGGCAAATCTGGGTTTATTACTATGGAAGAAGTGTCTTCTCTTCTTTGTTCTGAAGAAATCCATATGGAGGCTAAACTCAAGAAGTCTTCTTCTGATCTAACAGTTGCCTTCTCCTCTATTAAAGGCAACTCTCCATCTCGTGGTTCTGGTTACAGAGGAGGCAGATTTCAGTCTCGAGGCAACAGAGGTGGCTGGTTTCAGTCTAGAGGCTATCATTATAATAGTAGAGGTGGTGCTAATCGCGGACGAGGCAGATCTTCTTTTCCTCAATCTCAATGCCAAATTTGTGGAGGTTTTGGTCACATAGCCATTGATTGCTAGTATAGAATGGATTCTCAATTCCATTCTTCTTCTGGTTCTTCCTCACAAGCTTCTCAACACTCCAAAGCATTTGTGGCTTCTTCCAATGCTTCGGTTACAGATTCATCTTTTGCACCAGTGCCTTGGTATCTTGATTCTGCGGCCACTGATCACATTACCAATGATATGAGTAATTTGAGTTGCTACCAACCCTACCAAGGTTCTGATCAAATTACTATCGGCAATGGTAATTCTATACCAATTCAACACACTGGTAAAGGGCTTTTACCTACTCCTCACCATTCTTTCAAATTAAACACTCTTCTTCACACTTCTTCTATTTCTTCAAATCTGCTTTCTGTTCACAAATTAGCCAGAGATAACAATTGTTTTATTACATTTGATGATGCTAACTTTGTGATTCAGGACAAGCATTCGAAGAGAGTGCTTCACAAAGGAACTAACATCAATGGTCTCTACCATTTTCTTCCATCTCCATCTGCTGCTGCATGTTTTCCACAAGCTCATCTTAGTTCTAAGAATTCCTCAGCCTCTCCTACTGCGGACATTTGGCATAATAGACTTGGTCATCCAAGTTTACTAAAATTGTCTCATCTTAGGAAGCATTTGTCTTTTATTTCTAATAATGTTGCACATAAGACAGTCTCTTCAAATTGTGTTGGCTGCTGTGTTGCTAAAAGCCATAGGCTTCCCTTTCATTTGTCTAATTCTACTAGCAATCAACCTCTTTCCTTAATTCATAGTGATGTATGGGGGCCTTTTCAGTCTTCTTCCTCTTACAAATTTTATGTGCTTTTTGTGGATGATTTTTCAAAATTTACTTGGATTTATCCTTTATCTTCTAAGAGTGAGGTTTGTTCCAAATTCATTGAGTTTAAAGCATATGTAGAAAAACAATTTCAGACTTCTTTACAAATTCTTAGAACAGATGGTGGAACTGAATTTTTTAATGACAAAATGGCTCATTTTCTTGCTTCAGAGGGCATTGTTCATCAGCATTCTTGTCCTTACACACAATCTCAGAATGGTGTTGCAGAGAGAAAGCATAGGCATATAGTTGATACCACTATTGCATTATTACATCATGCTTCTATGCCCATTAAGTACTGGTTTGATGCCATTGCTGTGGCTACTTTTTTAATCAACAGGTTGCCTTCATCTCAGCTTGCTCATAAATCTCATTTTGAGTTGTTGTTTCACTCCATTCCTGATTACTCTCAACTTAGGGTTTTTGGCTGTCAATGTTTCCCTTGGCTCAAGCCTTATGTTACTCATAAACTTCAACCTCGATCTGTGTCTTGTGTCTTCTTAGGTTATCATCCATTTGCCAAAGGATACAGATGTTTAGACCCTCTTATAGGTCGTGTGTATTTATCTAGGCATGTTCATTTTAATGAATCTTGCTTTCCTTTTCATACCCTTTCTCAGCCTGCACCTGAGTCTTCTTCTTTTTCTTCTTTACATCAGTTTTTTTGGTCTTCTCCTATCTTGCCTTCTAGGCAACCCAGTTCTGTTTCTCATCCAACCAGGTCTGCTTCTTTGCCTTCTGCTGTTTTACAGCACAGGTCTGCAAGTTCTCAACCTAGTTCTGCTTTTCTGCCTTCTACTGCTCTGCCACCCAGCACTGCTGCTTCTCCTATGCTGCTACACAGGTTTGCTGCCCAGCCTTGATCTGCTTCTCTGCCTTCTACTGTTCTGCAGCCCAGAATTGCTATTTCTCCTATGTTGCCACCCAAGTCTACTGCTCTACAGCCCAACTCTGTTCCTCTGTCTTCTGCTATTCTATAGGACAGGTCTACAACATCACAGCCTCATGCTGACCAGTCTAGCTCTCCTTGTCCAGGTTCACATGTTTCCTCTGTTCCTTTGCAGCAGCCTATCCCTATTCAGTCTATTGCCATTCAACTTCCTTTACATCCTCCAACTACAACCCTTAATTCTCATCCTATGATCACTCGGTCTAAAGCTTCTTTTTCAGCCTTCACACCGGCCTCCAAGCCTATTTCTTCTTTTTATTTTGAAGATACTGAACCACCCTCCTATAAAGAGGCTCTTTTATCACCTATTTGGCGTCAAGCTATGCAAGAAGAAATGAATGCATTGCATGCTCAACATACTTGGTCTCTTGTGTCTCTGCCTTCTCAGAAACAAGCTATAGGCTACCGATGGGTGTTTAAAATTAAGAGAAATTCTGATGGTAGTATTGCAAGACACAAAGCCAGATTGGTGGCTAAGGGATATCTTCAACAACACGGTATTGATTTTCAAGAGACTTTCAGTCCCGTTGCCAAACAACCTACTATTCGCATCCTCTTATGTCTTGCACTTCATAATCACTGGCCTTTGAAACAATTGGATATTTCAAATGCCTTTCTCCATGGCTTATTTGAAGAAGATGTGTTTATGCTTCAACCCCCTGGTTTTGTGTCTTCTTCTTCTCCAACTCATGTTTGTGTCTTCTTCTTCACAAGGCTTTATATGGCCTCAAGCAGGCCCCCCGGGCTTGGTACTCCACTTTTTCAGCTTTTCTTTTATCTCAGGGATTTTTCAACAGTAAATGTGATTCTTCTTTGTTTATTCAGAAGACTCCTACCACTATCACTATTCTTCTGGTTTATGTGGATGACATTTTGCTTACTGGAAATGATTCTTCTCAAACTCAATCCCTCATTACCAAGATGCATCAAGCTTTTTTCATGAAAGAATTAGGGGATATCTCCTATTTTCTTGGTATTTCTATCCAAGGTTCTTCATCTTTTGGCTATTTTTTATCTCAACAAAAATATGCTCAAGACATTCTCACTAAGGCTGGTTTATCTGATTGCAAACCGTGTTCTTCTCCTCTTGCTGTTAAACCTCCTTCTTAGCCTCATTCTACAGACCCTTATTCTAATCCTACCCTCTATCGCAGTTTGGTGGGTGCTTTGCAATATCTTACCATTACTAGACCGGATTTATCTCTTGCGGTTAATCAATGTTGCCAACATATGCATGCTTCTACCATTGGTCATTTCTCTGCTGTTAAGCGGCTTCTTCGCTTTGTCAAAGGCACCATTCATCATGGTTTACAATTTTCTCCTAGCACGTTTGATGTTCATGCTTTTCTGACTCCAATTGGGCCGGGGATGTTTTTGACCGCAAGTCTACCTCTGGTTATTGTATTTTCTTGGGTCCAATCTTATATCTTGGTCTGCCAAGAAACAGGCTACTGTTTCTCGAAGTTCTACTGAGGCAGAATACCGAGCCATTGCTCACACCACTGCTGAGCTCACCTGGATACTTATGCTGCTACATGATCTTGGCATTACTCTTCCTACTCTTCCTATCCTCTTGTGTGATAATGTCTCTAACATTGCTCTCGCGACTAATCCGGTGTTTCAATCTCGGTCAAAGCATATAGAAGTTGATTGTCACTTCATTTGTGACAAAGTTCTTGCTAAACAGTTGCATTTGCAAATACATTCCTACCACAGATCAGTTAGCTGATATTTTCACTAAACCCTTGTCTGTTGGACAGTTTTCTTATCTCAAATCCAAGCTCATGGAGTTTAATCACCCCATCAGCTTGCTGGGGCCTGATAAGATATTAACTATATCAGATAAGGATACTACATCAGAATAGCTGCAGCATCACTAATAATACAGATGCACTCACAGCATCTCATTCATCACAGCATCGGTCAATTAGAGTTTGTTAGAGTGTATGCAAAGAGTTAGTTGTAACTGAGTTAGTTATAACTGATTCTAAAGGTGTATATATACACCATGTAAATGTGTTTACAATCTATTGAAGTAATGAATTGAATAATACAGTATTTCATCATGTTATCAGAGCTTTGAGCTCCTCCGAGCACAAAAATCCATGGCTGCTTCACTTTCTGGTTCGACACTTCCTCCAAATCTTTCTTTGCTTCTTTCTAATCTATCCTCCTTTGTTACAGTTAAACTTGATACATCAAATTTTGTGATTTGGAAATCACAATGGCAGAAAATTCTAAGAGCTACAGAGCTTCTTGGATATGTTGATGATCCAAGCTCGTGTCCACCATTAAATATTCTTGATGATTCAGGTAAGAGTGTTTCCAATCCGGATCGAGTGAAATGGAATCGTGTTGATGCACATCTATTGAGTTGCATGACTGCTACTCATTCTCCATCAATCTACTCCACGGTTTTACACTCCAATCATTGTTCTGAAGTCTTGTTTGCTTTGCATAAGCGTTACACTTCATTTTCTCGATCTCATGTTCATCAATTGAAGAACCAATTGAATAGTGTCTCAAAGAAAAATGATTCAATGACTGTATATCTTGCAAAAATCAAAGAAATAATTGATCAGTTAGCTCTTGTTAGAACAGACTTCTTTAGCTCCACCACTATAACGGTTCACAACCAAATACTACAATAATTCATAATAAACATCAATTTAGACTATAATTAATATATAATATATATCATGTGTATTATATAAGAAACAAAAGAAACAAAAGCAATCAATTGACTTGGAATAAGAATAATATGCACACAAAATACTAATAATTTAATTTAACAAATTAATTTAAAATTACTTGCAATTGTTTACTGGAAGTAACTGCGAGGAGTTGCTTCAAAATACATTAAATAGATTACAAGGTTGAATATTAGAGAAAGGTAGAGAAGAAATGCTGGTTTTCTCTCGGTTCTAACTCTGATTTACAATTGACTAGAATGACTAATTTATAAGCAAGAAAATAATTATGCAGCTTGTGACTTGAAAGGAGCTGATGAGTCACATGGGTGCTGTCGGCTGCTTTCGACTGATTGACTGATTGTTGCTTTTGATTGTTGTTGAGCTGTCTTGATTGCTAAAGTTTACTATTCATTGCTTTCGGTGGCATGTGACTGAGTGGAATCAATATATATACAAAATAGCAGCTTTTCTCAAAAGTAGAGTAGTGAATGAAGCTACTATGTATATATATCAAATCCAATGTTGACTGGTTGAGCAAATTGTTGACTATGAGCTATGTATATAGGCCCTGAGCATCTTGGAAGTGGGCCGCATATGGGTCATTGCTGGTTGACTGTGCAGTTGAATTGGATGAGCTGGATGAACTGGATTTTTTGGCCGGTTTAGAAGACTCATCATCAGAAGGTTCATCTTTTAATTAGGCCTGGGCCTGATCCATCAGGAGATGGGCCATTTGGAGCAGTTGATCATTGGATGATCCAGGTTTGACCTTGGACTTTGACTGCGCTGACTTAGATTTATCAGATTTGGGCTTTGACTTGCTTGATTGATCCATCTTGGATTTAGATGACTTGGGCTTGGAAGAGCTAGATGGTGGATCATTAGGGCTTCCAAGATTGACTGGAGGAAGTGGGCTTCCTTGAGTGACTGAAGCAGTTGGGTTCTGCTGAGCTTTAACCATTGCAGGAGTTGGAGCATGAACATCGACTGGAAACTCAAGTTGAACTTGTTCAATAATGCGGGGCACTTTGAAGTTATCCCACCATTTAACAAAATGTTGACGGGTGACTATGTTATTATTTTCAATCCCATATTGCCATTTAAATATCCAGGAAACTTTGTATTTGGACATAAAAATGAGCAACCATGGAAATTGCTGTTGATGTTCACTACGTTTGTAAACAGTTGAAAAGTAGTTGACTTGTTCCATCAGAGAGGGTGGAATGATCTCAAGAATTGCACCATGAAGAGACCACCATCTAAGGAACCATGTAGGAATGACTGATTTGAATTGGTGATCAAACTGAAACAACTAGGAGTGACTATATGACTCATTTTGATACAAAAGGACTTTAAACCAAATATCCATATAGTCATAATAACTATATTGGATGGAGTGACCAGGTAAATCTCGAAGAAGGAAAGGAGTTCCCCATTCATCGAGAGATACAATATTATGAATATAAAGTGAATGGTAAACAATTTTAAGATGGTTGACTTTATCACGAATTGGTTTAATAAGAATTGACTTGTGGTGAAACAGGATATCCTTATAAAAGGAAATTGACTTATCAGGATGGAGTGGAACAAAATGTCATCCTGGAGGAAAGTATTTATGGGTTGAATCAAGAACATCATGGACGTTCTTCTGAACAGGTTCTTTGAAGAATAGGTTGACTGAATAAAATTGAACATAATTAGATTTAGTAGTGGTGACTGGATTGGGTGGATATGGAGTACGTGTTTGACTAGAAGAAGCAAAAGGGTCTGAAGCAAGAGTAGAAGTATAACTAGGTTTAGGAATGTTACCAAGAACTTGGTAATGGTTGACCATTTCAATAGGAGGAACACATAAAGGTTGACTAGATGAAATTAAGGCTTTGAAAGGAGGCCTTGGGTGAGACATCTGTGGAAATAAGGTTAAACAAAGATTAGCATCCACTGAGGATATCCAATTTATTTTGATGATAATCTAAACAGTTGTAATAATGAGCAAGTAAATGGCGACGACTTTGAATCTGATGGAATTGAATGTATTGAGCACGTTGAGTAGTCTTTTTGGCTAATTTGAGGCAAGCAATTCGGTAAGCAGTTCGGTGAATAACGTTTTTATAAAAAGTGACTTTTGATTTATGGTAAGAGATAAAAGGAGTGGCCATCCCTATCCCCCCTGTAAAATTTCTTGGGTAAGGAAATCAGGAATATAATTTTGACTACTAGGGATATATTCAATATCAAAATCAAAAATACTTCAAATAGATTGCCATCGAGCAAAAATTTGTTTACTAGCAATATTTTAAACATCTTTTTCCAAAACATATTTAACACTTTTGCAATCAACACGGAGTAAAAATCTTTGATTTAAAATGTCATCTTGAAATTTACTAATACATAAAACAAGAGATAAAATTTCTTTTTTAATAGCACTATAATTTTGCTGTGTTTTATTCCAAACACCAGAATGGAAACGAACAATTTGTTCAAATGACTTGGGGGTAATCTTTTGAAGGAGAATACCACCATAACCAATATCAAAAGCATCAATTTGAATAATTTTGAATGAGTCTTCAATAAGAATACCAAGATAAGGCAAAGTCTTGACATATTTTTTGACTTGTTGAACAATGGAAGTGTGAACAGAAGACCATGGAGGAGGATTATCTTTCAACCGATCAAAAAGTGGTTGACAAGTTTTGCTAAAGTCTTTGTAGAAGTCAGCAATGTAATTGAGTGATCCTAAGAATCGTTGTAACTGAGTTTTATCAAGAATTTCATCAGGGAATTTAGAAGCAAATTCTATCGACCGACTAATAGGAAGAATAGTACTCTGGTAAATATCATAACCAAGAAATCTAACTTTGGTTTGGAATAATTTAATTTTAGGAGCATAAATGACTAGACCATTATGTTTAATAATTTGGAAGAAGGCATGGAGATGTTTCCAATGTTCTTCTAATGACTTAGAAAAGATAAGGATGTCATCAATGTAGACTATAGAGAAATGACTAAAAGGGTTGAATATTTCATTCATGATATTCTGAAATTCACTAGGGGCATTTTTTAATCCAAAGGGCATTACATTCCATTCGTAATGACCAAAGGGTGTAGTGAAAGCAGTTTTATATCTATCTTAGGATGAATTTGGATTTGCCAAAATCTACTTTTTAAATGAAATTTACTAAAAATGTCGGCTAGACTAAGTCTTTTAATTAAATCTTTTTTGTTGGGGATTGGATATCTTATCCATTCTAAACTTTATTTAATGGTTTGTAATTAATGACCAGGCAAGGGACACCACGCTCTAATTCAGCAATTTTATTGACATAAAAAGCAGGACAAGACCAAGGTGTTAAAGGTTTAAACAAATTAAAACTTCAGCCAATAAAAAAACAAAAAGTTTAGAACTTCCGCCAATGCCACCATGAAAAGAAAGCAAGAAAGACCTCGTTTGTTCATCCCCATGCAATAAAAAGATATTCAGATGCAGGATCACTGCGGTCACTCTCGCTATTGTGCAAGCCTATTGCGCCATAACGAGTCCAGATCATCTGTCGTCTTTTCCTGTGGCCCGCCAAAATGACGTCATTTTGTTTTTTGTTTTTGTTTTTTGTTTTTTTTTTGTTTTTTCCTTCTTACTTTGCTTTGCAGCTCCTTTGCGTTTTTGAACCCTAGCCCCTCTAAAAGAGATGAACAGAGAGGCGATGAACGGAGAGGGCTGAGCGGGCGACTTGGTTTCCCAACGAGGTGATGGAGGCAAGGCAAGGTGAGGCAAGGAGAAGCGAGGGGAGGCGGCGAGAGACGAACTGAGAGAGATGGCGAGAGATGAACAGAGAGGGCGATGAACGCAAGGCGGCAACGAGGTCCGTTTCTCTCCCTTTGATCTTCATTATAATTTTTGCTATTGATATATGTTCTCTCCCTTTGGTCTTCATTTTCTGGACTAACAAACATTTTTTGGACAAAGAAACATCTTCCTATAATAAATGTTTGAGTTGGTCTTCCTACAACAAAACAAACATTACGGTTCGTCCAAAAATGTTTAAGTTGTTATCAATTTTCTGCTGGTTACAACTCAACTAAAGCACACATATAATTTCTTTGCCTTTGGTCTTCATTGTGATCTATAATTTTATTCTGATATTCAGTCCAGAGAGTGAAACCACAAACACCAAAATAAACAGAATAACGAAGACTAAAATATGAGCTTACGGTTATTCTGTTTGTGGTTTTAGAATAAAATTATAGATCACAATGAAATATCAAAATATGAGCTTTTCCAAAAGCTAGACTGATTTGATTTCTAGTTTTCTATCCATTTTGAAAAATCTAGAAATCCCCTAGATATTGATTTGTGATTATGTATCAATTTTAATCAGTAAATAACAATCCCAATTAAACAATCAAAGACAAATCAACACAACGATCTTACGTGGAAAACTTATAATTGAAGTACCTCCAATTGTGATAAAAAAAAAAAAATCACGAGAAAAAGTCACGAAACAATCCACTAAAAAGACATAAAGGAATTACACAAGTATATATTCTCAATTACCTAGCGAATCCACGCTTGAATTGAACCAACCCCTATGTGCCTCTTCCAGCCCCATCTTCACCTCAGAATTGTCTTGCCCAATATTGAATCGACAATGCCGATGTTGAATCACGACGATGAGCCACTCCAGAATCCACAAAAGCTTCAGGTTCAAATTCCACGGAATCTACCAAAGAACAACACTTTCTTTTGTATTAAATAAACAAACAATCCTTTGATGTATACTTCTTAAACCATGAGTTGAATCCTCAATTAAACATCAAAGAAAAGTAGCAAAATAGTCCCAGATATAAACCCTAATATCCAAGAAGAAAATCTAGAGCGTAACCCTAGATTTGGAGCAACTTGAGGTTTTATAGAAGCTGAGATCGCAAGGTCTGCTTGAGCGTGGAAAGAACACTCAAGCGGGGACTCTATATCGCGTGTTCCAAACCAGGATGTACGCTCGAGTGGGGAAATGGACGCTCGAGCGTAAAAACACGCCTCACAGTATTTTTGCAGACATGTCAAGCTTCTGGAACCCAACATTCTCTGCTTGAGCGTACAAACGGCCGCTTGAGTACGCTCGAGCGGACATGCAACTTTGAATGCATTTTTGCATTTTGCTTCG
Organism: Camellia granthamiana; assembly: GCA_036172215.1. Lineage (NCBI taxonomy): Eukaryota > Viridiplantae > Streptophyta > Magnoliopsida > Ericales > Theaceae > Camellia > Camellia granthamiana. Next base: position 4,639,748 of record CM069909.1, read on the forward strand.
GGGGCACTGCCCCCTAGACCCTCGCGAGTTGACCGGGCAGCTCGATCCCCGTCGTAGTCAACGAAATGACAATCATGAAAGAATTAGCACCACAAACTTCTCTGCAAGGCACAATTCGGGTTGGATTCGCATCTAAAAACTCATTGCCTCACTGAAATAAAAGTGCGAAAACAAGTACATCTGAAAGAAATTTTGTTAGACAGGATTGCCAAGAATAAAAACCTAACAGATTTCATCATAGAATATAATTCTACTTTACAAAGAATAGAATGATTTGTCGAGTTTGCTGATCCCAGAGCTTGAAAATCATAAATTTCACTGTAGTTAATTTAGCAATATTAGTCAGATGGCTGAATTTAGCAATATTAGTTAATTTATACTCTATTAAGTTCTCTAGTTTGCATAAATTTTAGAAGAAAAATTCTGTGGTGGTGATACTGAGGAATGTTTATTGAGTTACATGATCATCTTGTGGATTTGTCTGATGTTTAGTTGACCAGGATGATCTTCAGCTCTTGACATTCATAATGAACTATCTAGTGTTTTGTTTTGAATTTTTAAGTTGTTAGTATTGGCTTGGAATTGGAAACCATTTTGGTTTATAATAATGTGCAATATGTGATGGGTAGTAGTTAGGATTGATGGGAAGAGATGGCTTGAAATGAATCATTTACCTGATAACAAAGAATATCTCACATTACTCTTAGGGAATCAAGATAAAAAAAAAAAAAAAAAAAAAAAAGTCAAGGACCTAGCCATGGCCATGGTATTGGTGGTCTAAACTAGATTTTATTGGTCATGGTAATTTTACCATATGACAAATTAAGGTTATGTTAGTTTGAACTATTCAAATTGATTTTGAGTATTTTATAGTTTGATTATATAGATAAACAATTTGGTAAAAACTCATCTCTAATCAATATGTAAAGAAAACAGTTCCTTCAAAACTTTTTCTTGGGTTGAAGTTTGGTAAAAATGCATTCGTATTTCCTTACCTTCCTCTTTCCCTTTTTAGACACTTTGGAAGGATCTCATGATCCATTATTTAGGTTCTCCTTTTACAAAACATAGCATTAGTTGTAGTTTCATATCCTCTCTATTGAAAACTATCCTTATTTGTTATTTAGAGGCATGATGTGAACCTTAAGTTACTTATGTTAGTTTTCCTCACGTTATTGAATATGATTGCATATGAAAATAAGTGGTTCTAAAGTCTTATGATAGAAATAGTGGTTGCCTTATATACAATTTCTAAAATTCCTATAAGTTACATATGAAACTGATAAGTTGATTCAACAAAAAGTTTATTGGTAACTTGAACACAGATAAAGCAAGAGCTTTAATCTTTTTCTAAGTTGTAATACATAATATTTTTTTTTCCATCTCTTGGTTTCTGAATTAAATCATATCTGAATTAGGTTACTTGATGGATGAAATTGATGCAGTTGAAGGCTCTTTGTTTAAGCTTTTTTTTTTTGGTTACATGCTTAATTAGCTGCCTGGATTAAGATTCCATGGTTAGATCTAAATTTGAACTTTGTGTTTACTTGTAATTAGGATTAACATGTCAATGGGTTCAAACAATGATGGCTTTTTGCAAAATAAACGATGCAAATCTGGGAAAAAAGTAGTAGTATACATATCAGAATCAGAGAAAAATCTAGGGAGGTTGTATTTCAAGTGTGCAAATAAAATTTATGACTACTATGCATGGGGAGCGGCTTCTACTGGAAATGCATCAAATATCCAAAGGAGAAGTAAAGCTATTCATATGAAGAATGAAGATGAGAGAGGGAATGATTATGATTTTGATAGAAATAATGAAGTTATGCTAAAATTGGAATGACTTGAGGCAAACCAAGGAGCTATGAAATTCATTATGTTTACAACCATAGTGGTGGTTGGTTTTACCATGCTAATGATGTTGCTCAAGTGAATGTAAGCACTTCTAGTGAATGTAACCACTGATTGTAGAACTTGTATTTGGGTTGTGAAGCTTAAACTATGGGTTTTGATATGTGCATGTAAAATCCAAACAATGCTTAATTAATGAAGTTACCTATGCTATATCAGTTGTGTTGAATCTAAATGTTAGTTATTTGAGAATAGTAGATTCTTAACAAAATTTGTATCAAATTGGTGTTATTTCTAATTAGTAGAATTAATAAGAATTAGAATTATTGAATGGGAACTAGCATATTGTGACAAGGGTATGAACTTATCATACAATTATTTCCAGGACATCATATTTTTTTTCCAAGAATGAAGATCAAGATCAACCCCAATGAACATAGATTTCCATGCGTGCATGTATGGTCATTCATTCATCATTTTATTTTTATTTTATTTTTATTTTTTTCCCAAAGAAATCAATTGAAGTATTGTAATATACTCCACAAATCCAATACTGTTAAATCCTATACAACATACTCCATGAATTGAAGTAGTGTTTCTCTTCTCCAGAGCCCTTGACCTGTTATTGCAGTTATATAATGTCTCATAGCCAAATACATTGTGCATTGTAAAAACTCAAACCACAATTCTATCAGAAATGATAACCCCCAATACTGCATGACTTTGAAAATAGTAGAACTAATCCCCCAAAATACAACCTCATAATAATGTCAACCATATGTAATGCCAACCATACATATATTTTTCCCATTGAAAAAACCAACATCAAAAAAGGCCGAAAAACATAAATAAAAAAAAGACCAAAATTTGAAAAGATAACATCATCATTGTTCAGTGCAAGCCTTTTAGGGATGTCCATCTACATGACTGTGAGTAGGACTATGTGAGGCTTGCGACACTTGGTGTGACGACCCCACTGCATATAATAATTAGCATTTAATTAATTAAGGAGATTTAAATTTTAATGGCATATTATTCTAATTTAATTTAGGATTTATGAAAAGTGTGGAGACTGATTCATATAAGATTCTATTGAGAATTTATTTTGGAATTAGAAATTGAAAGCCTAAATGGCTCAAGAGATTATAATTGGCGAATTGAATGATTTTAATTTCGAGTATCGGACCATATGGGAGTTTAATTAAATATTCGATTCAGTTTAGTAAAATTGAGATTTTATTAAGTGGGTCCGAATTAGAGTTGATTAAGTTGTGAGAATTGGGAATTAAGATTAAATTTATTTATGAGGTGTTCAATTGAGTATGTAATTTATTAACGGAGATTCGGAATTTGATCTGAAATTGAAGGCATTAATGATTTGAGAAACCAAAATTGATGATGGTAACAAGTCTTATTTGATATTTGGAGTCTTTTGGGAGTTCGATTAAAAATCTTATTGAGATTGAGAAATTTAATTATGATTAATTAGGCCTTAATTGAAGTTAATTAGACTAATTGAGTTATGTGGGAATTGATCAATTAAGACTAAATATGGTTAAATGTGGTTTAATTAAGCTAATTGTGTGACTAAGAGTTAAGCTAATCCTACCCATGCGACTAATTGTGAAATAGTGTGAAGTGATTAATTGTGGGGTGGTGTGTAGAGGATTATACCCTTATAAGTTGTGTTGGATCAATAATTTAGTGTGTATATGTACATGTCATTGTTGTGCTAGAGCTCAAAGAAGAGGTGCAAGTGTGTGCACACGTAGGGCATTAATAAGAAGTGACTTGTGTTATATGTGAGTCAAGAAGAAGAGAGGGAGCTCATTCTTCAGTCCATTTCTGTTGGAAGAAGCTTAGAAAGAGAGTGAGTTTGAGAGCTCAAAGGTGTAGAGAAAGAAACCCACTTTGTGATGGAAATTGAAGGAAGAACAAGGGGAATTAAAGGGAAATCAACTGAATTTGCTGAAATTAAAGTTTAAGGTATGAGATTTATGCTTGATTTATGTAAAATCTCCTTCTTATACTGGAGATTGAGAAGAGTTTGGAATTATATTCATGGAATTGGAAGGAAATTAGATAGTTGAAGAAGAAAAAAGCTCAAGTTTTGTGCTGGAAAATTGAAGAAGTGAACTCAAGAATTCAACAATCCAAAGCTCTAGGTAAGAAATTAAAGTTTAAATCTTGTAGATAATTTATTTAAAAGCTAAAATTAAAAAAATAATTGGGTTCAATTTCATATAATTAGAAAGAAATTAGTAAGGAGATGAAGAAATGAAATTAGGTTCAAGTTATAAAAGTTAAATTTAGAAATTGATTATTTTGGATTTGATTTTAAATATCTTACCTGAATTTGAGTTTCATTTCTGCATGCATGAGCAAATTTTATAAGTTTTAATACTCCAATTATACATGCATTATAGATTTCTATGAATTTATTTCATGTTTTGATGAAACAAGAACTAAGTTTGGGAAATTATAAGTTTATGAACAAATGAGCTTAATTTTTAAATTAAAGGAGTTTTGATTTAAATGATTAAAATTGATCATATTTTCTTGATTATTTAAGAATTTGTATGTTTTTAGACAAGTCATGTATGAACCCAAGTTTTGAAATTATATTTTGAAAGTTTGATTCATATTTTAGAATTTATGAGTTTGAAATTAGGTTTGATATGAAGAAAATGAATTAATCTAAATTTGGACAAATTAAGAAATAAATTATAATTTGAATGTGACAATCAAGAATTAGTTTGATCTTTTCATATATGTAAATATTTTTCTAAGAGCCCTATAGCTTTAGTTTCATATTTTGTAAGAAAAAGGAAGAAAAGTTTTGAAATCATTATATTCATGAAGTTATGGTTTTAATCTTGACAAATTAAGGGGGTTTTTGCATTAAGATTTGGAAATTAGTTATGTGTTCATATTTATTAATGACATTACATGTTTAAATATGCATAAATCTAAGGTTTGAAATGAAATTTGGAAGCTAAATTTTTAGTTTTGGAACTTAGAAAATTTACAGACCGCTCGAGCGACCAATTGGTGGCTTGAGCGAACATTACGAGCTTCCAGTATTTTCACAGACAATAAAGTCCGCTCGAGCGACCAAGTGGTGGCTCGAGCGGTTAGACAATTTTTAGCATATTTTGAAAAATCATACTTTATTTATATTTTCATCTCATCTCCTCCCAAACATTTCTAAGCAAGAATTGTAACTCATTGAGGATTAATAAGCTAACAATCACCATAAATTAGTTGGTTAAAGAATGAGTCATTGACTTAGTAGTAATTGATTAAGAAGCCAAGTAAAAAATCGGTTTATTTGGAAAAGAATGATTTAATAATGAAAAAATATGTGAAATGAGAACTCTGTTCATTTGAATAAAAAAAGAATAAGCATAGTAAAATTTCGGATTACTTAGACAGAAAAAGACAAGAGAAGTCAAGTTTGATCAAGGAAGTGATATTGTGTTCCAATGTACATATGTTATGTGTTTGTGTAGGTCATGCGCTATCGTCTGCCTGATTTGTCTGATCTCTCTAATCTGTCTGATTTGCTTCTGGAGCTATCTGTAAGTAATAACTCTGTAAAGCTATATTCAACTTTAAGTATTTTTTGAATGATATAATATGAACCATTTTCTGAAATGCTATTTTATGATTAAATGAATGATTGTCCAACTTTCTAAAATGTATTCGTGGCATCCTTAGCATCATGTGATATTTATTATATGACGTGGTACCAGGGTTGGTTATGCATAACTGTTTATCTGCTCTGTATACGTCCCTTTACAGGTCATCTGGTCCCTTCACGGGTCATCTGTACATCTCATGTATTCATGAGCCATCAAATTTATTAACGCTAATGAATGTACCACATATGATTATCTGTGAGAATCTGATATGAATATGAATCTGTTGCTGATTTGAATTTTGTTTTTGAATCTGTTATGGGACATCATTCATTAAAACCTTTACTTTGTTGTTATTCACTGGGCTCCAGCTCACTGTATTATTTATGTATGTAGGTGATCAAGCGCGTGACCAGGCCTAGAGCATTTGCCTGGAATCTGTGGTGGAGGTTCCGGATACGTCAAGTGGTGAAGGCTATGTGATTAAAGTTTAAATTTTTGTTTATTCTATAAGTAGGGCTAAGTCCCTTTTTGTCTTATTTGTATATATATATGATGACGTAAGGATGATGTGTATATATATGTGTATAAAGTCTAAAATTTTTCTGTCTCATGTATGTCTACACAGCTCAATGGACATTGTATATTTATTATTTGCTTTCGCTAGCCCCTAATAATTTGATTTTTGTTTAAGAGGCCTTTGGTAATCTACGGATTACTGGCCGGTTACGATGCTAGACCTATAGGAGCGGGTTTGGATCATGACACTTGGATTGCAAACTATTGAACACTAGTACCTCGAAGCAACCCCTGAAACGATGTTTGATTAGGATAGACTACAGTCACTGATTGAGGCATGTTACTTCCCTACAATAGTGTTAAATTTTTTAACTTATTATTTCAATGTATAATACCCTTTAGATGTGAACTATGTAAGCAATTATAACTCACATCATATGTAGCATACATAACAAGATGAACACTTATACCACCTAATGCAAAGGGAGGTTGAGGTTGAGATTGAGGTCGAGATTGAGAAATATAAACACCATGAGCATGACCCTAAATACAACCAACATAAACAAAATAATATATGAAATAGTCAAAAAATTATAATGTATATTCATTTAGAAAAAAAAAACACACATTATTAAATATTACCTGAACATAATTACTACCCATGGCAAAAGGAGGTTGAGATTGACCTCGGGGGAGTATAAGCAGCAACACCCTATATAGAATCAATGCAGACAAAATAAAAAATTCGTCAGACTACATTGCAAGAACCAATTCAATACATGTGGGAATTTTAGTTATCCATCAAGATTAATAAAGTAAAACAATGGCTTCGTATGAGGTTCAATTTCCTAAGGTCTATACATGCCAAGGTCACTTTCTACCCATCGTCCTCGATGCCAAGCATCTCGAACGTCTTCACTATCTGCTCGAGCAGTTTATCCTCTTTCAAAGGCTCTTTAGGATCACCCAAAAACTTACCCGGATTTGACCGAAAGAACTCCCTCTTTAGAAAAGATGACCTTGTCTGGACTGGACTTAATTCTCAACCCTGAGATTGTCCATAGATTCCAGCAAAGCTCCGGCCACGTACCACTTCCCACGTACCTAAAGTATTCAAACCTGGTACGCTCTGATACCAAGTTGTAACACCCCAAAATAAAACAACACCCCATCGACATTATCCATAAGTGACAACAATGATAAAGTAATTATCTTCCATTAAATCTAATTGAGTCCACAAAAGAGTAATATATGCGGGTATACATTTACAAGTCTGGCCTTGAATCTATAGCAAATGTTGCAAAATACAAAAATAGAATGGAAATTGTATAGATAAGAAATGCCCTAAGGGCTTACAGCTTTCCAAGTCAATACTTGGTTACAACAAAAGTGAATTTAGATCCAATATAGCTAAAACCCTTGGCTTATACAAAAATAAGTATAAAAAATACATAAAATGAAGCCCTTGCTCCAATTCCTCCCAAGCTATTGCCTTGGCGGAGGCATATTATCAGCACCTGAAATGTTTTTCCCACATAGGGTGAGCCAAAGCCCAGTAGAAATAACTCAACACAATTTATGAAGTTTAACAGAGATATAAGGTGATATGCATGTGCAATGCTCGTACAAAACATTTTATATATCCTTTTAAACCATGCAATGCCAAGTTTATATCAAAATTCGTAACCACTTCCATTACATTAGAAAACGGGACAGTGAATCATATTTTTGGAATTTTAAAACAATATAACCTTTCCAGGAAATTTCGTCTGGAGGAAACTAGGATCCATGTAAACGTAGGCTGTACAAGCACTACTATTGCCATTTCACGAAAATTTCCTCCACGGGATCGGCACCCATGTATATATGCAGTTTTTAACTTATTTCAACAAGATTACATTCACTTCCCAGATTCACCCATTTTTCTCAAAACAATAACATTTTCAATGTTCAATGCAAATGAATAAGAAATTGGTTTTAGTTCACCTAATCCTTATGTAATTTCTACAATAATCATGGCTATCCTCCTCTGATAGCCCAAAACAGATATCTCTAAATAGGTAAACAATTTTCCATAAAGATAACTTTCCAAATTTCAAGATGTGAGTAGTAATATATACCCAACTCCACCATTCTCATCAATATTCACCTAATTTCACATTTCCAACATCAATTCTATATATTTATACAAAAATAAACATTTAAGATATTTAGGGCAAAGTCTCTTTTTTCTTCCAAAATCAATTCCAGGTATCAAAACCAACCACCTTATCACAACTCAACCTCATTTCCAATTCCATAACCATTTTCAAGATTTCATTTGAAAACCCCTCATTTGATTTTTAAGCCAAAGCCCTAGTTTTGTCCAAAAATTCCCAAATCACAAAGTTGTTTTAGAAATAGCAAATACCTAAGTTAAAAGCCATAAGAAAGTGTAGAAAATCCCTACCACAAGCTTAAAAGAGGAAGGAGGAAGAAAAATCCAAAAGTCGATAGAGACGAAACGACAATTTGTGCCAATTAAAGCGAAGCCCTCGACAACATCTGCACTTAATCTCAAAGAAGCAAGGTAAGAAGATGCTTCTAAGTGAGTAGATCTGAAGATCTTGTGTGAAAAATGTGATTTTAGAAAGAGAGATAGAGAGTCACGGTTTAGAGAGGGAGAGAGAAGATAAAGTAAAGAAAAGAGTAAGTGAAGACCCTACTTATAATACCAGGTTAAAGTGAAAGTCAACCCAAAAGAATAAGTCAAAACCCCTGAAAAGTAGGACCCAAAACTGCACAAAAATCTAGGAAAAGAACGTAAGGGTTGACCTTTGAGCCAGAGGTGTTGACCCTCAAGAAGAAATGGCAAAACGCCAGCATTAGCAGCAGACAGGGTGTCGACACCAGATTTCTGTAGCTAATTTCAGTTCCAGCAGTAGACAAGGATTGACACCTCCCAGATTAGTGTCAACACTACAGACCATCAACAAAAGGCAAGTGTTGACACCATAAAAGGCTGGTGTTGACCCTAAATTTCAGTAGTTAATCAGGAACACAGTAGCACGAAGGTGTCGACCCTTTCAAGGATGGTGTAGATCCTGGTAGCTTGCTTTTCGTGTTCCTTTCGAATACGATTAGCTCTACAGTTTGGACTCCCATGGTTTTGAATCTGATTTCACAAGTGCAATGTGAAATTGATATACATAAATGAGTCCAAATCCGACAAATCTTTTAGTAAATTGATTTTGAAAAAATGCCAAAAAAAGGACTGTTTTGCCAGATTACAAAGTCGCCACCTAAATATTTTTGAGAAATTTAAGAAACTTGTGATTCGTGCCAAAGGCCACTTATCCGTCATCATCAAAGTGTCTCGGCTCAGGAACTTAGGTATGACAAGGGAAGGTCATGAATTGAGCACCTCACTCACCCGATCAAAGATCGGCCTTTACTAATCAAGATGTGATTTTTATGTATGTTATATGCTCTTGTTCTGGTTATTATGCTATCATCACTACATGATGTCAAACAAATATAGACTAATTCACAAAAGTTTGAACATTTTGATTTCGTGTTTGCTTTGAAAAGTGTTTTGAATATGCACTACTTTAAAAAAGTGATCTCATATATACATTAATCAAAATCATCCAACTTAATCGGAAAAACCTTCATCTCCAGGCACTCAAGAGATATATCAATTAAGCACTTAGCCACATGGTAAACATGCTTGACATGGCAACAATCGCACACATGCAATATGCTAAAGCGAAAACGCTTACCTAGTACTCAACCGAGGCAAGCTAAAAGAAATAAAATAGTTAGAAAAATGCATGATCCTCACAACGCAAATGGCTAATGCAATACATACAAGATGCAATTACTAGGTTCGGTTTATTTAACATGGCATATGAGTCAATTCAAGGCATGTGATAAATCATATATTCAAGTAAGAAGGAAATTGACATTTGATTAGTATGATGAGTCGAACCTTTATGCATGCAAAAATGGATATGTTAAGCAGGGTAATGATATGAAAAGTGCAAAACATGATGCTACCATTATAAACGAATAAATAAAGGGAAGAAAGAAATGGAGGTTGGAAAATATGCACAATATTACAATTTTCCCCTCGCGCAAGAGGGTCCAAATGTCTGAGTGTCCGAATTAACTACTTATTACAAATTTGAATAAATAATAACTAACGAACCATCTAATTTATTACAACATTAATATTGCAACAAGAATATGTAAAGAATGCACAAAGATCGCATGCGTGTCGATGAAGACAGTTTTCAGAAACTGCTTTGTTTCACCCTCAGCCACAGCCCTCTGTTTCAACCAAAAGTTCCCTATTTACCATGCATTGAAGCCCAGCCGGCCCCCAATGAGGCCCGGTGTAGACACCCCATTTTTGACCGACCTTAAGGCTCAGATGTCATCGATTGAGCGCTCGGTGATTGCGCATATTGTGCTCGTTCTGAAGTTTCAGAGTCTTGGCTGCGAGCCTTGCCTCCGGACTTCAGGGCTCTTTTTGTGCTTTGCCTCGGTTTGCAAACCGGGTCTTGTTTTCTCTGTTTTCTCTTCCCGAAGGGAGGGAGAGGTCTCGTAGACCATCTCTCAGTGGCCGTAGGCTACGTTTCGTGGTTGTAGACCACTTTTCTCATTTGGAGACCAGTTTCTGATTTTCAGAGCCGTCGGCCGTGTGCCTCGGTTCGGGACCGCTTAACTACCTCTGTTTGCTCTGATTTTTGGCACACACCTTGTTTCCTCTCCTTAGAGGGACACTGTGGCCTGGGAGACCACTTTCGTGGTCATACGCCACCTCCGGTGCTTAACAGCCTGTTTTCGGGGCCCCAGGCTGCGCGTTTTGGCCCCCGAACCCTCGTTTTGCATCGGTTAGGGTTCATTTTTGGTATGGACCCTATTTTCGTTGCTAGGAAGGTGGTAGGATGGTGGGAGACTAGCAATTCTTTTGAAAACCATTTTCTCTCTCCTCCAGCCAGTTTTCTAGACAGAAAGCTGGTTTTTCTCACTTTTGGGCCATAATTTCTGGTTTTTCATCCCACTATTGTGTTGTGCTCATCTGGGAGGCCACCAATATGGGTAGGCCGACCAGTATTTTTTCTTGACCCTTTTGAACCTTGCTAGAAAGCTGGTTTTCCTCTCTCCTGGGTCATATTTTCTGGTTTCCCACCATACAGCTGTTTTCTACTCATCTGGGAGGCCACCTTTTTGGTATGGCCGACCAGCATTTCACCTTGAACCTTTTGACCCCTAGTCAGCCGACCAGGGGGAGTGGCCGGCCGACCACTTAAGCTGGTCGGCCAGCTTTTTGCTTTTTGCTCTTTTTGAGTGCAACACAGTTGTGCCAACTGTGAAGCACTTGACCCTTCCTCCGGGATTTTGACCCTCTTTTTGGTCTTCAAAAGGGGGTTTTGACCCTTTTGCTTAGCTTCAAGGAGAAGCTTGACCCTTTTGTCAAGCTTCTTGAGGAAGCTTTGACCCTCTCTTAAGGCTTCTCCAAGAAGCCTTATCTCTCTCCCTCTATAAAACAAACACTCCCCCTCCATTTGCAAGAGTTAGAAAATTTAGCCAAGGCATATACACTCCACCCTCCATATCTCTCTCATCCAAGCTCAAATACTCCATTGTTCTTGGCCATTACACCACACCTCCTAGCACAACACCTCCACCATCCATCCAAGCACCTTGGAGCTGTTTTTCAGAGGTTGAAGACTCACCTTCTTGGTCCAGAACTTGCTGCATTGCTGTGCTACAAGGGTAAGTCCTCATTTCTCCCATTTTTGCATTATTTTGCTTCCTATCTTAGCCTTGTTTGCAAGCATTTCTGGACTTCGGCATAAACTGAAAAGTGTCTTCTTTTGAGCTCCTCTTGAAGTTTGATTAAGGACACTTTTCTTTTTGAGGCCGTCTACCTCCTTGCATGCTCCATCCCTCTTTGTAGGCTTATTTTGTTTCCTATCTTAGCCTTGCTTGCAAGAATTTTTGAGATTTGTTATAAACTAAAAAGAGTCTTATTTTGAGCCCCTCTTAAAGTTTGATTAAGGGCATTTTTCTGTTGGGGGTCGTCTACCCCCTTGTATGCTTGTTTGCATCTAGTTTTGAGCCTTGCATCTAGGCCTTTGTTTCATTGCTTTGTTTAGCCTTCTAGCCACTAAAATATAGTGGATTTTTAGTAGCAAGAATACTATTTTGAGAGCCAAAATCAGAGGGGGGTGACCATCTTTCTCCTTGTTTTGTTTGTTGGCCCTTTTGGCCTTCCAAAGGGGCTCCTACTTGCATGTTGTGAAGCCACATTTCAGGCCCTATTTGGTGAGTTTTGAGGTCTGCCTTGACTCTATCCAGAGCCCTTTTGGTCATATTTTGTGTCTTTGATGCATGTGTAGAACAATCCCATTCAAGGCCTTTCAAAGGGACCTTTGTTTGCATATTTCCTAGACCCATTTTAGGCTCTTTTTGGTGGGTTTTAGGACCCTTAGAACCTCTGTCCAGAGGTGGTTTTGCCATTGTGTGTGTCCATCATGCATGTGTAGAACAACCCCCTTATTGGCCTTTCAAAGGAGCCCATCATTCTTGCATGCATTGACTGAGTTTCAATGGTTATTTGGGCATATTTTGGCATGGCATACTTCTGTTTTTGGCTGGTTTGGTGAGCCTTCATATGCTCCATTTAGTTGTAGTGTAACTCATGGTTCACTAGCTTTCTTTGCATGCTTTGTTGACCCTTGATTTTAACACTTTTTGGCCATGCCTTAAACTGATATTGTGCTTATTTTGGACTTCCCTAGCTCTATTTTTGGGTCTCATGGTTGAATGATGTTGGTTTTGCATGCTTGTAGTTCAATAACTATGCTCAACTTTGAGTTTTGAGGTTCATTCCATGCATATACTGAGATATTTCCTTGTTTTGGGGCCATTATACATCATATTTCAGAGCTTTTTTGAATTCCATATTGTCATGTTTTATACTCTTTAAATGCGTTTGAGAGTTGGGCTTGTATGCCTCATTTACCGACCATTGAATGAGCTCCATTTCGTTGCATTCCGAACCATCATTTTAGGCCATTTCCCTACTGTTTCAGACCTGCCTAGGGTCTGTTTGGGGTTGGTTTTGCCATTGGTGCATTGCTTTGGGTACCTCTAGTGTAACGCACTTCACTAGTTTCGGTACCCGGGCCCCCTAGCTTGCATTGTGTGCCATGTTTGCATGTTTCGGGACCATATTTTATGCCATTTCAGAGCTGTATCATGCGCCATCCTATGCCATATTTCATTCCTTGCCATGCCTTGTTAGAGTTGCATGTTGTGCCTTAGGATCGGTCCATTGCATTCGTGCATGTTTGTATGTATTTCGGTTGTCTCATTTTCATCATATGGCCACTAATGTGAGTGTGGCTGAGGTCCACTCATGTTGGTGTAAGTCCATCGTGCATTGTGTATGCCATTTCAGTCCATAGCATTGCGTATGCTAGGTTGCATGTTAGAGCATTGTGTATGCCATTTTAGTCCATAGCATTGCGTATGCTAGGTTTCATGTTAGTCGCATTGTGTATGCCATCTCATTTGCATTGTGTTTGGGATAGGAGTTAGCCCAAACACGGAAACGAGAGACGTTTCGTACTCAAAGTGACGAAACGCGTCTCAATTTCCAGTCGCCGACACTCCGAATTACCCATGATGGAGTTTAGGTCTTGTCGTGTTTTCATGTGCATTCATTTCACATCGAGTCGTGCAATTCGACTCCTCAGCCATCATGCATCGAGATGCGTGATTGGTGGCACGAGGATCGAGGCATGCATACATATGTGAAAATACTTTGCCATGCCCTCTTTCTTGCTTTCTGTTGCAGCAAACCAGAAATCAGCAGCCTTCTAGAGCTTTGCACAGCATTCCGGCATTAATTGCAAACAGAGGCAAATCAGGGCATCGCAATGGATTTTCGCGCAAGGCAACTCAAGCATGCATCATTCATCATTCGGAATAGAGCTGAAGCGGTCCATGAATTTGCATACTAGTTTATTGCTTTCCTAGTTAATTTGTTAATTAATTAGGGTTTTGTAATATTTAATTATTCATTCGGACTGTAATTATTTATTCGGACCCTCCGCGAGAGGGCAATGTTGTAATACGTGTGCGTGCGTGTGATGTATGTCTTCCAACCCCACGTCTTTCTCCCTTTTATTTACCAGCTTATGACTGTTAGTTTAGGGCATGTTTCAATTAGTATACTTATGCTCACATGTTTGCATCCATTCATCTGTCTTGCATGCATCGGGCTCGGCGCATCATACTAACTGCATCGTATTTCAATTCCAAATTGAATACGTGTTAGCTGTAGCATCTCACATGCCATTCTTAGAATAGCTGAGCCTATTATAGTTGCATTTTTGCATGTTTGCATTAGGCATTTCTGTATAGTTAGGATCATGCATTGATTTCTAACATAGCTTCTGTTTTGGCTTGGAGTACTTGGTAAGCTTTTATGCTTTAGCATCCTTGCATGTGTGTGAGTGATTGCCATGATAGCATGCTTACCCTGAGGCTATGTGCTTATGTGATATACCTGCCTGAATGCCTATGGATGAAGGTTGGGTTATTTGGATTGGAACAATTCATCGACTGCGAGTTTTAAGCCCACTTGAGAGTGGCAAAATCATGTTTTCTAAGCCCACCTGAGGGTGGCAAATCCATATTTTAGCCTACTTGCGAATAGTAAACTGTTTTCAAAACAAACATGAGATGTTTCGTTCCAATTCAGGCGATCTAGTCTATACTTGTATGTTGTGCGCATCACATAGTAAATCTAGGCTAATAACCGGAATAAGAACGCATAATGTTTTCAAAACTCGATATCATGGTTAGTAGAGGCCGATCTTTGATCGGACGAGCGGGGGTGCTCACGAAGTGACCTTCCCTAATCGTACCCAAGTTCCCGAGCCGAGGCAACTTTGGTGATGATAGACACGTGGCCTTAGGCAAACGAGTCAGGGTTTCCTAAATTTCCCCAAAAATAAAATATTTAGGTGGCGACTCTGTATCTGGAAAAGCAGTCCATGTTTGGCACTTCTTTCAAAAAAATCTGTTTTCAAAAACGATTTGCCGGATTTGGACTCTTTGACGATTCATCGGTCTTGCATTGCACTCTGCGAGATTAGATACAGGACCGTGACATTGAGTCCTGAATTGTAGTGAGCCCAATGAACAAAACGGGATTCCCTCCCGGGACGTTCGGGGACGTCTACACCCGGCCAGGCTCAAATAAATTCGGCCGTGCTTTATTTTGTAGCAGAAAAATGTTTTTGTACTCTGAGGTGAAAACAGTGCAGACAGAACATTTCTAAGCCATGTTTGTTCCTTCTGCTCTATTTTATCATGGAGAAACTCAAGGGAAGAGCGGATTCGGTTCTGAAACCATCGATGGTCTCAAGTTGATCGCGTGATGGTTTTGGACATGATGAGACAAAAAATTAATTAATGCAATGAAAGACATACTACCCTCTCTCCTATCATGAAATTAATTAGACAAGAGAGGTAGACACGCCTCGAGAATCATCAAACATCACAAATTAGTATGTCATGACTCTAGAAGTGATGGATTTGGCATACCGTTCGACCGAATCCAATTGATCGATTTTAAGCCGATTTTATTAGCCTTTTCAACTTACTTTTCCATTCTTTAATCATTTAGTCAAAAAAAAAAATGAGAATTAAATCCACCAAAAGGAGGGAAGTGTCAAACAAGAAGTTGTTCTTGACATGAGAGAGGTGTAATGCCTTGGTAATGAACCTCCGAAGAGATTAAACTATTAAGCATGGAAGGGTCTCTTTCTCATGCCTTAAACAACACTCGTTTGAAACGACTCTCAAACAAAGAAAACTAAGAAGGAGGGAGAGTGTAGAGATGATTATGCAAAGTTGATTATTACAAAAAGTGGGACTCTTTACATGAAAACTAGGTAATAAAAGCTATCGACTCAAATGACTTGATGTCTAAGGCCTAAACAACCGAAGCCATGAGGACTTACAACACAACAAGTATAATATTCAAAGCATAAACTATTTAAAAGCATTAAACAGCCCCTAAAATGTAAAAAACAGTGCCGAAAATCATGTTTAAGAGAGCATGAAAGATAGCCAATAAAACGAGATACAAAGCTAGTAAACAAGACTAACAAGGGGTGGCTAACCCCTCCATTTTTGGGACTTCTAAACCATATTTTCTAGCCTTTTAAAACTCTAAAAATCAGTATGTAAACCAAAGAAAAGAGTGGGAAAACAAAGGGTATGACTTATGGGATCAGGTTCAAAAGGGTGATAAGCCCCTCCTACCTTTGGTAGCTCTTTAACCCTAAGTTTTAGCACTTGAAAAGGATCCAAAACAGTATGAAAACACAAGGAAATAAAAGAAAAATATTGAAATGAAAGCAAGAAAGAAGGTGGCAAGCTTATGCCTCTTGTAGAGAGAAAACTTTTGTTGTAAACCATACTTGATCTTAAGGCACTCTCAAGTGTGAATTATGGTTTTTAAAGTCTCAACCAAGGCTCCAAGATTAAGCTCTAAGGGTGTATATGGCGTATAGATATAGCTCAAAGATGATATAATAACACAATGTTAGCTTGCAAGGGAAGAAGGAGCTCTCAAAGATCTTTTACAATCTTTGAAATTTTTCTAACCCTCAAAACAGAGGTAAGGCCTCGTATTTATAGAATTTGAGGTAAATAGGTCATAAATATCTTCAAAAATAGACAGCTGGCGGATTCCTGCCCAGAGTAGTGTTTATCGCCCAAAAGGCACGGACGTGCCCTAATGGACACGGTTCGGCCCAAATGAGGCATGGTTGGGCCCCAATGTGGTTCCCCTGTTTCTCAGTTTCAGGTTCAAAGCAGGTTGGCACAGTGCTCAAAAATGGATTTCTGAGGTAAAAACAGTGTGGGTGTGGAAGGTTAGGATTGTTTAGAGCTCGAATTCAGATTCCTTCGTTGAATTTCAAAGCAATTACACAATGTAACTTTCATCATCGAGTGCTCAGAATAAAGCACCCAAGTCTTGCGTGTGGTCGAAAATGAGGTGACTACAGTTGCCCCCCTTTGACAAAGCTTAAAGTCATGAAATGACATGAGTGAATGTCAAAGCCCAAAGGACGACCCATTTGACGAGACCGTAAGACTTGGGCAAAACAAACAAATGCAAATAAAATTGGTTGAACCCGAGCACTACAGCAAAATTGAATCTTTATAGCTTGCAATGCATGCCGTAAACACTCTTTCACGGCATGCATACAAATGTCGTTATATGACATGCCGTGGAAAGTTGAGTATCATTTATGGCATGAAAGTAAAGTTGTAAAAAGTAATAAATTAAACATTAATGATATACTTTGTATGTCGTATATAATTTTTTACAACATTTTTGTCGTGCCATAAATCATCATACTTTTCATGGCATAATTTTGCATGCCATAGAAGGTTATTTTTAATATATTTATGGCATACTTTGTATGCCGTATATAATATTTTACGGCATTTTATTACATGTCATAAATCATCACACTTTTCATAACATAATTTTGTATGCCATAGAATGCCATTTTTAATATATTTATGACGTACTTTGTATGCCGTATATAATCTTTGAAGGCATTTTCTTGCATGTCATAAATCATTACACTTTTCATGACATAATTTTATATACCGTAGAAGGTTATTTTTAATATATAATATATATACAGGAATATAACCTTGCCTAACAATATGTAGACAGTGGCTTATAAAATACAACATGTTAACAAACCAAACAGAAGCAGCAACCACGAAGTAAGCAAAAAAATCTAATATCCATACACCAAACAACTTACATACCAACTTTCATCCTCAACTTCGATCATATCAAGCTGATAACAACCTCAAACATACAAATCAAAAAAAGTATCCAAATCATAAGATTCACTAATCTCTAAAACTAATATCAATCAAAAAATGGGCATTCACAATAACAATCAGATCAACAACAATAAACCTGAGTCATTGCAGAGAAAAACAAATATCAATATCAGCCACCTCTGAACTTTGATTTCTGTTTGTGAACAAAATCTAAACACAATGGTTGTGAACAGAACTTTAATTCTAAACACAATGTTTTTGAACAAAAAATCTAAACACAATGTTTGTGAACACAAAATCTAAACACAATGTTCTTTACCTCTGGATGCTTCTTAAAATATTCATCTGCAGTCATGTGTAGACACTCTCCCGGGAACTCTCCGATATCTGTGCTTCTTGCGAAGGCGCGAATCTCATTTTGTTTTGAGCTACTATAGTTCAGACTCAATGTCACGGTTCTGAATCTGATCTCGCAAAGTGCAATGCAAAACTGATAAACCACCAAAGAGTCCAAATCCGGCAAATCGTTTTGGAAAATTGATTTTTAAGAAAGAAGTGCCAAACATGGACTGCTTTGCCAGATATAGAGTCGCCACCTAAATATTTTATTTTTGGGGAAATTTAGGAAACCCTGACTCGTTGCCTAAGGCCACGTGTCCGTCATCACCAAAGTTGCCTCGGCTCGGGAACTTGGGTACGATTGGGGAAGGTCATCTATGAGCACCCCCGCTCGCCTGATCAAAGATTGGCCACTACTAAACATGATATCTTGTTTTTGAAAACACATGTGTTCTTATTCCGGTTAATTAGCTAGAATTACTATGTGATGCGCACAGCAAACAAGTATAGACTAAATCGCCTAATTTGGAACAAAACATCACATATCCGTTTGTTTGGAAATGGTTTGAAGTTTGCTACTCGCAAGTAGGCTAAAACACGGATTTCAATGAATTGTCCCAATCCAAGTAATCCAACCTTCACCCACAGGCATTCAGGCAGTTAATCAACCAAGCAGTTAGCCTCATAGCAAGCATGCTTTCATGGCAATCAATAACACACATGCAGTATGCTAAAGCATAAACACTCACAGTGTACTTCGAGCCAAAGCAGAAACTAGTTAGTAATCAATGCATGATCCTAGTTCATGTTAAGATGGCTAATGCAACACACGCAAAATGCAACTAGAAATAGGCTCGGCTATTCTAAAATGGCATGTGAGATGCGGTAATTGATAATCATGTATTCAAATTGGAATCGAAATATGATGCAGTTAGTATGATGCACCGAGCTCGGTGCATGCAATATAGATGAATGGATGCACGCATGCAAAGCATAAGGATGCTAATTGAAAATATGCCCTAGAACTAACCATTGTGAGCGGTTAAGTAAAAGGGAGAAAGACGTGGGGTTGGAAGACATTCACACACGCACGCACACTTATTACAACATTCACCCTCTCGACAGAGGGTCCGAATAAATAATACATGTCAACTAATTAACTAACTAACAAGCTAATTAATTATTACATAACCAAATGAATAACTAGCTACAACTAATTATTACAAAACTTAATTAATTAACAAATTAACTAATTAAATTACAAAACCAAATGCTAACTAACAAGTAAGGAAAACAGTAAATAATGTTGTTCCAGCTCTGGTTGGGGGAGAAGGGGATGCATGCTCGGTTCTTGTCCCGAAAGCTCTCCAGATGCTCTTTTGAGGCTCTGTCTGCAGGGTGTCCTCAAGGAATTCTTGCTGAACCTTACCAAAATCAGTCTAGGAAATGCATCAGTGGCCTGCCGGCCATGGGGATCCACTGCCGACCATGCTGCAACCAAGAGTGGGCACTGCCGGCCAAGAATGAAGGACTACTGGCCATCTGCAAGGCACTGCCGGCCACTGATGTGCTGGGACACCAAGCTGCAGCAGAGCACAAAATAGAGGAAATGGAAGATCTCCCAAGGGTATGTACGCACTATGCCACCCCATATCACCTCAAAACATCAAGGGAGAGGCATAGTTGAATCCACGACCATCAATCACGCATCCCGATGCACGATGGCCAAAGATCCAACATGTGTAAATCAATGTGAAATGAATGTACAAATAAACACATAAAGCCTAAAATTCTATCATGGATCATTAAGAGCGTCGGCGACCGTGAATTGAGACACATTTCATCACCTAAAGTATGAAACGCCCCTCGTTCCTCGTGCTCGGATTAACACTTAACCTAAACAACAATGCAATACAAGCATGGCATATACAAAGTGACTCAAGCATGCAAACATGCAATATGACTTAAGCATGCGAACATGTAATGCAATATGAACAACCTAACAAGGCTAATGGCATACACAATGCTAATGCATGCACGATGCGAATGATGGCATACTCAATGCAATGCAACCTAAACATGTAAACAACATGGCATGTAACAAGTATGCAACAATGTACCAAGCATGCAACAACATACAAAATGGATAGGCATGCAACAGCATGCAACAACATGCAAACATACAAGCATGCTACAACATGCAAAGATGGACTTAAACCAAAATGGATAGACCTTAGCTATGCCTAAATCAGCAGCCAAAAGTGTTGGAATGAGGGCACAAAAGCAAGGTACGCATGCACAATGCATTAGCCCAAGAATTAAAGCATAAGGACACAACTCTCAAACATGAGCAAAGAGTGATAATCATGATAATGTGGCAATGAGGTAATCTCTGAAATCATGCAAGGAGTGATGCCAAACCACCCAAACAAGTCAAACATAGCATGCAAGAAAGCTCAAAGTATGAAGCCAACAATGGGACTTAAACCATGGCCATGCAAGGCAAGCCCCGAAGGACTAAGGGCACCTAAAACAGTCCCAAGGCAGGTCAAGGTGAGACTAACAACATGCTTGAACCTAGCCAATACAAGCTAGAACAAAGGTAAAAAACATGGGGCATGCAAGGCTACAAAAGGGGTATTACATTACACCTATTAAAACCAAACATGGCATGACTTGGATAGCATAAAACAGAGTTACATCATGGTATATCAAGACCAAAAATGCACTGATATGATGACCTGAAGGCCTAGGCTTAATGGCATGCACAATGATCCATTCATGAGGAATAAAACACAAACTCTTCAAGGCATTTAAAGCATGTCAAATGCAGGTGTATGACCAAATTTCATGGACTGAAATAACATTCAAAATGATGGCAAAGCATGCAAACATCACATGTATGGCATGGTAGGGGCCTCAAAACCCAAGGCTAGCCAAAGCATTTACACTATAGCTATACAAAACATGAGTGATATGACCATGGAAGCCCAAAAGAGTCATAGAACAGCCCAAAATAAGAATAAAATCATGCAGGAGCAAAGCCAAAATATGCTGGAATGATGAGTCAAATCAACATGCACATAAGGCTAGTAAGCAAGATTTGTTCTACAAGTATATGGAGCATGCAAAAGATGACCAAACCAACTTTAGAGAGAGTTATGTCATGGAAAAACATCACCAAAAACTTAACCTAAACAACAATGCAATACAAGCATGGCATACACAAAGTGACTCAAGCATGCAAACATGCAATATGACTTAAGCATGCGAACATGTAATGCAATATGAACAACCTAACAAGGCTAATGGCATACACAATGCTAATGCATGCACGATGCGAATGATGGCATACTCAATGCAATGCAACCTAAACATGTAAACAACATGGCATGTAACAAGTATGCAACAATGTACCAAGCATGCAACAACATCAAAATGGATAGGCATGCAACAGCATGCAACAACATGCAAACATACAAGCATGCTACAACATGCAAAGATGGACTTAAACCAAAATGGATAGACCTTAGCTATGCCTAAATCAGCAGCCAAAAGTGTTGGAATGAGGGCACAAAAGCAAGGTACGCATGCACAATGCATTAGCCCAAGAATTAAAGCATAAGGACACAACTCTCAAACATGAGCAAAGAGTGATAATCATGATAATGTGGCAATGAGGTAATCTCTGAAATCATGCAAGGAGTGATGCCAAACCACCTAAACAAGTCAAACATAGCATGCAAGAAAGCTCAAAGTATGAAGCCAACAATGGGACTTAAACCATGGCCACGCAAGGCAAGCCCCGAAGGACTAAGGGCACCTAAAACAGTCCCAAGGCAGGTCAAGGTGAGACTAACAACATGCTTGAACCTAGCCAATACAAGCTAGAACAAAGGTAAAAAACATGGGGCATGCAAGGCTACAAAAGGGGTATTACATTACACCTATTAAAACCAAACATGACATGACTTGGACAACATAAAATAGAGTTACATCATGGTATATCAAGACCAAAAATGCACTGATATGATGACCTGAAGGCCTAGGCTTAATGGCATGCACAATGATCCATTCATGAGGAATAAAACACAAACTCTTCAAGGCATTTAAAGCATGTCAAATGCAGGTGTATGACCAAATTTCATGGACTGAAATAACATTTGAAATGATGGCAAAGTATGCAAACATCACATGTATGGCATGGTAGGGGCCTCAAAACCCAAGGCTAGCCAAAGCATTTACACTATAGCTATACAAAACATGAGTGATATGACCATGGAAGCCCAAAAGAGTCCTAGAACAGCCCAAAATAAGAATAAAATCATGCAGGAGCAAAGCCAAAATATGCTGGAATGATGAGTCAAATCAACATGCACATAAGGCTAGTAAGCAAGATTTGTTCTACAAGTATATGGAGCATGCAAAAGATGACCAAACCAACTTTAGAGAGAGTTATGTCATGGAAAAACATCACTAAAAACATGCTGAAATGGACTCAAAATAAGCTAGGCAAACATGATACTTTGATGAGCCACAAATGGGATTACACTACACATATAAGAAGCATGCAAAAGATGACCAAACCAGCCATGGATAGAATCAAGGAAGGTCCTAAAAGTCACAAAAAAAGGGCCTGAACCAAGCCTCAAAAGTAAAGGGATACATGCTCCTTTGATAGGCCAAAAACTCAAGCAAACAAAAACAAAAAAGAGAGGGGTTCACCCCCTTTGATTTGAGGCCTCAAAACCACACAGCTACCACTGAAAATCTACTAGATTTCAGTGGCTAAAAGGCCAAATAAACACTAGCTCAAAGGCCTTAGGGCATGGCGCAAAACAAGGCCAAACAAGGCATACAAGAGGGTAGAACACCCTTAACACCAAAAAGACCTTAAACAACCACCAAAAGCACTTAAATACAGAACTTTTTTCAGTTGAAAGCAAGGCCTAAAACAACATGCAAGGATGGCCAAAAAGAGATACAAAAAAATGCTAAAAAGGGAAAAATACTCACCCTTGAAGACCAACTTCGAAACCAGCAACCTCAGGGGCCAAAAACCAAGTTTCAGAGTTCAATTAACACTCCCAAGAACCTCAGCCCAAAGATGGTGGTGTATCTCTATGTGTTGTAGTGTAAAAGTGCAAGAAAAATGGACTTTAGAACACTATTCTATGCAATATAGAGAAAGAGAAAAAGAGAGAGAGAGAGAGAGAGAGAGAGAGAGAGATCTTTTTTCTCTAAAATGGCTGAACTCCTACTAAGGAGAGAGGGCCTCTCCTTATATAGAAGTAAAACAATGTAAATCTTGTTCAACAAGCTTGGCAAGGGGCTCATCCCTCCATACACATGTATGGAGGGGAAAGGAGTGAAAACCAGCTGGCTTAAAAGATCTTGCGTGAAACCTGCTGTGACAAGGGGTCTGCCGGCCATCAGTGGTGGCTGGCAGTGGCTCATTGATGGCCGGCAGGCTTTATCAATAGCTGGCAGCAACAAAGGCATGGCTGGCAGGGCCAAAAGGTGGTCGGCAGTGCACCAAGAGAAACATTCTGAAAGGACCAAGTCATGGTCCAAGAATGGGGCAGAAAGGATACAAGGTTTGGAAAGCTCAAACTTGTGACGTTCTGCCGCGAAAGTCGAATACCCGACGAGCAATCAAACTTGTGGCTGGATATACCTGCAAGCACAATCGAGTCTTGAGGACGGTCAAAAATGGGGTGTCTACATCATGGTACTGATATTTTGCTGTTACACAACAAACAACCCTTCAGATATCAACATAAAGGGAACATGTGAAAAATTGGCAAAGAACAAAATTCATTTTTTTTTTTTGCATTACCTTCAACTTTTGAACTTCTACAATTTCTTTCTTTAATCTTTCAAACTCCTTCAGAGATGTTGCTTTTGCTTCTTTTAGTTCCACCAACTGTAACTCAAAACATACTTCTTTGTTAGATGTTTTACCTTATTGCAAAAACACAAATATCTATTCAACCAAAATCCCAACCCAAATGCTTAGTTACCCAAAAGGTAAAATATATTTCATTTGTCCTTTTTTGGCAATAACCTCAAAGATTTTTGAAGTTTTTAGTGAACAAACAACCTTACAAATAGATTACTAAAAAAAGGTTTGCCCAATTTAGTCCCCATTGGATGGAGGTCATTTACCAATGGACTACTATGCACCAATAATTCAAACTTTTACAAAGCCCTAAAATGTTGCATTTTCATAACATCGTGGGTGCTTACAAGAGCTTTGCAGTAGAAGAAGATGTTGAAAGGAAGGGGAAAAAAAAATCCACTTGATGGATGGTGAAAACTGAGAAGTGGAAGTAAAGAGTAGATAAATCTTCAATAGACTGACAATCAATCAGGAAAAAAAAATTCAGAGTTCTCACCAAGGCATCAAACTTGAGTTTGTATTCAGGAGTAAAGGTGTCCACATACTTTGGAACTTCAACGCCTGTAGAGCAATTGACAGTTAAACAATGCAATGTCAAGCCCAAAATAGTAATAAGAAGTATGAAACCACAATCTACACCATTGTTTAATACCAAACACAAGTGGAATCCGAATTCTACTCCTAAGCTTCACTTCAGCAAAAATGTGGTTTTGAATACCAGTGAGATGTAGAGCCAAACAAGGACAGATTCTACCAGATGATTGCGTAAACACCATAAAACTGCTACTAGTGCACCAGTAAACATGAACTAGGAAATAGGAGTTCAATCACACAAGTGTCTCTCTGGTGTACAAAACTAGTAGTGGAGAGATGTATATGGTTGGCCAAGTTTATTCAGCTTTCATAAACACTATGTCAGAATTTATTTGGGCCACTACTTCCACAATACAAGAAACAGCCTACCAAAGAAACAATACTTTTACCTGGTAGCCGAGATACAAAGTTTTTATTGCCAACTAGCAAGATCAGCACAACTATCTTATCCCAGTGTCTCGTCTTTATATCAACAAACTAATTACTGATAAAAGACATTAGATATCTTAAGTTTAAGAGTTTAGAGACCAAACAAAATAGCATTATCCATAGAACTATTTAAATATTCAAGGAACCTACATTAATGTGTGTGGACTCGACTTTCTTCGCGCCCCTTTCAGAGAGGCCCGAATTGGTCTCCTACAATTCAGACTCCTGTCACGGTTCTGAATCTAATCTCACAAAGTGCAATGTGAGACTGATAAACACCAAAGAGTCCAATCCGGCAAGTCATTTTGGAAAATCAGATTTTAAATCAAATATTGCCAAAACTGGATTGCTTTGCCAGATTACAGAGTTGCCACCTAAATGTTTTATTTTTGGAAAATTTAGGAAACCCTGACTCATGCCAAAGGTCATGTGTCCGTCATCACCAAAGTTGCCTCAGCTCGGGAACTTGGGTACGAGAGGGGAAGGTCCTGAAATGAGCACCCCCGCTCGCCCGATCAAAGATCGGCCTCTACTAAGCATGATATGTTGTTTTATAAACACATGTGTTCTTGTTCCGGTTATTAATCTAACTTACTATGTGATGCGCACATCATACAAGTATAGACTAAAATCACAAGAATTGGAACAAAACAACTCATGTTTGTTTTCGAAAATGGTTTCAAAGTGCCACCCTCAAGTGGGCTAAAGCGCGGATTTTCCATCTCACAAGATGGGCTTTAAAACATGATTTGCCACTTCGTAAAGTGAGCTTAAAACTCACATTTGATGAACTGTCCCAATTCAAGTAACAAAGCCTTCATCCACAGGCATTCATGCAAATAACCACTTAAGCAAATAGCCTCATGGCAAGCATGTGAAATATGGCAACACTCACACTCATGCAAGTATGCTAAAGCATAAAACTTACAGTGTACTCCGAGCTAAAACAAAAGCTAGTTAGAAATATGCATGATCCTAACTATACAAAATGCCTAATGCAACACATGTAATAATGCAACTAAATAGGCTCGGCTATCTAAGATGGCATATGAATGAAACAATTTGATAACATACTTTGAAACACGAATTCAAATAAGTATTGAAATACAATGCAGTTTGAATGATGCGCCGAGCCCGGTGCATGCAAGACAAATGAATGATGCAAATATGCAAGCATAAGGTATGCTAATTGAAAATGACCCATAAACTATCCATTGAAAGTGGTTAAATAAAAGGGAGAAAGACGTGGGGTTGGAAGACATGCACACACGCACGCACCCTTATTACAACATTACACCCTCGCGAAGGAGGGTCCGAATGAATAAGCTAAGCTAATCTAAGCTAACTAATCTAATTAAACTAATTAGACTCATTATTACACAACAAAACGAATAACTAGTAAACTACTTACTAATTATTACAATACAACATACAGAAATAGCTAATCTAAAGCTACTTAATTATTACAACAATCAATGCAAATTAACTAGGTAATTAACATGCTAAACTATGCGGCTACTACTCTGCTCCGGGAGGTAGAAGATGCATGCACTCGGTTTCCATCCCAAAAAGCTCTCTGGTTTGCTCTTGAGAGGCTCTGTTTGCAAGGTTACTCCAAGATCTTTCTGCTGAACCTTACCAAATAACTGCTGGAGAGTGCACCAGTGGCTTGCCAACCATGAGGGCTTGCTGCCGGCCACCTGCCGGCCAAGGGTGAGCTCTGCCGGCCAACAATGAAGCATTGCCGGCCAATGATGAATTGTTGCCGGCCACTGGTGTGCTGATTCACCGAACTGCAACAGAGCACACACAGAGGAAAATGGAAGGTTTTTCTGAGACATGTTTGTACTGCACCCTCTCCTTATCATCTCAAAACATCAAAGGAGGGGGGCTACTGGATCTAAAGCCACCAACCAAGCATTTTTTATGCATGATGGCCAAGGATCCAACTTGCACACATTCAATAAATGCACAAAACAAAGACTCAAGTCCACTACCTTATCACGGATGATCAAAGGTAATGGAGACCAAGAAACATGACACGTTTCATCACTATGAGTATGAAACGTCTCGCATTTCTTGTGTTTGGATTAACGTCCAATGCAAACACATGCAATGCAACACAAATGTTTATCTTGCACAAGTTTTACTTTGCTCAATTCTTGTTTACACATTTTACATTTCCGAGCCATTCATTAACCGGTTAAGTCCAAGTGATTGTCCTCTAATGGGAGAGGGGTTAACCAAATGATGGTTTAAGACATGAGGGAGCTCATGCCTTTGGCTAGGAGGAACCCTTAAAAAAGAGTTAAAGTCATTGAGCATAAACTCTACCTCAAGCTTAAACACTACCCTAAAGCCAACCAACCCTCAAAGAAAATTAAAAGTGAAGAAATGAGAGAGGTTGCAGAATTTCAGTGCTGAGATGGCATGAAAAAGAATGCTAAAACTTGCAAGCAACACATCCACAACATGTTCAAAACCAAAAGCATCAAAGCTAGTGAAGAACACTACACTAGAAGCGTGCAATAACAAGCTTAAATGATCAAACCAGCCCTAGACAGAGCTACAACATGCCAAATCAGTAGTTAAAACATGATGAGAATGAAGCACAAAAGGCAAGAAAACATGCTCGCATGTTGGTTCACAAATGAGGCACAAAGCACAACTCTCAAAAGCCATGAAAGAGTGGAATATATGAGAATGTAACAGTGATGTATGTACTGAAATTACATGCGAAATGATGCTATGGCATGCAATCAACTCAAGCTAAGCATGTTAGAGGCCTAAGAGCACAAAGCTAGTCAAGGCCTTTTACACTACAACCATACAAAACATGAAGCATATGACCAAGACCACCCAAAACAGAGCTAGAACATGCTAAAACATTGGCAAAAATGTGCTGGAGTTAAGCTAACACAAGCTAGGATGATAGGTTAAATCATCAAGTATGCTAGGCTAGTAAGCATGATTGCACTACAAGTGCAAGAAACAAGCAAAAAGTGATCCAACCAGCCAAAAACAGAGTTAAAGTAGGTCAAAATAAAGCCTAAAACATGCTTGAACTAAGCTACAAAAAGGTATAAAATCATGCTCATATCTTAGGCCATCAACACATGCAAACAAAACACAAGGAGAAGAGGTCACCCCCACTTATTTTGGACCTCAAAACCAAGTTTTTGCAACTGAAAATCCCTTGGATTTCAGTGGTTAAAAGGCCAAAAAGAAGTTGTTTGAAAACCTTTAAGAGGTAGCACAATTCTTAGCAAATAAGCCACAAAGAGGGTGGACCACCCCCAACTCCAAAAAGACCTTAAACCACTATTTTGAGACCTTAAAAATAGAGGTTTTTGTAGTTGAAAGTTAGGCCAAAAACAACATGCAAAGGTGGCCAAACAAGTAAACAAAACAAAGCTTAAAAGGGGATAAGGCTTTACTCTTGAAGACTAACAGCAAACAACAAGTATTCTGAGCCAAAACCAAGCTCAAGACCTCAAACAAGGCCTCCAAGAATCTCAACACAAAGATGAGCAAGTTTGATCAAGGGTCTTAGTGCAAAGATGTGGGAAAAACTCACTTTCAAGCACAATATATATATATATCGAGAGAGAGAGAGAGTGAATTTTTGCTTACAAAAATTTCTAACCCCTCAAATGGGGAGAGACCTCCCCTTTTATAGAAAATGCAAGCCAAAGCTTGCCTTCATCCCTCCATACACGTGTATGGAGGGGAGCACCAGTGTTCACTAGCTGTCTCAAAATATCTAAAAAAATCTACTGATGCACTGGTGGCCGGCCAGCCATCAATGATGGCCGGCAGTGGCTTATTGATAGCCGGCAGGCCTCCTCAATGGCTGGCAGGCCAAAGTGCATGGCCGGCAGTCCCATTTCATGGCCGGCAGTGCACCAAGAGAAGCATGCTGGAGGGACCAAAGCATGGTCCAAAAATGGAGCAGAAAGAATACAGGGTTTGGAAAGCTCAAACCTGTGACGTTCCGCTGTGAAATTCGAGTACTCAACGAGCAATCAAACTTGTCACCGGATGTACCTGCAAGAGCATCCAAGTCTTGAGGACAGTCAAAAATGGGGTGTCTACAGTTGCCCCTCTTTGACAGAACTCGGAAGTCATGAAATGACAGGAGTGAATGTCAAAGCCCAGAGACGACCCATTTTTGACAAGGCCGAAGACTTAGACAAACATTCAATATAACAATACAAAGATGTGCCCGCAGGCTAGGGCAAAATGCAAATGGTATGTACAATACGAAAGCATAACCTATGATCATGCAAAGAAAGCTGTAATGAAGCACTTAACTGCAAGTGTCATGCAAAGAAAATGTGACATTTTAAGCAAACCAATGAGGTATAACAGTCTCACACATGAGAAGAAGTGAACAAATAAACACGCCACGTGTGAGAATCCCAAATCAAACCGTATTTCACACAGAAAGGATGTAAGAAAATTATGCAATCTTAACTGCGCCTCACGCAGAAAGAGATAAAGAATAACAACCATCGGGCACACCCAAGGTAGCAAACAAAATTCCAACGTGTGGCACACGTGAGGAAAGAAGTAATGATAACAAGTGAAACACATCCAACTTTTATGCAATCAAAGCAAAGAGCGGTATAAGCATTGGAATCCGTTCAAATGCATTTAACCAAAGCATCCTAACGTGGCATACGCGAGAGGGAAAAGGGAGCGGTGCAAACACCGAAGGGTGGTATAAACATCAGAGCACGTTCCAATGTTTCTAACCAAAGACAAGGTATAAGCATCGGGCACACGGTCCAAACGCTTCTAACCAAAATGAGATATAAGCGTCAAGCACATGACCCAAACGCTTCTAACTAGAAGGGGTGGTATAAGCGTCAGACTCACGATCCAAATGCTTCTAACCAAAGCGAGGTATAAGCATCGAGCACACGACCCAAACGTTTCTAATCGGAAGGGGTGGTATAAGCATCAGGCTCACGATCTAAACGCTGCTAACCAAAGCAAGGTATAAGTGTCGAGCACACAACCCAAACGCTTCTAACCGGAAGGGGCGGTATAAGCGTCAGGCTCATGGTCCAAACGCTTCTAACCAAAGGGGTGGTATAAACATCAGGCTCACAACCCAATGCTTCTAACCAACAAAGTGTCGGTGTAAACACCGGACGTACCCGAATGTTTCTAACCAACACGAGGTACAAACGTTGGGACACGACCCAAACGCTTCTAACCAGAGCAAGGTATAAGCATCGGGAGACGGTCCAAACGCTTCTAACTGATAGGGCGGTATAAACAACAGGCACACATCCCAAGTGTTTCTAACCAAAGAGGTGGTATAAGTGTCGGACACACGTCCCAAACGCTTCTAACCGAGGAGTGGTATAAACATCGGGCACACAACCCAAATGCTTCTACCCAAGGCAGGGTGGTATGAACATCGGGTGTACCTGAATATTTCTAACCAAGGCAGGGTGGTATAAACATCGGGCGTACCCGAATGTTTCTAACCAACTAGGGGGTAAGCGTCGGACATATATCCCAAACACTTCTAACCAAAAGGGTGTCGGTATAAACATCGGGCGTACCCGAATGTTTCTAACCAACAAAGGAGTTGATGTAAACACCGGGCGTACCCGAGTGTTTCTAACCAACGAGGTGTTGGTGCAAACACCGGGCGTACCCGAATGTTCCTAACCAACGAGGTGGTATAAATGTCGGACACACATCCCAAACGCTTCTAACCAAGGGTGTCGGTGTAAACATCGGGCGTACCCGAATGTTTCTAACTAACAAAGGAGTCGGTGTAAACACCAGGCGTACCCGAGTGTTTCTAACCAACAAAGGAGTCGGTGTAGACACTGGGCGTACCCGAGTGTTTCTAACCAACGAGGTAGTATAAACGTCAGACACACATCCCAAACGCTTCTAACCAAAGGTGTCGGTGTAAACACCAAGCGTACCCGAGTGTTTCTAACCAACAAGGTGGTATAAGCATCAGACACACATCCCAAACGCTTCTAACCAAGGGTGTTGGTGTAAACACCGGGCGTACCCGAGTGTTTCTAACCAACGAGGTGTCAGTGTAAACACCGGGCGTACCCGAGTGGTTCTAACCAATGAGGTGTCAGTGTAAACACCGAGCGTACCCGAGTGTTTCTAACCAGCGAGATGTCGATGTAAACACCAGGCGTACCCTAGTGTTTCTAACTAATGGGGTGTCAGTGTAAACACCGGGCGTACTCGAGTGTTTCTAACCGACAAGATGTCAGTGTAAACACCGGGCGTACCCGAGTGTTTCTGACCAACAGGGATGTCGGTGTAAACACCGGGTGTACCCGAGTGTTTCTAACCAACGAGATGTCGGTGTCAACACCGGGCATACCCAAGTGTTTCTAACCAACAGGGATGTCGGTGTAAACACTGGGCGTATACGAGTGCTTCTAACCAACGAAAAGGGGGGGCTCCAAGGACAGGAATGATCTTTCCTGGAGTTCCTCTGAATGAACCGTCCATGCAATATCGTGCTTTATGCTGTTGGGGATCTTCTGCTTTTTATTGGTTACACTTCCAAACCACAAGTACTACTTTTCTTCCTAGCTATGTTCACAACTTTCCCTATTCTCCAATAGGGTGACAGATTAGGTTGGTTCAGTATCCAGAATTGAGGCGCATACCCGCTACCTCAACCTATAGGGCTGCCATACAGATTTCAAGCCGAGGATACACCTTTGGGTATTTAAACCAGACTTTAGTCTCGGAAATCCCAAACCTTTGCGTTTTAGGCATTGCCATTCAAACTCTAATTTCCACCGTCGCAATTGGTCTCCTAGGAACTCATTGCAAACACAGCCAAGATGTCTCTGGCAGGGAATGGTACTTCGGGAGAACACTTCTGATCGCCATTCTGGCTTGAAGTAGGCTTGAGCTTGAGCTTGAGCTTGAAGTAGAGGTACAGTCGTACTTCGGAGCATTGACAATGCCTGAGGAGGTACATCCGGAGTGCAATCTCGGAACTTTTTGAAGTTTGAAACACACTCAGATGCTCCAAATTTTCCCTTTTTTCTTTTGTTTTGCAGTCCGGAACCTATATAGCTTCAGATAGGTCCTGGTTTGATTGTTCACACATGACCTAGGTTGAACCCTGCAGTTCATGAAAGAAAGGATCCTGTTTTGCACAAATGTGGAGAATGGCACAGCACTCTAAGCACAAAACGATTTAGCTTTGAAATTGAAATTGAGAAACGAGTTCTTAACCAAGTATTGAGCCTACGACTGACCACAATCAAAACGACTCAACAAAGGGAGAAACAAGGTAGGAACAACACAAACACATCTATTGACACTTGAAACGACTCAAAACAAGAATCGAGACAAACAAAAACACACACACAACACTCAGATGTGTTCCAATGGCGGGAGACCTCTCGGTTCACGGGGAGCCCACAGCTTCTCTAGGTATTGTTTCCCACCCTTTCTCATTTGTGATTCTCACATCACTCTGGCACTCAATCTCTTGTTTTCTGAAAAAGCCCTTTCCTCACTTTTCTCTCAGCGCACCTCTCTCTATTCTTCAATCTCTCATATTTTTTTTATCCCTTCCCTGGGTGGTTGATGCATAAATAGGAAACTGTAGGCTCTTCCCCCTGGTATTCTACCAGATTCTCCTTCTTTGGTTCACAACAATGAACTTTTCCACAAAGAGGTTGTGATGCGACCGGATGTGCAGCAGATCTGCACTCTGCAACTGAAATCGGTTGACGATGCCCTTAGCTTGCCCTTGGCTTAGCTTGACCGAGATGAATTACAATACGTCTCACCGGTTAGGTATACAATTGATTGGTCTCACACATTGCGTTTTCTACGTCCCCATTTTGGGTCAGACGCCAATTTGAGCGTGATCATCCCAGATGAGGGAAACGAACATCCAGTTCCATTTCCAATTTGTGCTTCGCACTTAGCTTGATACCTCGCCGCTTGAAGGATGAGAGAGCTTTCGGCCCTTTGTTGTCAGCCTCAGTTGTGCCCTTTCTGGCGAATATGGTGCCCTTTCCGGCAAGTATGGTTCCTTTTCTGGCAAGTATGTTGACAACGGGGAAAAGGCAGAGAACCGGACTCAACTGTGCCCCTAGTTCATCATTTTGACCATTTTTTTATTTTTTGGCTTTCTACTAAAACAATTTTGATCAATATGAGAGTTAGATTAACATACTTGTTCAATTTTCTGATTTGAAATCATGCAACTCAGGTTGTGAGCACTGAAAATTTGCCTTTTTTGGGTCCAAGAAATGGTCCAGTTTTGGAAAAAATGGAACAATTTTCAAGAGAATTAATCAACCTCATTAAAAATCCTCAAAACTGTTTCTGCAAATGGCCATTGCTCGACCAACATAGAATTTACTCTTGAGATGCACAACCTCATATCTGAATTTGAATTGTCTTACAGCTGAATCTTCCAACGGAATAGGACAACCGACTTTGAACGAAGACAAGCCAATTTGCACATGGATAAGATAACTGAGTTGAATAAGGATAAACCAATCAACATGGATGAGCCAAGTAGGCTGAAAATGATTGGGGCCAAACTTCAGGATAAAGTTGTCTACGTATCCCAAACATGGGAATCAGGCCTGACGTAGTTCTGGGTTAGGGTGCACTCGGGTGTTGACACTCTCTTTTTGTGCTCTAACTTTTGCCAAGGCCGCCCTTCTGGGTTTTCACCCTTGCGAGCTATGTTTTTCTTTTCTTTTCATTTCTTTTCATTCATTTCTTTTTTTCTTTTCCTTCTTTTTTTCTTTTTTCATTTTTGTTCTTTTCTTTTCTCTTTTTTTTTTCCCTTGCTCTAACTTTTGCCTGGGTCGCCCTTCTGGGTTTTCGGCCCAGCGATCCTCTCAAGGATAGAAAAGTGTAACTTGTCCATGTTGATCGGTGTGAGATCGCGAAGCCATCTGAATCCAGGAGAATGGCTGCTGTTCGCTGACGCTATAGGAGCCCATCCAATCGGGTCTGAATTTTCCCCTAGTGTTGTGGACAGGAACTCGATTGTCCTTCAGCAATAAACTTTTTTCTCTCCGTTTCTCGGATTTGGCTTTCTTGCCAGTCTTCATTGGTTTGCGAAATGACTCATCTTTTGAATCTTTGAGCACATCTGACATTTTTTGCCCCTAGTTTAAGGGATGCTTCTGATCTAGCTTTACAAGCTTCCTTTGATGACATCTGGCCTTCTTGATCTGACATTCTTGCCCCTAGTCCAAGGGTTGCTTCTAATCCGGCTACACAAGCCTTATGTTGTGATTGATTGTTGAACATTCTGAATCCAAGTTCAAGGTTTGAAAGCAAAAGGGGGCGAGTCTCGAGGCCGAAAGTGATCCTATGTTGCACAATCTCAAGATCAATTCCATGCATGTCTTCGCAGAAGCACGCAAAACATTTTTTGAAATCTTTTAAGAAAGTGACTAGCCCCTCGCACTGAAGACAATGTAGAACCAATCTAGATCAAGCCAGGATCCTTCTCAGTACTCACATTAACAAACATGATCTCATTCATTAAGGGCTTAGCATGCCTCTCTTTCTCTCAATTGATCAAATTTTTGCAAATCGCGAGGAATTCCTCCCTCTTTGTTTTCATCATAGTGTTAGAAAAGTTTTGAAAAACTTAGGTCGATGCAATGATTTCAAGCCACAGAAAAGTAGGTGAAAAACACTGCCGTTTCATTCAGATCTTCCGGCACAACTGGCTCCATGGCAGAAACAGACTCAAAAGAAAGGAGTGTAAAAGACAAACACAAAACAAGCAAGTGATGCCCGAGGTAACACCCCTGCAATCACCCGACTCTAACACAGTTGGATTGACTCGATATAACAAGACTGACTCAATACAATACAACAAGACTAACCCAACACCCAAGTCAAAAAGTAAAATAAACAGCATTCGCAAATTGCTCAAAACAGTGCGTGTCATCCCCATATTTGGAGTAAAATGAGCGCCATCAGCAGGTGGTTCATCCCTCGATCACATAATCACATTATCCCCCAAGTTCACTGATCTAGTGACGATAGACTTTGCAGAGCCTAGTGCAATGATGACCTCGTTGTCAATCAGATCTTGTATTTCATGGCAAAGACAAAAGCAACTGTCAGTGTCATGGCCGGCTTGTTGATGGAAGGCACAGTACTTGGCCGCATCATGCTTGGCTGGAAGGGGATCCGAGAGAGGCTGAGGCTCAAGGGGTTTGAGGTGGCCTTGTCCAACGAGGATTTTGAGAGCTTTAGACAAAGTCATGTAGAGGGGATTGAAGACCCTCTGGCCTCGAGGTGGATACTTCAAGGTTTGTGAGGTTGTGTTGGATGTACAGCAAAGGGGTTGGCAGGTGCTGACTGGATTTGATGATCTCTTCCGAGTGTAGGATTAGAGCTGAAAGGGGTGTTTCGGGTACGACATCCCTTTTCCTAGCTTGCTCCTTGATTCAGAGTGCTCTCATCCTAACTGGCAAAAGTGTCATCCACAGTCTTTGCAACAATTGCGAGCACTAGCTGTTTGTTCAGTCCTTCAGCATTCAAAGCCTCAACAGCCCACTGAAGATGTTTATAGGGACCAATGCCTGCCCCTGCCTTGTTCTTATCACTAGCCTCCACTTTGCGAAGAGATTGGCCTTCTTCTAATGCAACCCGTCCCAAGGTTGGGGAGCCTTTTGACATGAAATCCCTAGTATGTGATGTAGTTGATGATGGGGCCAAAACCCCAAAGGCTAAATCTGCCACTGTTCTCTGAAAATCTTCAATCATGCTCACTAGCTCAGAAGTAGTGGGCTCATGGGCTTGAGATGATTGGGGTTCGAGCGCATTCATCATACACAAGTCCATGCTGTCTGGGATAAACACCTTAGGCTTGGGTAGATGGGTCGGGGTGTATACACTAGGATTGTAGGTGTGTGGCAGTGTATAGATCAAATTAAGGTAAGCAGGAGATGTTTGGTCATTGGGGTCTGGGGTGGAGCTATCGCCCGGTTTTCGATGAGATTCTGGACCTCATGATGAAAGCGGTAGCAACGATCGGTGCCATAACCGCGCTGCTGATGATACACGCAGTATTTGGTGGGGTTATGTCTGGCAGGCAGTGGGTCAGGTAGAGGTTGATGATCAAGGGGTTTGAGATACCCTCTCTCCATCAGGACTTTTAGTGCGTTGGTTAGGCTCATATAGAGGGGGATAAAAGTTTTTCCTTGAGCTCGGGCTAGGCTGGCTGTTTGTGGATTGTCATTGGCAAAAGGGTCACCCGTGGTGACTGTATTGCTTTTAGTGGGTTTGGGAACAGTACTACCGCCAGCATTGGCACTCCCGGCAAAAACCCTCCTTACTAGTTCACTTGTTCTGGGAATAATCCCTCTGTTAAATGCACTCTCGATCTGGACCCCCAATTCATACAAACTTTTAAAAGTGAATAGTGGAGCCACTATTAACTTTTGCAACATATCATGCTCAAGGTTCTACACCACTATCCGCACTTGATCCCTCTCAGAAGGGCGATCCGTCATCTGTGCTGCCTTTACTTTCCACCTTGCAACAAATTCCACAAAAGGCTCTGTAGGATTCTGGTGGGTTGCTTCAAGCTTTTGAATGGTCATTTCAACCTGAGTATTGTAAGAATTCTGATCGACAAAGGCCTCAACCAACTTTTTCCAGTTTTGCTTCACTGTATCTTCCAACTCGATGTACCAAGTGGCTGCTGCACCCAGTGGCTGCTGCACCCAACAGGGTTCTGCCATATAGAGAGAGTTTCTGCGACTTAGTCAGACCCATCGGTTTCAGGGCATCCACGAAAAGCCAGATATAAACCATAGGATCTCCAGACCCGTCGAAATGGTCAATGTGTGGCATTCTGAATCTATCTGGAAGCCTTACAGCAGCCTCGGTGTACCCATCCCCAATGTTGTGAATGGAGTTAAGGCCCTGTGCCATTTTGACTTGCTTCTCAAGGTTCGCAATTTTCACCAAGCTCGGATCAAGATCAGTAGTATCAAGGGGATAAAGCCTCTCATTAGGCAGCACCTGGGGTTTGAAAACTCGAGCTTGACCCAACCCTTCTCGGGGATCTGGATCATGCGAATCTTCAGCTAGCAGAAGTGGGTCAAAGTTCGGCTGGGGTCCCGAGACCGGATGTGTGGTAGGTGCCCCAGATGGGAGTTGCGTTTCAGCATTGGTCTCATCCTGCATGGAGATTCCCTAGTTTAATGCCGCTATCATGGCCACAACTTCTTGCGAACTCTGTGCCATCACGGGCTGCTAAGTTTGAACAAAGGTGATGCGACTGGTGACTGTCAGATCAGTTGAACCGCTGAGCCCTAACTGGCCTTTTTTTTCCTTGCCTCTAGTGAAGGAAACACTAGTTGCCCTTGGAACTGAATCTCCAACCTGTCAAAGTCTATCAACACGAGTCTAATGCACCCGGGGGATATCGGAGCCTTCTGAAGCTATGGTTCCAGGACTACCTTGTAAAAGAAGAAAACAGACAGTATCTCAGCCTGATTTCACCAGAACAAATATGAGCATAGCTGAATGACCGTACTCTTTACTGAATTCTGCTCCAAAACAGATACCAACTTGGCAACTGATATGCATTCCTACAGAGACACACTCTAACAGCACATAGCAAGCAAGTGAGAGTCGAAACACCCCTATAGTGGGGTAGGGTCTTCCTGTCCTAGTTTCGTCAAGAACGAGGGGTTCACTATACAAACATGTGGTTTCAAACAATCCTGCATTCGGGTGAGCAACCTATCCTAGTTTGGAACAGTCTCTAAGGCTTCCGAGATGCAACTAGGTAGATTGGTCAAAAAGGGGGCCTCAGCAAGACCACCTAATATACCTCTCGCTCCTAACACCGAGAAGTGAAAGGAGGATCAAACAGTACGGCAGTGATCCAGATCCAAGGTTTGTGTTCCCATCGTGGTAAAGCTCGTAACCGGTCTGCCTTATGGCACGCTTTTCCAAGCAAGCCTCCAACAAATTGCTCAGGAATAGCAAATGGCAAACACTATGACTTAGGCGCACCAATGCAAATGCAATGCAATGAAACACATAAGT
Source organism: Camellia granthamiana (assembly GCA_036172215.1). Lineage (NCBI taxonomy): Eukaryota > Viridiplantae > Streptophyta > Magnoliopsida > Ericales > Theaceae > Camellia > Camellia granthamiana. The sequence continues at coordinate 4,677,983 of CM069909.1, forward strand.
GTAGATAAAACAACATATCATGAATTTGAGTCAAGTTCTTTAAATCCCCAGCAGAGTCACCAGAAACTGTAAACTCGACTTTCTTTGCGCGCCCCCCTTTTGGAGAGGCGCGAATTGGTCTCCTACAGTTCGGACTCCTATCACGGTTCTAAATCTAATCTCACAAAGTGCAATGTAAGACTGATAAACACCAAAGAGTCCAATCCAGTAAGTCATTTTGGAAAATCAGATTTTAAATCAAATATTGTCAAAATTGGATTGTTTTGCCAGATTACAAAATCGCGACCTAAATATTTTATTTTTGGGAAATTTAGGAAACCCTGACTCATGCCAAAGGCCACGTGTCTGTCATCACCAAAGTTGCCTCAGCTCGGGAACTTGGGTACGAGAGGGGAAGGTCCTTAAATGAGCACCCCCGCTCGCCCGATCAAAGATCAACCTCTACTAAGCGTGATATGTTGTTTTATAAACACATGTGTTCTTATTCCGATTATTAGCTAACTTACTATGTGATGCGCACAACATACAAGTATAGACTAAAATCGCAAGAATTGGAACAAAACAACTCATGTTTGTTTTTCAAAAATGGTTTGAAAGTGCCACCCTCAAGTGGGCTAAAACGCGGATTTGACATCAAACATGATGGGCTTGAAATATGATTTTGCCACTTCGCAAAGTGGGCTTAAAACTCACATTTGACGAATTGTTCCAATTCAAGTAATAAGCCTTTATCCACAGGCATTCATGCAGTTAATCAAATAAGCACATAGCCTCATGGCAAGCATGCTAAACATAGCAACACTCACACTCATGCAAGTATGTGTAGACACCCCATTTTTGACCGTCCTCAAGACTTGGACGTCACTGATTGAACACTCAGTGATCACCCTTGTTTGTGTTCGTCTTGAGTTCCCGGAAGCCTTGGCAACGCGCCTCGCCTCAGGATCTCTCGACTCGACTGTTTTGTGTCTGGTTTTGCACCAAACACTTGTGTTTTGCCTTTGAGAGGTAGGGTAGGGTTTGTAGACCATCCCCACCCATCACCGGCCATGGCTTGAGGCCACCGGCTGTGTTTTGTGGCCACCGGCCAAATATTTGGCCAGCCGGCACTATAGATGGCCGGCCGGCTATCTTTTTTTGGTCAAATGCATCTTTGGCCGGCCGACTACTGTGCATCTACTTTTTCAGATATTTTGTCATAGCTGGCTTGCATTTGGCTCCCCTCCATACAAGGGATCTCTCTCTTTAGAAGCTTGTCTTGTAAGCTTTACAAGACAAAAAGCTCTATAAAGAGAGGCCTTCTCTCTTGTTGAGAGGGTGAGACATTTTAGACAGCCATTTTAGGGTTTGAGTTCTAGGGTTAGGGTTTGTCTATATCCTAGCTCTATATCTCTCTTCCTCTTGTGTTTAGTGTGTGTTTAGGCTCACTATTGCACACAAACACATAGTGTTACACCTTTTCTTGGTTCTTGAAGGACTAGAGGTATGTTCTTGGAGTTTTAGGGCTGGTTTAAGCTCAAGGAAGCAGCTGGTCCACCATTTGTGAAGAAGGTCTTCAAGGGTAAGAAGCTTGTCCCTTTATTTCCCATTTTTGCATTGTATTTTTACCTACCTTGCAACTATTTTTTGGCTTTGCATATAACACATGAAAGTTCTATTTTTGAGGCCTCTAAATAGTTTGTTAAGAGTGTTTTAAGCTTTGGGGTTATTTGACCCCTCTTAAGCCTTGTTTGGCCCTTGTTTTGTGCCATTTTGTGTGAGCTCTGGGACCTTGGTGTTTGGGCCTCCCCACCACTGAAATCTTGAGGGATTTCAGAGGTGAGGATGGTGCCTTGAGGTCCTAGGAAGGAGAGGGCCACCCCCTCTCCTTATTGTCCTTGAAAAGGGCCACTTTTGCCTCTTTAGTGAGCACCATGTTTAGGTTCATGTTGACCATGCCTTAGTTGATTTTTGTGCTTGTTATGTCATAATATAGCTCTGTTTTTGGTTGGTTTTGGTACACCATGTTTGCTTAGCATACATGCCTTGTAATGTCATTTTGTTGCCTTAACATGCATCTAAGTGTTGACCCTTGTTTTAGCATGTTTTTGGCCAAGCTTTGTGAAGCTTATATGCATGTTTTGATGTGCTAAGGGACTGTTTTAAGTCATTGGAGTCATTCATGCCTTGCTTTGTATAGCTACCATGCAATCCCTCTTGTATGCCTTAAGCTTTGGCCCTTCTAGCATGCCATCCTTGCTTTGTTTCAGTGATTTCGAATCACTTAACATGTTATTTCAGTCCTTATAACATGCCTATATGCTTGCATTTTTAATCCTCTTTCAATGTGTTTAAAGGTTGTTGCCTTATGCCCTTTGTTTAGGCCATGGAGTATGCTTGCATTTTTAGATCACTTAGATGCCATCTAAGTACATTCTTGGCTTTGTCTAGGTCTGCATTAGACCCATTTTAAGTCCCCTTGGCCTTGTGAGGCTTGGTTGACTTAGCCTTGGTTTAACCCCCTTTAGTTAGCCTTTGACTTCGGACCATGTTGCATGCTTGGCTTGCCTTTGTTTAATTGATATGGCATCATTTCTAACATAATTTCAGAGCTTATGTTGCATGCCATTTGTCCATGATTGCATCCTCTTGAGTGTGCTTGGGAATTGCTCTTTAATACATGAATGATGGTCTATGTTTTCATGCATGTTTGTATGTCAATTAGTCCTCATTCCTTAGCAGCTTGGCCACTGTTTTAGGTTAGTTTGAGGGCTGCCTAACTTAGTCTAAGACCACTCTTGCATGTTGTAGCATGCTTACCTTGTATGTTGTAATACATTTGGCCCCTTTGGTATGTTGTTACATTCTTAGGTGGTAGTACATTTAGCATGCATTCCTTGCTAAGTTATCTAACATATTGTATGCCTTGCATGTGTGCACATTGGCATTATACATTGCATGCTTGATAGTAGCATCCATGCATTTCCATGTTGCATCATTAGCTCACATGCTTAGGATTACATTGCATTAGCATGCATGCTACACCTCTTGAAATGAGTATGATAGAGGTTGGGCCTCCTTGTGTGTTTATTTGGTTTGCATTCATTTGAAATTGAAAATGCATGCTTGATTCTTAGGGCCATCATGCATGGAAATGCGTGATTGATGGTCCGAGAATCAAGGCTCATGTCCCTTTAAGTCATAAACATGATATGGGATGTGATTGGTACATATATTGCTTGAAATGCATTGCCATGCCAAGTATGGTCCTCTGCTGCTGTCAAAATCAGTTTCTGCAGGAAGTTTTGTCCGGCCGGCTACATTTAGTGCCGACCGGCCATAGTTTTTGGCCAGTGTATCAGAGTTGTGGCCGGTGACCATTCCACATGGCCGGTGGTGTTCTCCCCCAGCCGGTGGTGTTCCCCGGCATCCATAGAGCAAACCCTAAGACTTTGGCAGACCTCAGAGGAGCAGAGCAGGGAAAACAGAGGCATCTTGGGCATGTCGTTGGATTTCCGGGCAAAGCCGAGTGTGCACTGCATTGAGCCTTCATCCCGGGACTGTTTATTGCTTTATTAGATTAATTAATTTGCTTAATTAATTTAGTTGGCCTGTAATATTTAATTAGCTAGGGCAGTTGATTATCTATTCGGTTTGTATATTCTTTCGGTCCCTCCGAGCGAGGGCGAATTTGTAATAAGTGTGGGTGAGTGTGTGTATGTCTTCCAACCCCCACTTCTTTCTCCCTTTTACTTACCTACTTTGATGGTTAGTATTAGGGCATGTTTACTTTAGCATACCTCATGTTATGCATGAGTGCATCATTCGTCAGTATTGCGTGCACCGGGCTCGGCGCATCATGCTAATTGCATTATATTCAAAATTTAACTTTGAATACATGCTTCCTGTGCACCTCACATGTCATCCTTAAATTAGCTGAGCCTATTCTAGTGACATTTTGTATGCGATGCATTAGGCATTTAACATGGACTTGGATCATGCATATGATTAGTAACATGTTCTTGTTCTAGGCACGGAGTACATTGTAAGTATTTTATGCTTTAGCATCCTTGCATGCGTGTGAGTGTTACCATGGCAGCATACTTACCATGTGGCTAGATGCTTATGTGATAAACTGCCTGAATGCCTGTGGGTGAAGGTTGGATTGTTTGAGTTGGAATAACTCGTTGAAATCCGTGTTTTAGCCTACTTGTGAGTAGCGAATTTCAAAACGTTTCCAAACAAACATGAAATGTTTTGTTCCAATTTAGGCGATTTGGTCTATACTTGTTTGCTGTGCATATAACATAGTAATTCTAGGCTAATAACCGGAATAAGAACGCATAACGTTTTCAAAACAAGATATCATGGTTAGTAGAGGCCGATCTTCGGATCGGGCGAGAGGGGGTGCTCATAGCTGACCTTCCCCAATCGTACCCAAGTTCCCGAGCCGAGGCAACTTTGGTGATGACGGACACGTGGCCTTTGGCACCGAGTCAGGGTTTCCTAAATTTTCCCAAAATAAAATATTTAGGTGGCGACTCTGTATCTGGCAAAGCAGTCCATGTTTGGCACTTCTTTTCTAAAAATCTGTTTTTCTCAAAATGATTTGCCGGATTTGGACTCTTTGGTTCAGATTAAGAACCGTGACACAAATCGAGTCCTAACTGTAGCGAGGTCCCCCGCGGACTTGTTACAGTATGCTAAAACGTAAAAACTTACCGAGTACTCCGAGCCAAAACAAAAGCTAGTTAGAAACAATGCATGATCCTAACTATGTATGATGCCTAATGCAACATATGCAATAATGCAATTAATAGCCTCGACTATCTAAGATGGCATATGAATTCAACAATTTGATAACATGCTGTTAAACACGTATTCAAACAAGTATTGAATTTGCAATGCAGTTTGAATGATGCGCCGAACCTCGGTGCATGCAAGACAAATGAATGGATGCAAACTTGCAAGCATAAGGTATGCTAATCAAAATATGCCCTAATCTAACCATCGAAAGTGGTAAAATAAAAGGGAGAAAGACGTGGGGTTGGAAGACATGCACACACACACGCACTCTTATTACAACATTATGCCCTCGCGAAGGAGGGTCCGAATGAATAAGCTAAGCTAATCTAAGCTAACTAATCTAATTAAACTAATTAGACTAATTATTACACAGCAAAACGAATAACTAGTAAACTACTTACTAACTATTACAATACAACATAAAGAAATAGCTAGTCTAAAGCTACTTAATTATTACAACAATCAATGCAAATTAACTAGGTAATTAACATGTTAAACTATACGGCTACTACTCTGCTCCGGGAGGTAGAAGATGCATGCACTCGGTTTCCATCCCAAAAAGCTCTCTGGTTTGCTCTTGAGAGGCTCTGTTTGCAAGGTTACTCCCAGATCTTTCTGCTGAACCTTACCAAATAATTGCTGGAGAGTGCAAGAGTGGCCTGCCAACCATGAGGGCTTGCTGCCGGCCACCTGCCGGCCAAGGGTGAGCTCTGCCGGCCAACAATGAAGCATTGCCGGCCAATGATGAATTGTTGCCGGCCACTGGTGTGCTGATTCACCGAACTGCAACAGAGCACACACAGAGGAAAATGGAAGGTTTTTCTGAGACATGTTTGTACTGCACCCTCTCTTTATCATCTCAAAACATCAAAGGAGGGGGGCTACTGGATCTAAAGCCACCAACCAAGCATTTTTTATGCATGATAGCCAAGGATCCAACTTGCACACATTCAATAAATGCACAAAACAAAGACTCAAGTCCACTACCTTATCACGGATGATCAAAGGTAATGGAGACCAAGAAACATGACACGTTTCATCACTATGAGTATGAAACTTCTCGCATTTCTTATGTTTGGATTAACGTCCAATGCAAACACATGCAATGCAACACAAATGTTTATCTTGCACAAGTTTTACTTTGCTCAATTCTTGTTTACACATTTTACATTTCCGAGCCATTCATTAACCGGTTAAGTCCAAGTGATTGTCCTCTAATGGGAGAGGGGTTAACCAAATGATGGTTTAAGACATGAGGGAGCTCATGCCTTTGGCTAGGAGGAACCCTTAAAAAAGAGTTAAAGTCATTGAGCATAAACTCTACCTCAAGCTTAAACACTACCCTAAAGCCAACCAACCCTCAAAGAAAATTAAAAGTGAAGAAATGAGAGAGGTTGCAGAATTTTAGTGCTGAGATGGCATGAAAAAGAATGCTAAAACATGTAAGCAACACATGCACAATATATTCAAAACCAAAAGCATTAAAGCTAGTGAAGAACACTACACTAGACGCATGCAATAACAAGCTTAAATGATCAAACCAGCCCTAGATAGAGCTACAACATGCCAAATCAGTGGCTAAAACATGTTGAGAATGAAGCACAAAAGGCAAGAAAACATGCTCGCGTGTTGGTTCACAAATGAGGCACAAAGCACAACTCTCAAAAGCCATGAAAGAGTGAAATATGTGAGAATGTAACAGTGATATATGCATTGAAATTACATGCGAAATGATGCTATGGCATGCAATCAACTCAAGCTAAGCATGTTAGAGGCCTAAGAACACAAAACTAGTCAAGGCCTTTTACACTACAACCATACAAAACATGAAGCATATGGCCAAGACCACCCAAAACAGAGCTAGAACATGCTAAAACATTGGCAAAAATGTGCTAGAGTTAAGCTAACACAAGCTAGGATGATAGATTAAATCATCAAGTATGCTAGGCTAGTAAGCATGATTACACTACAAGTGCAAGAAACAAGCAAGAAGTAATCCAACCAACCAAAAACAGAGTTAAAGTAGGTCAAAATAAAGCCTAAAACATGCTTGAACTAAGCTACAAAAAGGTAGAAAAGCATGCTCATATCTTAGGCCATCAACACATGCAAACAAAACACAAGGAGGAGAGGCCACCCCCTCCTATTTTGGACCACAAAACCAAGTTTTTGCAACTAAAAATCCCTTGGATTTCAATGGTTAAAAGGCCAAAAAGAAGTTGTTTGAAAAGCTTTAAGAGGTAGCACAATTCTTAGCAAATAAGCCACAAAAGAGGGTGGACCACCCCCAACTCCAAAAAGACCTTAAACCACTATTTTGAGACCTTAAAAATAGAGGTTTTTGTAGTTGAAAGTTAGGCCAAAAATAGCATGCAAAGGTGGCCAAACAAGTAAACAAAACAAAGCTTAAAAGGGGATAAGGCTTTGCCCTTGAAGACCAACAACAAACAACAAGCATTCTGAGCCAAAACCAAGCTCAAGACCTCAAACAAGGCCTCTAGGAATCTCAACACAAAGATAAGCAAGTTTGATCAAGGGTCTTAGTGCAAAGATGTGGGGAAAACTCACTTTCAAGCACAATATATATATATATATAGAGAGAGAGAGAGAGAGAAAGAGAATTCTAGAGAGAGAGAGTGAATTTTTGCTCACAAAAATTTCTAACCCCTTGCCTTTATCCCTCCATACATGTATGGAGGGGACACCAATGTTCACCAGCTAACTCAAAATATCTAAAAATATCTACTGATGCACTGGTGGCCGACCGGCCATCAGTGATGGCCGGTAGTGGCTTATTGATGGCCGGCAAGCCTCCTCAATGGCCGGTAGGCCAAAATGCATGGCCAGCAATCCCATTTCATGGCTGACAGTGCACCAAGAGAAGCATGCTAGAGGGACCAAAGCATGGTCCAAAAATGGGGCAGAAAGAATACAAGGATTGGAAAGCTCAAACTTGTGACGTTCCGCTGCGAAATTCGAGTACTCAACGAGCAATCAAACTTGTCACTGGATGTACCTGCATGAACATCCAAGTCTTGAGGCCCGTCAAAAATGGGGTGTCTACAATGTGTTTCCTTCCCTTGCATGTAATATTAATCTTCTTCCCTACACAAGCCATTAGTCATCCATGCCCACTTATGTGTACACAGGATGCACAGGTGGGCAGGATGTGTCTTAGACAAATTATAAAGGGAAAATAACACAATAGGGTAACTTTTCAACAAAAATATCAAATCAATGAAAAACTTTATACATGTTAATAATTAAATTTGTAAACTTTTCCATGAATTTGTACTTTTTTTTCCTGACTTCACTGACATGTAATAAGCCCAATTATAAAAACACCAAATCATATGCTTGATATATAGTTTTATGAAAATATTTCATAATTGCTCTCACTTATTATCAATGTAGGAACAAAATCTTGCTCATAAACTAAAGTTCCTACATTAACTAACGACAACTCTACTATTTTTTTTTTTAAAGATCAGTGAGAATTCTACAACTTTGATGATAATTTAGAGAGAGAGAGAGAAAGAGAGGAAAATTCTATACTTACAATTATGATTCTTCTACATCTTACATAAAGCTTGTTAGACATTAAAAATTAAAACATTACAAGAAATTATAAGGGACACATTTCCTAATGATAAGCACAAAACAATCCATCCACAAGCCACTAAGAACAGCTATACAGCTAGGTAGTAATACCAGCAAACAATTAAAGTTCAGTGAACTGTCCACCAAATGATAGGTAGGTAGGTAGAATTAAAGCATAACATAAATGTTTATAGGTAGGTAGGTAGAATTAAAGCATTACAGAAATTAAAGCAACAGTTTAACAATTCAATAATTATAGATAGGTACAATTTGGCTAGTACTATTGTCATCACAGGAGTCTAAAAAAGCAACAATTCAACAATTCTTGAAAAAATTAGCAAAAGAAGAGTAACTGAATATTCAAGATAGAAAGTAAAATGAGAGGATCAAGGCAAGACCTATAAGTTAACCACAATAACAAGCGCTAAAAGTAGACAAAACAGTCCCCCTATAAATTCAAGTCAGAAGAACCCACTTAGGGAACATGAACATTACATTGATTGGGCTAAATGAGGAAGAAATTAAAGTGGAAAGAAAAACCAACCTCCATTGAACCAGAGAGTGAGGGGCTTAAGCTTATGACGATCATGATGAGACTGGTGAGCGTGAGAGTGAGTGAGAGAGAGAGAGAGAGTCCTCCTTATCTGCTTCAACAAAGTAGTAAAACAAACTCCTTCCAGCCTTGACATCCACACTAGCATACCCTGCATACTGCCTGAACCCAACCTTTGGTTGTCCAGGCAAACCTACCACCAGATCCTCCTTTGGGTACCCATTCACACCCACCAACACCAACACACAAAACCACCACCACAACCCATCCATCTCTCAACCTCCAAAAAACAATAATAATTAAAAAAAAATCTTAATGAAAAGCCATATCCTTATCCACTCCTCTTAAAATTTTCATTCTACAAAAAAAAAATAATAATAATAAATCAAATCAAATACTAGGAGAAAGTGATGGCTTGGCAAAGAATTTTCAGTAGTATTGAATTCTGTTGAGAAGAGGGCACGTGAATTATGGGGCAGCTTTATGACACAAAGCCATAACATAACACCAAAGCCACTAATTTTTTTAACAAAAACGACAACCGATTCAACCAAAAATTGGTCCAATTCAAAACACAAAGAAAGTGGATTAATTTCATCAAAACCCAAAAACCCAGAATAGAAAAATTCTCTATGAATCAATAGTATGCAACAAGAACATGAAATTATACACTCTGCAAGTGCCAAACATTGAATTTATCCATAGTATGCAACAACAGGAAACAATGCCAAAATAAGATTCATTCAATCAACTTCCAAATGGGAAGAGAGGAAAGAATGAAGGTGTTATTTTAAAATACAGGTTATTTTAAAATAAATTCCTAAAGTCGAGCAAATTTTAAACTTATTTTTCAAACCAAGATTTTTTCAGAAAACGTGATTTCAATGATAATCTTTTTTGGGAACAAAGGCAACAAAGCTCACAAGCAGCCAGAGAACAAAGCAGAAAGGAGAGCTCTATTAGCACATCAGGAAGAAAAAAGAAAAAACCCTCCCAAAGAAGATCCGTTTGAAAAATTAATTTTGAAACTACTTGAATTTTGATCTTTTGTTGCCTATACATTTGAAGATCAAAGAAAAACAAAGAGAGAAAGAGAGAGACTAATGGTCATCCACTTAATACTGACAATGGATATCAGAAGTAATGCTACTCTTTCTTGTGCATCACTGCATTAGTAGAAAAGTAAGTGTAAATACACATAATTAAATAACTAAAAAGGCTAAAGAATGTACACATCAACACAATAAGGCTCACCATAACAAATTAAACAATTTAACAACAAATTAAAAATTGAATTGAAAAATCATAGGAATCTCAGCAAGGAATATCAAATTCAACATCAATTCACTCCACTAAACCACTAAAAAATCATAGGAATCTCGAAATGCAAGCGAAAATCAACAAGTAAGAATCAAAAAATAAGAGCTAGAGAGAGAAGGTACCGTGATAACGTTCTTCGAAGAAGACTTCGACTGAAGTGATCGCAATGAGAGAACCTAAATACATAATTACTGAGGTTGGATTGAGCAAAATAGCCTGTGAGCTGCTCTATTGCTTTCTCTAGTTTCCCTAATCAACCCAAAACCATCAAAATCAAATTATGAAAACATGTGTTTACAATATGTACACATTTGTGTATGTACATGTAATGAAATTAGAATGCTTTCAGAAATTGCTTCCACCTTAGCCTCCTGCGAAGCATCATGGTTTTCTTCCATGACCTCGATAAAAGAGTCTCCCATCTGCAAAATTTGGCATTAATAAGATAATACATGTTACAAATATATCAAAATTCTGAATCAAGCTACATGAAAGTGAATTATATCATACCTTTCAAGGTAGTTTCGGAAGAAGGAGAGAGAAAGATCAGAGAGAATTGAGGGATTGGACTTGCAATCATCGATGAATTGCTTTAACTAGTTCAAGTTTGCGATCGGAGAGGAGATTGTAGAGAGATCGAATCGTTCGATACAGAGAAGTATGTAGAGATCGGTTAGGGTTTGAGATCAACTGATTGAGAATTTATTTGGCTTCGTAGTCTACATTTCCATGGCTCTCACTGAACCCTCATTTCAAATAAAATGATGAATTCGAAGCTTTTGGGAAAAAATAATCGAGAGACAGAGAAATTGATTGATTGGGAGATAAAGTGAATGACACACATTGTGAGGCCATGCGAAGTCGTGCGATTGATCAAGGCAATGCTCGAAGAACATACCTCAAACAGACTAGAATGAAGAGAGCTCAAGAGCTCGCACGCAAAGAGAGAGAGAGAGAGAGAGAGAGAGAGAGAGAGAGAGAGAGAGAGAGAGAGAGGTTTGAAGCAAAAACATGTACAGATAGAATGAGAGGGAGACTGGTGAACAGGGTCTTAAAATAATGTTTTTCAGTTTTTTGTTTTTGTTATTGTAAGTTTTGAAATATTTCAAAATAATTTTTTTATTTTTTAAATTCAAATAATTCCACATATATTTAGAAGGAATATATTTTTTTTACTTTTCTAAAAAAATCACTAAATTCAAAAATATATATAATTTAATACATTTGATATACATTATATTTTTTTATAAATATTTTACTTTTTAGTTGTATCCAAATTAGGCACATCTAAAAAGCAAAAAATATATAAATTATCAAAAGACACTAAATTATAAAATAATTTATAAATTATTTTTTACGTTGTCCTCAATTAGAAAAATTTAAGGTGAGAAGCTTGGTTGGAAATTATTAGCTTTTTTAAATCAAACAAAAAAAATTAATTGGATTGAAATTTTTTTTAATACAAGTTTTCATGACATGCTAATGAATGTCGTATAAAGTTATAATATTTTACAACATGAAATGTATGTCATCTTAAGTGCAAATATGTTACGACATATTTTTATATGCCGTGAAAATATGCCATTTTTTACGGCATGCTTTTGCATGCCATAAAAAAATCTAATTGAAATTTTTTTTTTTTTTTTTAGAAGTTTTCACATGTTAATGCATGTCATGTAAAGTTATAATATTTTACAATATGAAATGTATGTCATCTTAAGTGCAAATATTTTACGACATATTTTTTAAGTCATGAAAATATACATTTTATACGGCATATTTTTGTATGCCATAAATATATGAATTAATGACTTACATGATATGTATGTCGTTATTGAAAAAACATTAACGGCTTGCAAAAAAAAAAAAGCCGTAGAATGTACTAATTACGACATGCATTTGATGTATGCCGTACACTTAAAGCCGTAAATAGTTAGTTTTGTTGTAATTAAGGGTTGCTTACGTATCTCTTTGCAAGGAATCAAACCTGCATAGTTTTGGGGCAGGATACAAAATGATACACAAAAAGAACTTTGAAAGTTGGACTTATGCGCTACACGAAGCCGGCTACTTTTGAAAACTCATGATCGTGCAAAACAATGCAATAGGCAAGATAACAGCAAGAATGAAAAGGTCCAAAACAAATCTAACTGCACCTCATACGGAAAGGACTAAGCAATTAACGAGACAGTGCAATCGACAGACACGTCTCTCCGTATTGCATACGAAGAGAAAGAGAAAATTTTAACTAAGAGAAATCAACAACCTAATGCGTCTCATGCGAAAGAATGTAAAGGTGGTGTGAACACCAGGAGCACCTAATGTTTTTAACTAAGCAAAACAACTTCCTAACACGTCTCACGCGAAAGGAGGAAAGATGGTGTGAACACCAGACGCACTTGATGTTTTTAACTGAGTAAAACAACTCCTAACGCGTCTTACACGAAAGAAGGCAAGATGGTGTGAAAACCAGGTGCACCTGATGTTTTTAACCGAGTAACTCCTAATGCGTCTCATGCAAAAGGAGGAAAGATAGTGTGAACACCGGGTGCACCTAATGTTTTTAATCAAGTAAAACAACTCCTAATGTATCTCACGCGAAAGGAGGAAAAATGGTGTGAACACCAGATGCACCTGATATTTTTAACCGAGTAAAACAACTCCTAATGTGTCTCAAGCGAAAGGAAGAAAGATAGTGTGAACACAGGCGCACCTAATGTTTTTAACCGAGTAAAACAACTCCTGATGCATCTTACGCGAAAGGAGGAAAGACGGTGTGAACACCAGGCGCACACGAAATGTGAACACCAGGTGCACCTGATGTTTTTAACCAAGTAAAACAACTCCTAACACGTCTCACATGAAATGAGGAAAGATGGTGTGAACACCAGGTGCACCTGATGCTTTTAACCAAGTAAAACAACTCTTAACGCGTCTCCTGCGAAAGGAGAAAAGATGGTGTAAGGTTCAAAAACCCTTGAATCAGCAAAAGGGCAAACGAGTTTTCAGAACTCGATCCAACGAGATTATCCCATCCAGGGAACTTGTTTCTGAAAACGCCTCAGAAAAAAGAAGCTTACGAAGATAACCCAATTCAAGGTATGGAGAGTGGATCACAAGTTAGATAAGCCAAAATGACGCACAAATCAGAACGATGCTCGAATTAATAATATGAAATCAAACCTGCCAATTTTCTCTTGAAAATGGGTCTAATTTGGAATCGGCATACCTCAGAAAATGATATAAAGAACTGAATGCAATTTCTGGAACAAATTACGAAATAAACAAAACACAAAACAATCAAAAAAAAAACAAAACTCCTTTCTTCTTTTATTCTCCTCTTTTATTCTTAGTCTTTTTTCCTCTCTGTTTTTTCTCTCATTTCCTCTTTTATTATTTTTCTTCTCTTTATTTTTTTATTTTTTCTTTTCCTCTCTTTTTTTTTTTCTTTTTCTTTTTTCTTCTCTTCTTTTAAACTCTTCTTTTATTTTTTGAATTGGGGGCCACCCAAAGTTGGGATAAGACTACCCAGTATTGGAATAAACATGACATACAACCTGTATTACACTTGGGGCCGGCCGGGCCTAAATTAAGCACGGTCGGGTCTCAATAAAGCCGGCCTGGTCGCGATGGCAACAGAGGGAAGTTCGGTAAACATACAAACCGTGGCCCTTTTAAAACACAATCCAACCCCTATTTTGCATACACCCAATGCCGAAAACACTATTCCTAGGTTCCTCCTCTCGTTAGATTTTCCTTCTATTCATGATACCCAACAACCCTTGCGCTTTTTTCCTTGAAAACCCTTTCGCTCCTCTACATTTTGAACCGATTAGAATTGGTTTTGGTGAAGTTTTGAGATTTCTCTTGGTTTTTTTTTTTATTTCTCGTGTGTTTGCTCGGGTTTTACCCACCCTCTCTTGATTTTCCTAATCTCTCCTTGTTTTCTCTCTTCTAGGGTTTGTACTTGGGGTGTTTCACCCAATCTCACTCACCCACCTACTTTTCTTCATTTTTCCTTATTTTCCCTCTATGCATCCTTGGTGAGGGCATAAAGGCTGAGAATGTTCTCCCTCTCGTACCTGAGCTTGAGTTGTTTTCTCTTGCCGATAGACCTTTTGATGTGGCCACTTACCAGCCACGCACACATGCCTTGACCCCTGGTGATATTTTGAGATTTGAGGGTCTCATCCCAGGGATTGACGAGGATGTTCTACTGCGAGAGCCCTCGAAACACTTATCTGCCAATGCCTCCATGGTAAGCAATCTTTTTCTTTGTTTTGAACACATTTTGAATATCGTAAACAAATCCTTTATTGTCCTTTAATGCGAATACTGACAGCATTCCCACGCCACAGGTGATAGCCAGGAGGATAGGCGACTACGGGATTGTTTTTGGCCCCCGGCATTGGTACAAGAGGCTCCGCCCAAAGGTTTGCACACTAGTTGACACTACCGCCTTCGGGCCATTTGGCTCAGGACTCATATAGATGAGGGCCGAACCACTGCTATACGGGGCCTTAGTGGAGAGATGGTGGGACACCACCGACTCTTTCCACTTCTCATCTATCGGGGAGCTGACTCTGACCCCATACGACTTTTCGATGCTCACAGGCTTGTGGGTAAGAGTTGGCAGCTCGATCCCATTTGATCATGACATGGTTCAGTGGAGAACCGCACAGCTTCACCTTCTTGGGGCGATCCCGGACACTGTCGGCCATGGGATGGTACGCTACAATTGGTTCTTGGACCACTTCTCCGGCCTCCAGCCAACTACTTCAGGAGAGATTGCTCAGTACAATCACAGTTTCCTCATGTATCTCCTCGGTAAAGTATGACTCGGGTGGCGCTAGCCTGGCTACCCTATATTGCTACATGAATCCTGTATCCTGCTAAAATGTGGATTCACTTGGTGGTTATTGGAGAGTTTGAGAAGTATACATTACACTTCCTTTTCTGTTTTGCTTTGCATTTCCTGTTTATATCTGTTTCATTTGTTCACTTGGTTCCTCAACCTGTTTTCCTTTTGCAACTGTGGGTTTACTCATACTTCACTTCTCTTGCCCCAGTCCCAGTGCG
Source organism: Camellia granthamiana (assembly GCA_036172215.1). NCBI lineage: Eukaryota > Viridiplantae > Streptophyta > Magnoliopsida > Ericales > Theaceae > Camellia > Camellia granthamiana. Next base: position 4,693,320 of record CM069909.1, read on the forward strand.
GCCGATCGAGTTGTTTGTACCCCGCTCTCGATACTACAACTCCTGGTTAGAGCAACGACGATGCGTAGATCATGACCTTCCTTACTTTCACCGCTTCTTTGACACCATCACCACGGAGAGGGTAACAAAACTTGCTACTAGTCTTTATCTTTTACTACTTTCGTTAACCCTTGATATCTGATACTTGTCTTACATCTTCTACGTGCAGATTGACTGGCATCCTTGGGCAGGCATTCCTCAGGCATCAAGTATGACCTATGTTGGTACATGGGAGGCTTCCACCATACAAATTCTATTCGAGGATCCCTTTGGTAGGGCATATCATTTGGAGAGCGATTCCTTCACCAAACTCAGGGCCGAGTTGATCCTGATGTTCCACATCCCCCCTCCTTCAAGCATGAGGATCGCTAATGACCTCTGTGACAAGCCCCTGATTGATCACCTTATGCAGAGAGAGGATGGCGACCGATACCACGAAGCTGGCGACTTCATTACCTTTCTACAGACTCTTGTAATGGCTCCTCTTACCAGGGGTGTGGTCTGTGCACTTTCTGAGGCTACTGTCTCCACTGCTAGAGATGTTCTTGGTACAACTCTCATTCTTAGGCTTCCTATGATACCGACTGAGGTTGTATACATGCGACCAGATGGGGTGATTAAGCAAATCCCTCTTGAGCATATTGAGGAGAGGGACTGCAGGTTGGTGGTTGCTCTCGGTGTTGAGCAAGTAAACACTTCCCTTATATTTTTGCCCACTGTGCTTTACCACTTTGTTTCACATTCTCAAATTTTTTCTCTTTTGCAGGTGCCTATAGGGTATGTCAATGACCTCCTTCGGTTGGTTGACCGACTGCTTCTCATGGTGCGGAGGAGATAGACTGCTCTGGTCACTAACGGGATCGAGGTACACTTTGTACACAGTTGTTACAATCTTGCCTATATCCTGTTGAATCTATTCTGATATCTATGCTCTTTTCAGCTTGAGCCAACATTAGCTACACTTGCAGAACCTTCTCTAGCTGGGAGAATGACAGGGAGATGGGCCCTAGTGAGAGGTAAAGGATGGGTTTATTGTGGGAGAGACAGAGTGAGACAGGACTCGCCTTCTTCCGAGGCTAATTTTGATGAGTGCATGACCCCTGAGGATGAGGGAGACAATGTTGACATCCAGTCCAGCAGTGCTAGTGAGGATAGTGATGTGCCTCCTCCTCGACCGAGGATGAAGAGGTCCAGGATGGGTTGATTTCTCTTTTTCTTTTCCTTTTTTTGCTTTGTAGTTAGGAACTATGTAGCTTCAAATAGACCTTTTTGTTTTGTTTTTGAAGACTTTTCTTTTGCTTTTGTTTTTGTAAACAATGATTGGGGTTGGACCCACCAATTTATGAAAAGAAATATTTTGGTAGTTTCTCATTGCATAACATATGATGAATAGCAAAACCCTTGCATAACAATTCTTCACAATAATACTCGCTTTGAATTCATTCCTAAATCGGATAATAACCTACAACCAGACAAAATGCAAAACACAACTCAATAATAGGAAAAAGGAAATGAAAACAACCTAAAAAACACAAATAACACTTGATGCAAACAAGGTAAAACTCAACACACAGCCACAGTGAACCTAGGCAAGAGTTAGTCCCCTTCTACAACCGCTCTGCTCTAGGCAGACATTTAGACTTGGCTAGGTCCAAATAGACACGGTCGGGCCCCAATAAAGCACAGCCAGGGCCAAAAAAGATGTCGGTGGGTGTGATCCAGCTGTCATGCACTGCCTCTTCTCAAACTCTATCAAAGGTGCTCCTATCCTGTTTTTCTAGCAGAATAGCAAGTCTTTGATATTTTTCTCTCGAGATGGAGATTTTACTCAACAATAGGCTCAGAGATTGGGCAGCAACTTTGGATGGCTCGGAAAGGTGAATTTCTGAGGTTTCAGCATCAACGCTCTTTTTCCTTTAAGCCGTACTTTGCTTTGTTTTTCGTTCCATGCATGTATTTCGCTTTGGAGCACAAGAAATATGTCCGACTCTTGAAGAGTTTTAGGCTTCAATGGAATCTTGACGTGATGAGAAGATTATGTCCCAGCCCCACTTTGGCCATGCAAAGGCTTTGGAACAAACGTGTGGGCTTATTTTGCACGAGGCTTGGTCTCTGGCCCATAACGGGGAGGTAGATATTCCCAGTTTGATTCATCGGTGTGTCAATATTGAAGATAAAGGTGACCTTCTCTGGTGAGGTTATCATCAGCATGCCCTCTGCTTATGCTTACTCGCTCACTCCCTTATTGCCCCTAGTTATGGTGGAGCTAGCATTAGGTTGATCAAAGTGGCCCAATGCCTGAAGGAGGGTAAGAGTTGCATTAGTTTGGCATTGGCCGAGACTTTGATGGGTTTAAATACTTTCCACAAGTGGGAGACCACTCGGTTTGCAAGGAGTTCATTGCTTCTTCAGGTATTGTTTCCTTACATCACTCAGCACTCGCTCTCTATTTTCACTTGATGCCCTTTTCTTACTTTTCTCTCAACGCACATCTTCCATTCTTTAATGTCTCTTATTTTTCATCCCTTCCCAGGTGTGGTTGATAGATAAGCTAAAAGTGGTGGGTCCTTGTCTTGCATATTCGGCTAGAGCCTACTTCTTCTGCCGACGGCTAGTGGACTTCCCCTCAGAAGGATTGTGGTGCGACTGGATGTGCAGCAGATCTGCAGCTGACATCGCTTGGCGTTGCCCCTGGCTTAATGTGACAGAGATGAGTTATAGCATGTCCCGACAGCCAGGTATACAGTTGATTGGCCTCATGCACTGTGTGTTATATTTTTCATCCAGGTTCAGACGCCAATTTGGACATGATCAGATCTGTCCGGAGGAAAGGGTGGAATACCTGGCTCCATTTCCCATTCGTGGTTCACACTTGCCTCGATACCTCACTGCTTGGGGGATAAGAGAACTTCAGGTCCCCGCCCGTAGCTTTAATTACGCCCTTTCTGGTGAGTGCTTGGCTTGGCTTAAGGATGAGGAATAGGGTGGGCCAACCATGGCAGTAGAAACCTTCACAAGTGTGAGCAGAAGACATAAGACCACCTGACTTGTATGTGCCCCCAGTTTTATTGCTCTGCCTTTTCTTTTCAAGTTTTTTATGATGTAAAAGCAACTTTGATTTAATCAGAGAGTTGGAGAATGTACGTGTGTTGAAACCAATGAAATTAAAGTTGTGAACACGGAAAATTTTCTTTTTTTCGTCTAAAACGGTCTGTGTTGAAAAAGGTAAAATTTTGAAAAAAATCAATTTTATTAAAACTTTTCAAAACAATTTTCAAAAACGGTCACCACCTGACACACACGGAATCAACCCTTAAGATGTACAACCCCAAATCAGAAAATCATAACTGCGTAGAACTGGATTCACCATTACTGCTTTATCTTTGCAACTGACATTTCTGCTAAATGGTGGTAACACAACCAAGCTAATAGATGATGGGAAAAAGATGGCCCAATTAAACAAATGGACAGGACAGTTGAGTTGGAGATGGTTATGGCTGAACTTCAGAATGAAGTTGCCTACGTATCCCAAAGATGGAAATCAGGCCTTACGTAGTTCAGCTCAGGTTCACTTGAGTATTAACTCTCCTTTTGCGCTCTAACTTTTGCCAAAGCCGCCCTTTTGGGTTTTCAACCTTGCGAGCTTTGTTTTTCTTTGTTTCTAATTTGTCATGCTCTAACTTTTGCCTAGGTCGCCCTTTCGGGTTTTCAACCTGGTGAGCCTCTCAATGATTGTATTTCTTCAACAAGTCCACATTGATCAATTGTGAGAACTCTAGACCAGCTAAATCTATAAGGATAACCACTCCTCCTGACCAAATAGATTTGATGATGTAAGGACCAGTCTAATTGGGTCTAAACTTGCCCCTAGGATCATAGATAGGGGCTCTGTTGTCTTTGAGCACCATATCTCTTTCTTTAAGATTTCTGGATTTGACTTTCTTGGTGAAGGCCCTAGCAATTCTGTGCTGATACACTTGGATGTGATATAATGCCTTCAACCTCCTTTCATCAAACAGTATCAATTCTTCGAACTTGCTCTACTACCAATCTGCCTCCGCTATCCAGCACTCAGCCATAATTCTCAAGGACGATACTTCAATTTCAATTGGTAGAACAGCTTCCATCCCATACACAAGAGAATAAGGCGTTGCCCCTGTAGATGTTCAAATTGATGTTCTGTAGCCCCAGAGTGCAAAAGGCAGTTTATCCGGCTAGTCCTTGTAGGTCTCAACCATCTTCTACAGGATATTCTTAACATTCTTGTTAGCGGCTTCAACAACTGCGTTGGTCTGTGGTCTATAAGTTGATGACTTATGAAAAGCCACATTGTATTTTTCAAGCAAATCTACCACCTTTTTCTTGAAATGCGAGCTGTTGTCCGACATGATTTCATTTGGCACCCCGTACTTGCAGTTGATGTTGTTCTTGATGAACTTAGCCACATGTGATGCCTTCAACACAGAGTAAGACTGAGTTTCCACCTACTTAGTAAAATAGTTGATCACCACTAGAATGAACTCATGGCCATTAGAGCCTTTTGGCGAGACTTCCCCAATGACATCGATTCCCCAGACTGAGAAAGGCCACGGCGAAGTCATGTTGTAAAGTTTTGACGGTGGTATGTTCATGCGATTAGCATGAATTTGACATTTGTGGCATCGCTGCATAAACTTGATGCAATCCTCCTCCATAGCTGACCAATAATAGCCTTGCCTGAGGATCTTTCGAGCTAGCATCACGCCATTCATGTGTGCTCCACACTCTCCTCCATGAATAGCCTTCATGAGACGCTTCGATTCCTCTTCTTCAATGCAGAGCTTGTGCATTCCTGGATGACCTCTTTTGTACAGCTTATCTCCACAAATAATGAACTGGATGGCCAGATGATGTATTCCCTATTTATCTTTAGCATTTGCTCCTAGTGGATACGTATCATTTTCCAAAAAGTTCCAAATGTCATAACACCAGGGGTTCTTGTCTTGAACCTCATCTATAGAGGCAATGGTTTCATAGGCAGACGTATACCTCTGTTCAATGATAATTGGACGCATCTTGACTCCAAGCGGGATGTCTACCATGGAAGATAGAGTTGCTAATGCATTGGCAAACTAATTGTTCTCTCTTAGCAGATGTGCAAACGTTAGCTTTTCAAACCTCAAAATTAGAATGTCCAGGGCCTGATGATAAACCTTCATATTCTCTTCCTTGACCTTCCAATCCCTGTTGGCTTGAGAAACAACCAGGTTCGAGTCCCCAATGGCATACAACCGTATTGCCCTTAGTTCTAGGGTAGCTTTTAAACCAGCGATACATGCCTCATATTCTGCTTCATTATTAGACACTTTCAACCAGAGTTTGAAAGCTAAGGATATGTGGGAATCATTCGGTGCTATCTGCAACACTCATATCCCATAACCGTATTGATTAGATGCTCCATCAAAATACATTGTCCATGTTTCCTGTTCTATCTGCAAAATGCCTTCATCTGGGAATAGATACTCTACCGCTTCATCTCCCTCCACTAGGTGATCTGCCAAAAATTCCGCCACGGCTCTCCCTTTAACTAATTTGCATGTGACATACTTAAGGTCAAACTTAGATGGAAGAAGCAACCAATGAAGCAGCCTACCCATAAGCACCGGTTTCTCAAAGAGATATTTGATGAGATCTAATCTCGAAACTAGAATTACAGAGTGAGCTAACAAGTAGTGCCTCAACTTCCCTATCACCCATACCAAAGCTAGGCAAGCTTTCTCCAGGGAAGTGTAGCGGGTCTCATAGTCCAGCATCTTCTTACTTAAATAGTAGATGGCCTTCTCTACCTTAGCTTCTGATTCTTGAGTTGACATGCACCCATGGTCGAATTCGTTATCGAAAGGTACAAGATCAGTGGCTTCCCCGACTCTAGTGGTGACAATACCGGTGGATTCTGGAGGTACTGCTTAACCTGCTTAAAGGCAAAATAGCATCGATCATCCCATTGGAACTTCTTCCCTTTCTTCAACAGACCAAATAATGGTTCATAAGTTAAGATTAATTTTGAAATAAATCGTCTTATGAATTGCACTTTACCCAGAAAGTTGCGCACCTCCTTTTCAATCCATGATGGTGGCATTTCTAAGATGGCCTTGATTTTGGATGGATCTACTTCAATTCCCCTCTATGTAATAAAAAATCCCAACATTTTCCCTTCAGTCATCCCAAAGGTGCATTTTTGTGGGTTCAACCTTAGTCTGTACTCCCTAATCCGTTCAAAGAATTTTTCCAGTGCGGTGTAGTGGCCTTCTCGCTCTTTAGACTTAACGATCATGTCGTCCACATACACCTCAACCTCTTTATGGATCATATTGTGCAAGATTGTAGTCGCAACCCTCTGATATGTAGCCCTAGTGTTTTTCAACCCAAAAGGCATGACTCTATAACAGTAGGTACCCCACGGTGTGGTAGTCTTTTCTCTGTCTTTTGGTGCCATCAGAATCTGATTATACCTAGAAAATCCATCCATAAATGATAGCAACGCATGGCCTGAGGTGAAGTCTACCAATTCATCGATGTATAGTGATGAAAAATCGTCTTTCAGACTAGCTCTGTTCAGATCCCGGAAGTCAACGTAAACTCTAATTCTGCCATCCTTCTTTGGAACCGGAACAATATTAGCCAACCAAGTTGGGTGACCTCCTCCTTAACCGGAACAATATTAGCCAACCAAACCCACATCAATCTGTTTGGTGACCTCCTCCTTAATCTTCAACACCCAGTTTGGACAGACTCTGCGCAGTTTTTGCTTAACTAGTCGGGCCTAAGGGTCAAAAGGGATCCGGTACTGTACAATCTCAAGATCGATTCCGGGCATGTCTCCGTAGGATCATACGAAAACATCTTTGAAATCTTTTAATAAAGCGATTAAACGCTCAGGTTCCTCCAAAGATAACGTGGACCCAATCTAGACCAAGTGGGGATCCTCCTCAGTATCCATGTTAACTACAATGATTTCATCTGTGTAGGGCTTAGCACGCTTCTCTTCCTCTTTGTCAACCAAATTTTTCAAAGCCCGAGGAATTTCTTCCTTTTCGTTTAAGTCAAAATTTTGAAAATCAAGATCAGTACAACAAACCAAAGGCATAGAGAAGTAAGTGAAATCTACTGTATTCCCATTCAAAAAGTCAGGATCTTCAGTTACAACTGACTCAAAAGAGAACCTGAAAGACGACCTAGACAGGACCTTGGTATTCGGGTTACCACCCCCGAAAATACCAAACTCAGACTCCTTTGAAGAACTCAAATTTGATCCCGACTTCACAAACTCAGTGGAATCAGATTCAGACTCATTATCCGATTCAGAACTATTAATGGTGCCCTCCTCAAATTGCCAGACTAGGTGTGGAGCCTCAGTCGCGTCCACGATGAGACCAGAATAATCTACAGCTGGTTTATCCCCAATCATAGAGATAGTAACACTATCCCCCAGGTTGACGAGGCTCAACCCCAGCATTGGAACTTGCTAGTAGGTCAGCCAGTGGCATTCCCAATAGCTTCTCTTTGTCGACGTCCAAACTTGCATTCATGCCTTGCTTTTTACTGATGCTCAGGTTAATCTACTCATCCTTATCTTCTGGTAACTGATGCCCAAAGAATATCTCAAACCCCGGGTACCGTATCTTTGTTTGATGGTCGAACCAAGGCTCTAGAAATCCACAGAATGGGAAATCTTCCCCTTGGCAGACAAAGCGTCCATTTAGGGTTCCCCAAATTGACTTGTGGACTAATTCATACTGTTTCTCAGTCTTTTTTGCTTTAAGTGTCCCTCTCAACTCATTTCCTTTCCTTTTCCAGTCTTTGGCAGTAGGCTTTTACCCCAGCCCAAAAGCATAGGGGTTGTGACTCATCTCTCTGGCAACAGTACCTTCTTGCCTGCCACTTCTGCCCAATCCCGATCCAAGAATATGCCCTTGCTTGTTCATCATATAGATAGACTGGGCGCTCACGTAATTCCCATCATCTTCTGCCATGATAGATTGAACCAGTCGGGCCTCCGCCAAGGAGAAACCGAAGAGGAACACATCCTCTTGCCTATGTATTATTTCCAGCAAGGGCATGGTAGTTCCTTGGGGAGGGTGGATCACAGAATTGTCGTACACAGTAGCAATCCCACCTTTAAAGGGGTATTTCACCAGCTAGTGGACCATTGATGACACTACCTTCATCTGATGCAATCAAGGCCTTTCCAGAAGTAGGTTAAAAGTTGTTGGTACGTCCATAACATAGAATTCCACCTCATGCTCAGACAGGCCAATTAGAATTTGGCTCTTGAAAGTTCCCATGACGTCTTGGCTAGTGTTGTCATAGGCTTGAACAACTTGAGTTGTGGGTGCGAGTCAGTTGGTTTCAAACCTATGGCGTAGGCAATCCTTGCTGGATATACATTAATCGCCGAGCTGGTATCCACTAGTACCATCAAGATCCATTTCTTTCAACTCTCTAGAGTCACGTACAGGGGTTGATTGTGATTAGCACCCTTAGGTGGCAACTTTTGTCCGTAAAGAATAGCACTGGACAAATATCCCCTGATGTAACCAAGAACACCAGTTGGTCGATGTTGGTGTCGATAGGTAGCTTTGTTTTGCTCATTGCCTCTAGCAAGGCCTGCCTATGCTCCCGGGAAGCCATCCGTAGCCCCCAAATTGATATGTCTGCCTGGATCGTTTTAAGTTTCTTTAAGGCCAGGTCTTCTTCAATGTCCTTCTCTTTCGATTTCTCAACCTCTTTTCTAGAGGACTTTGGCTGATCTAATACCAAGGGTTTGAAATACCGACCACTTCGGATCATGTGGTTGATCTCGTCTACATACCATGTGTCATCAGAGGTATCAGCTTTCCACCCTTCATCAGTATACGCATGACTCAGATCGTTGTCGTCCCACCATTCTCTCGCTGTTATGGCCAGGCCATCATTAGGCTCCACCCAGATCATGTTCACATCGCTATCCCCATTGGCATACCACTCCTTTGTGGCTGATTCAATCTCTGCCTTCTAAAACTATCTGAGTTTCTTTGACATCCATTCCTTGTCACCAGACTTCTATATGGGCTTCTCTATGATTTGAACATCGTCCACTGCTGTCTTGGTCTTTTCTTTTCTTTTCCCCTTTCCCTTCTCTAGGGCTATCTTCCACTGGATTTCTTCTATTCTTTCTCGTTGAAAATGTTCCAACTCTTCTTCCTTCTTAGTTATAAGCATGGCCTCAGTCATGGCACGACCTCAATATTGCTGCTATCACTAACGTCCTCTCTTTTTATAGTATCCTTTATCTGCTCCTCCATATATGATTCCTCTTCACTCAACCACCCATTGCTGGTTCGGGCTGGCTTAGATCTCACCACCCAATCTGTATACTTCCCACATCCTCTTCTTCAAAAAAGTAGAGGTTCTCCAGATCTTCCTCTAGCTCTGCCATGTCCTCTTCTAATTCTGCCAAGTCATTAAGGCCTTGTTCAGGCTAAACATTCTGATTTTGCCCTGCTCATCTTCCCCAATGGCGTTGATACTGAGAGAGCGGCAGTATGACTACAGGCTTTGTTGGTCAGTAGCCACAATGTACACACTAAGGTCATACTCTTCTGCGATTGAGGCCCCATTTTCTATCACTTGGGTATCAGACAACCCTTTCTCTGGTGCATTCTTCTTCTCCTCCGCCTCCGCCACCACAAGCACTGGTTGGGTTTTCTGTGTTATGTTCATCATGCACAAGTCCGTGCTTTTCGAAATAACCACCTCTAGCTTAGGTAGATGAAATGGGGTTATACATAGGTTAGGGTTAATGGTGGGTGGTAGTGTATGAATTAGGTTAATGTTTCTGGATGGTGGGACTCGGTTATGGGTGTGAAGTGGGTTGGTGGTTACATTGGGTTTTGTGGGTGGAATTGAGGGTGAAGTGATAATTTTATTATCAATGAGATCCTGGATGTCATGACGTAGGCGATAGCAACGATCAATGGGATGACCGTGCTATTGATAGAAGATGTAGTACTGGATGGGGTCATGTCTAGATAGTAGTGGGTCGAGGAGAGGTCGAGGATCAAGGGGTTTGAAATGCCCCTTTTCCATTAGCAGTTTCAGAGCATAGCCTAGGCTCATATGGAGGGGGGTTAAAGGTTCTTTGGTTTTGGCTTGGGCCGATGGGTTGTGAAGTTGTAGCGACGAAGAGATCGGCCATTTTGGTCGCCGTGATGACAGTACTGACATCTGCAGGCCGAGGAATAGTGCTACTGCTAGCATTGGTATTCCTGGTGAACGGCCTTTTTGCAGGTTCGCCGGTTCTATGGATGATGCTTTTCTTGAATGCACTTTGAATATGGACCCCCAACTCGTGTAGAGAAGCAAATGTTGACAATGGTGCCACTATCATTTTTTATAACATATCCAGCTTGAGATTCTGAACCACTAACCGGACTTGCTCCCTTTCGGATGGCCTATTCATCATTCTGGCCGGTTTTGCCCTCCATCTGGCAACGAAGTCGATAAAAGGTTCCTTGGGGTTCTGGGTAGTTGCTTCTAGCCCACTAATGGTTACTTTTATCTGGGTGTTGTATGAGTATTGGTTAACAAACCCCTCAAATAGCTTTTCCCAATTCCTTTTCGTAGAATCCTCTAGCTTGGCGTACTAAATAGCTGCCATGTCCGACAAAGTTCTGCCAAACAAGGATAATTTCTAATCTCGAGACAAGCCCGTTGGCCTTAGAACATCCAAAACAAGCAAACATGAACAATCGGGTCCCCAGTCCCATCAACTTTATCAATATGAGGCATTTTGAATTTCTCCAGCAATCTGACTGAGGCTTCGGTATAGTCGTCTTCAATATCTAAAATGGAATTCAAGCCTTAGAATTTTTTAAGCGCTTTCTCTTGCCTGGCAATTTTGATCATAACCGGATCAATATCATTGATGTCAAAGAGAATGAGTCCCCTAAAGGGCTATGCCAGAGGCTTGTAAGCTGGAGCCTGTGCAAACATCTTCTGAGGATCTGGGAGCTGCGGATTTTCTACAGGTGAAGGTGGATCAGGATTCAGCTGGGGTAGCTGGGACTGGATGGATAGTGGATGCGGATGGCCCAGATGGGCGTCACATGTCAGCAATAGTTTCATCCTGAGCCACTATCCTTTGGTTTAGGGTATCCATAGTCCTCTGAAACGCTGCCATCATGGCAGCAACTTCTTCTGCACTCTATGACATTGCTGGTCGGGGTGAATTAGGTACTGGTGAGCTGAATAGGTAGGAAGGAATAGGTGTTTATTGAGTGCTCTGTGCTAGTGCTGATAACTATCTGTCCTTTCTTCGTCGAGCAACCAATGGAAGAGAGACTAACACTGGTTGACCGCCAACAAGGTCTCAAGTTTTGCAAAGTCTGCCAAAATGAGTCCACACAACTTGGGGGATATCAGGTCTGTCTAAAGCTATGATTGTAAACTACCTAGCAAAACAAAGAAAAGAAAAACAACAATCAAAATTGGACAGCACTTTGGCCCAATTTTGCAACAAATATAATCACTGCTGGAATACCGTATTTCTCACTGAACTCTACCCCCAAAACTGATATCAACTTGTACCACTAATATGAACATTCTTGTACAGTTTCACTGTAAAAGCACATACCAAGTAAAGGAGAGCCAAAACACCCCTATAGGGGGTAGGGTTACCCTGGCCTAGATTTTGACATGATCTAGGGGTTCACTATTTCAAGCAAGTGGTTTCGCAACATCCTGTATATGGGTAGCATCCTATCCTAATTTGGAACAATCACTATGGCTTTACTATATACAGCTAGGCCAAATGGTCAAAAGGGGTACCTCGGCAAGATTACCTAAGATACCTCTCACATCTAACACCAAGAAGTGAAGGAGAATCAAACGGTACAGCGGTAATCCAGATCCAAGGATTGTGTTTCCAACATGGTAGAGCCTACGACAGGTTAGTCTTTTAGCAAGCTTTTAGGCAAGCCTCCAGCAAACCGTCCAGGAATAGCAAATGGAAAACACAGTGACTAAAAGTAACCATGCAAATGCAATGTAAAGAACATATAAGTGTAGATAAAAGTTCACATCATGAAGTTCGAGTCAAGGTCTCTAAATTCCCCAACAAAATTGCCAGAAACTGCAGCTTGCTTTTCGTGCTCCTTTCAGATATGATTAGCCCTACACTTCGGACTCCCGTGGTTTTGAATCTGATTTCACAAGTGCAATGTGAAATTGATAAACACAAATAGTCCAAATTCAGAAAATCTTTTGGAAAATTGATTTTGAAAAAATGTTAAAAAAATGGACTGCTTTGCCAGATTACAGAGTTGCCACCTAAATATTTTTGAAAAATTTAGGAAACCCATGACTCATGCCAAATGCCACTTATCCGTCATCACTAAAGTGTCTCGACTTGGGAACTTAGGTATGACAGGGAAAGGAAATGAATTGAGCACCTCACTTACCCGATCAAAGATCGCATTTACTAATCATGATGTGATTTTTTATGTACATTATATGCTCTTGTTCTGGTTATTATGCTATCATCACTACGTCATGTCAAACAAATATAGACTAATTCAAAAAAGTTGGAACGCTTTCATTTCATGTTTGTTTTGAAAAGTGTTTTGAATATGCACCACTTTAAAAAAGTGATCTCATACGTACAATAATCAAAATCAACTAACTTAAACGGAAAAACCTTCATCCACAGTCATTGAAGAGATATATCAATTAAGCACTTAGCCTCATGGTAAACATGCTTGCCCTGGTAACAATCACACGCATGCAATATGCTAAAGCAAAAACACTCACCTAGTACTCAACAAAGGCAAGCCAACTGGAATAAAATAGTTAGAAAAAATGCATGATCCTCACAATGCAAATTGCTAATGCAACACATACAAGATGCAATTATTACGTTCTGTTTTTTAACATGGCATATGAGTCAATTCAAGGTATGAGATAAATCACATATTCGAGTAAGGAAAGAAATTGACATTTGATTAGCATGATGAACCGAACTTTTAAGCATGCGAAAATGGATATGTTAAGCAGGGTAATGGTATGAAAAGTGTAAAACATGATGCTACTATTATAAGTGGATAAATAAAAGGGAGAAAAATGGGGGTTGAAAGACATACACAATATTACAATTTTGCTCTCGCGCAGGGAAAGTCTGAATGTCTAAGTGTTCGAAATTAACTACTTATACAAATTTGAATATATAATAACTAAGGAACCCATCTAATTTATTACAACATTAATATTGAAACAAGAATATGTAAAAAATGCACAAAGATCACATGCGCGTCGATGAAGACAGTTTTCGAAAGCTACTCTGTCTACCCTTGGTGAAACTGCTCTGTTTCACTCTCAACCACTGCCCTTTATTTCAACCAAAAGTGCCCTGTTTACCATGCATTGAAGCCTGGCCAGCCCCCAATGAGGCCCATCCGAGCTCAAATAAATCCGGTTGTACCTTATTTTGTTGCAGAAAAATGTTTTTGTGCTTTGAGGTGAAAACAGTACAAACAGAACATTTCTAAGCCATGTTTGTTCTTTCTACTCTGCTCTATCATGGAGAAACTCAAGAGAAGAGCGGATTCGGTTCCGAAACCATCAATAGTCGCAAGTTGATTGTGTGATGGTTTTGGACACGATAGGACAAAAAATTAATTAATGCAATGACAGACACACTACCTCTCCCTCCTATCATGAAATTAATTCGAGAAGGAAGGTAGACGCGCCTCGAGAATCATCAAACATCACAAATTAGTATATGATGACTTTAGAAGCGATGGATTCGGCATAACGTCTGAATGAATCCAACCAATTTTATTAATCTTCTTTATATCGGTTTGATTGATTTTAAGCCGATTTTATTAGCCTTTTTCAACTTACCTTTCTATTCTTTAATCATTTAGTCCAAAAAAATGAGAATTAAGTCCACTAAATCAAGGGAAGTGTCAAACAAGAAGTTGTTCTTGACATGAGAGAGATGTAATGCCTTGGTAATGAAACTCCGAAGAGATTAAACCATTAAGTATGGAAAGGTCTCTTTCACATGCCTTAAACAACACTCATTTGAAACGACTCTCAAACAAAGAAAACCAAGAAAGGAAGGAGGGTGCAGAAATGATTATGCAAAGTTGATTATTACAAAAGTGAGACTCTTTACATGAAAACTACGTAATAAAAGCTATCGACTCAGATGACTCAATGTCTAAGGCCTAACATGAGGACTTACAACACAACAAGTATAATATTCAAAGCATAAACTATCTAAAAGCATTAAAGAGCCCCTAAAATGTAAAAAATAGTGCCGAAAATCATGTTTAGGAGAGCACGAAAGATAGCCAAAAAAAACAATGAGATACAAAGCTAGTAAACAAGACTAATGAGGGGTGGCTAACCCCTCCACTTTTGGGACTTCTAAACCATATTTTCCAGCCTTTTAAAACTCTGAAAATCAGTATGTAAACCAAAGAAAAGAGTGGGAAAAAAAAGGGTATGAGCTATGGGATAAGGTTTAAGAAAGGGTGATAAGCCCCTCCTACCTTTGGTAGCTCTTTAAGCCCAAGTTTCAGCACTTGGAAAAGATTCAAAATAGTATGAAAACACAAGGAAATGATAGAAAAAGATTGAAATGGAAGCAAGAAAGAATGCGGCAAGCTTATACCTCTTGAAGAGAGAAAACTTTTGTTGTAAACCAAACTTTATCCTAAAGCACGCTCAAGTGTGAATTATGGTTTTTAAAGTCTCAACCAAGGCTCCAAGCTTAAGCTCTAAGGGTGTATATGGTGTATAGATATAGCTCAAAGATGATATAATAACACAAAGTTAGCTTGCAAGGGAAGACTGAGCTCTCAACGATCTTTTACACTCTTTGAAATTTTTCTAACCCTCAAAGTAGAGGTGAGGCCTCATATTTATAGAATTTGAGGTAAATAGGTCATAAATATCTTCAAAAATAGACAGATGGTGGATTCCCACCCAGAACTGTGCTTATCGCCCAAAAGGCACGGTCGGGTCCCAATATGGTTCCCCTGTTTCTCAATTTCAGGTTTAAGGCAGGTTGGCACAATGCTCAAAAATGGATTTTTGAGGTAAAAACAACGTATGTGGTATGGAAGGTTGGGATTGTTTAGAGCTCGAATTCGGATTCCTTCATTGAGAATTCAAACCATTTATACAATGTAACTTTCATCATCGGGTACTCAAAATAAAGCACCCAAGTCTTACGGGCGATCAAAAATGGGGTGTCTACAACCCTTGGAGTAGAACATGACCAAGAAGAGAAGGCAAAGTTGACACCAACAAGGATGGTGTCGACTCCTGAAGCCAAAACCAAAAATGAAGAACAATCGTCTCGGATATGGTTTCCCGGATTCAAAAGTAATAAATGAGTCAGGTCCAAATCAGGATTGCTATATATTTATAATGTATCATGTCCATTTTTGTTTTTTGGTTTTTTTTTTTTTGAAATTTGTGACTAACTCTTAAAAATTTATAAAATTCTTATTTGAAATATGGATCATACATAAATCTATTAACAAATGAGAAAAAAAAAATTATAAATTCACATATAATACATACATTACCTTTTATTTGCACCATACAAATTATAGGCCAAGTAATCATTCTGGCTCAAGCTACTCACTATGTAAATATCGAGGTTTAGGTATTGGCCATTAAAATGGTCTAACATTTTCAATCACATGCACAATAAAAAACTTAGGTCTATGGGCTAGAGTTAAGTTGTTTTATATACATATTCAGTTTAACTTATTTGTTTAGTATATTAGTTCTAAATTTTTTTAATATAAAACAATTAAAAAATATAAAAAATCAAAAATTAAAAATGATTTATAGTGGTGATCAAATTAAAAAAATGGCTTTATGGTTTGCAAAATGTTCAATTTGTCTAACATCTAAAAAATTAGTAAATATAATTAACTAATTTTTAATGAGATTGTTTTAGATATTATACCTAGCAACCTTGCAAAATCGAAGTCATCCAAGTCTTAATTGATGAGTGGGTTGAAGATTGAGGTCATTTAGACTCTATTTTTTATTTATTCTTTAATTTTGATTGATTGGATTCTACAAAATAGATAACGAGGTAAGGAAAAATTATCCAAAAATCCCATTTGAGAAAATGTTGCTCCATTTAGTCTTAAAAGTTTTCTTTCAAACCAATTAGTCATTTTATTTATGGTATATTCTGAAGTTTACTTGTTTGTCCTTGAGTGTGATTTTGGTTGTGATTTTTTTCTTAATATTTGGGTGGGTTGGTTATGGTATGGTGTTAATTTTTCAAATTTTTGTGAGGATTGCGTGGAGTGATTTGTGAGGTTAGTGATGTTTAGCCATTTGATGTGGAGGAGCTGATGTGGAATCGTGATATTGTGGTTGGTTGTTATTTTATTTATTTATTTATTTTTTTGTGACTGATGTTGGGAGTAATTTTTGGAGTTGATGTTGTTGTCGTTCCATGCGGTTTTATGATGTGGAAACATGGGTTGTTGATGTAGGGGCTTTGGATTCATTTTTTTTTTTTTTTTTTTTTCAAATTGTTGCTTCAGGTGCAGTTGAAGGCGACGAAACCATTTACAACAAAGGATGGTGATTAAGAGCTCTAATAATAGAGCTCTAATAAGAGCACTAGTGACATGGCAACCTAAAAAAGAAAAACAAAACAAAACAAAACAAAGACAAAAACATCAAATCACACAGTGGGACCCACAGGTTAGAGCTCTTTTAGAGCTCACAATTTAGAGGTCTGAAGCATTTTTCTTACAACAAATAGATCAAAACCCAATCAAAAAAATCACATATCCATGGGCTTCACTGAAACATCAAAAACATATACAACCATCATAAAATTCCACACCACTAACATTGACATATAACTATCTCCACAACCTGACTACCATGTATGCAATTGGGGAAAAAACAAGGGAGTCCTTGCAGCGTTGCAACAAAACAAGGCACCCAATGTTGACATGATTCCACCATTGCACTGATGACAATCTATGCAACCAACAAACACGTAACAATACAAAGACAAGCATAGATGGCCCATTACATTACTGGACCCATTATTACATGACACAGTTACAAACCCACATAACCAATAATATCACATAACGTCATCAACCACATAAAAACCCCTACACACCCATTACATACACATACATACTCCAACATTACCAACACTCTCAGGGACGGAACTAGGATTTGATTACTGGAGGGGCCAAAAGAAAAATAATTTTTTTTCATCATATACACAAAACATACATGTATGTATATATGATATATAAATTATATATACATTAAAAAAAAGAAAACTAAATACCATAGAAGCAATTTCAAATAGGATGAATACGTTTTTTTCAATGTAAAATAGAAATAGAATTCAAAATGGAAGAAAAATAACATATTTTTTATACTGGGGGCATTTTATATATAAAATAATATATATATATTTAAAGTTCTATGGCAAACAATAATGTTCACAGAAACAAGGGCCCCCTATAGTCTTCTCCTAATTCCGTCCCTGAACACTCTAGTAGCAGCACGACGCTGGACTACAAGAACAGGGAAACGAAATGTCGAAAGCCACATACTTGACACTAGCGTTCACCAAAACAATCGACTCCTATGGTTGTGGATGTGAGATCGAATCTGTCGGACTGACACCGCTAACGTCACACAGTCAAATGCTTGAGTGTTCTCAATGTTACAAGCATCTACGATGGTTTTCTCATTTCTAGGGCTTGTGATTGAAACCTACCCTTAGTTGGGGCAACTACAAGTGATATTCGAACATTACCAAAACAACATTGAAATTCGAAACATTGAAGATTACTCAACATAGTAACACAATTTGCCAAGTTAATCTCTTCCTAATTGACCGGAAGAGGGGGAAATTCAAAAACCTCTACAATGTGCTTTTTGGACAAATACGTAAATTTCACATCACCAAAAATCCCTTCATACCCTTAACTTATGTGCAAATAGACAAGCCACCGATGCACATAAATGTCTTTAACATTGATATGCGACTTATTAGTCTATAAGTAAAAATATAGAACTAAATGGTTCATAAGACTTAAACGTAGGATTTATTGGTGCTTTATTGATTTTACATAAAAGATAAGAGGTAATTGGTAGAATGAAAAACTAAAATTACAAAATTCATCAAAACGAAATATATTTATATTTTATCGTAAATATAATTATTATATGGAAACTAATTCATGTTAAATAAATTTTATTTTATATTATGAATAAATTTTTGGTTATAATTTAATTTTAAAAATAATTTATTTTTATTTATTTTAACCCATATATAGCACGGGTATTATGCTCTTTGTTAGAAAAGAAATTGAATTTTGGGTTTTGACTAATGAGAGAGAGCTAACGTGTGAGGGGGACTATCAGGTGTTGTTTTTGTAATGACAGCTAAGCTGAGGGTTGCCAACAGTCTACGGAAGCATCGAAGGGCAGCAAAGGAGCATTTTAATTTTAAAATTTTAATTGAATTTTATTGATGGGACCAAAAAAAATTAAAATATCATATTAATGGATGACTCTCAGCTCTTAAAGCTCTCCCAAACATTTTTAGAAAGCAAAGTGATTGGCTTTTGAAAGTGCAATAATGATTGAGATTTTTTTTTTTTTTGGAAATTCTCACAATTTTTTTTAAATTTCAACCATTAATAGTGTAGATCCTACACATATATGAGTGAGTCTTACATATACATCAATGGTTGAAATTTAAAAAGGATTCTGGAGTCTGAAAAAAAGAATTCCAAACATTTTTCTTTGAAAGTGTGGTGATTGGTCCACGTGGAGTTGCTTCGTTGGATGATGAAGATGTGGTTCCATTTGGAACTTGACGTGTTTCTTTTTCTTTACTTGCATGTTTTAGTTAGTTGGGTTGGTGGATATGGATAAAATTTGAGCTCTAAGTTTACTGTGAAATACTACTGTTTAGGATAAGTTTGAAAAGTGATTTTTTAATTTTTTTAAAATTTTTTATTAAAATATTAATATATTTATAAATTATTTTTTACTAGAAGTTAGTGTTTAGGAATGAAAACGAGTAATTTTTATGAATTTTGTATGTGAATTCTTAATTTTCAATTTAAAGATTTTTGTGATATAATTTTGTATTTTATTATTGATCCAATGATAGAATTTTGACCTCATAAGTTTGAGATTATAGATTTAAGTTACGGAATAATCACTTTATAACTATGCCAAATGTTAAATGTGTATTCAATATTTTCCCTTATAAACACACTAGCGTATGCCCGTGCCTAAAGGTAAGATGTAAATAATATTAAGATTATAATATAATTGTACTCCAAATACTATTTAAATTTATTTTTTAATTTGATAAAATCACAAATTTATTATAAAATTTTGAAATTCTCACAAAACTCCTCACGAAAACTCGCTTTTACTTATATAATATATAGCTAGATAGATAGATGTGCCTAGTATACATACAAGTTTTACAGGAATACATACAATACTGCTTTTGCTTAAATAATTATATAGAAATTGTATATATGCACATAATGTCGTAGTGTATTACAGGCATACATACATTGTACGGAAATATGTGTAAAATATATTGAACAAAAAAGAGAAAATAAAAAAAAATAAAAAAAAAAAGAGAACAATAAAAACGGGAGAAAATACAAAAATAAAAAGAAAAGAGAGAGGAAGGCGAGATCATGAGATCATGGAAGGAGAGATGTGGGAAAAGAAAAAAGTAAGAGAGATAGAAGTAAGAAAGTAGAAAATGTATATGTAGAACATTTTTTAGAAAATATATTTAAGCCATTGTTTAATAATTTGAATAGATCTAAGCAATCCAAATGTACTAACATGACAAAAATATGTTGAAGATTAAAAAACCATCATACTTTATTAAAATATGCTGAAAATTCATATGAGGTCTAAATTTACGAAGTCTATCATGTATTCAATATATTTAAAAATAATAGTTAATTGTTTCAATCCATTTAATTTGTGGACTAAAAAATTCATTAATATAATCTCCACTACACATAGTAAAATCTGGCTCCTAATTATGGGATCGCAGACTTTTCCATATAATATGAATAAAAATAAATGAAAAAAATGAGAAAATAAAAAAAATAAACAAATAGAGAGAAAAATAAAAATGGAGAAAATAAAAAAATAAAAAGAAAATAGAGAGGAATGTGAGATCAAGGGATCATAGAAGGATGGGTGATAAAAGGAATAAGTAAGAGAAAGAAGCGGGAAAATAGAAGATGTACATGTAGGATATTTTTTAAAAAATATATCTCAGCCGTTGTTTTATAATTTGAATAGATTTGAGCTGTTCAAATGTCCTAGTAAGACAAATGTGTGTAATAAAAATTCAAAAATCATCCTATTGTATTACATAGATGTTGAAAATTTATATGAGGTCTAAATTTATGAAATCTATCAAGTATTCAATATATTTAAAAATAATAGTTAATTGTTCAAATTCATTTAATTTGTGGACTAAAAAATTCAGTAATATAATCTCCATTGTACATAGTAAATCTAGCTCCTAATTCTGGGATGTAGACTTTTCTATATAATATGAATAAAAATAAAAATAAAAAGGAGAAAATAAAAAAAAAAACAAATAGAGAGAAAGATAAAAATGGAAGAAAATAAAAAAAATAAAAAGAAAAGAGAGAGGAATATAGGATCATGGGATCATAGAAGGATGGGTGATAAAAGGAATAAGTAAGAGAGAGAACCGGGAAAATAAAAAATGTACATGTAGGATATTTTTTAAAAAATAGAAGGATTTGTGAGAAAAGGACAAAATAAGAAAGAGAAGCGGAAAAATAGAAAATGTACATGTAAGATATTATTAAAAAATATATAACAGCCGTTGTTTTATTATTTGAATAGATCTGAGTCATTCAAATGTCCTAGTAGGACAAATGTGTATAGGACAAATTCAAAAATCATCTTGCTTTATTATATAGATGTTGAAGATTCATATGAGTTCTAAATTTACAAATTCTATCAGGTATTCAATATATTTAAAAATAATTGTTAATTGTTCAAATTCATTTAATTTGTGGATTAAAAAATTCATTAATATAATTTCCACTATACACGGTAAAATCTGACTCCTAATTCTGGGATCGCAGACTTTTCCATATAATATGAATAAAAATAAGTGAAAAAAAAAAAGAGAAAATAAAAAAAATAAACAAATAGAGATAAAAATAAAAATGGGAGAAAATAAAAAAAATAAAAAGAAAAGAGAGAGAGAGGAATGTGGGATCATGGGATCATAGAAGGATGGGTGATAAAAGGAATAAGTAAGAGAGAGAAGCGAGAAAATAGAAGATGTACATATAGGATATTTTTTGAAAAATATATATCACCGTTGTTTTATAATTTGAATAGATTTGAGCCGTTCAAATGTCATATTAGGACAAATGTGTGCAAGACAAATTCAAAAACCATCCTACTTTATTATATAGATATTATTGTGTACTAATTGAGTATTGTTATTTTTAATTTCATATTTTATCAAAATTCTAAACCTAGATTCTCTTGTACTTTAACATATCCTATTAATACTTCAAACTTTTTTTCATCAAAATCAAATTGCGACAAATACATCATGTTGGGGTAAATTTTTCATCCCAATTCATATTGCCAACAAGTCTACCACCAATCTATCATCTATCCCCATTTCAATTTTCTTTAAATTCATATTTATGGTCATATTCAGTCTACCTCTTAGGATATATATTTAGCTTTGATACTCATAAATGGTTCAATGTATCTCCAAAATCTTACAGGGTGTTTGGCAAGTTGGATTTTAGTATATTTTTGGCTAGAATACACAAAAAGACAAAATAAGCTAAAATAATTAATAAAACAAAATATTACATCAAATCCATGATTATTTTACTTTTTCTGTTACAAACATGATATCCAATAACAAAAAAATTCAACTATGCTTCCAAACACAAAAATTTTAACCTCTTAAAATAATCAAAAATTAAAATAACCTAATATAATAACAACATCCCAAACACAGACAATTCATAATCATTTGTGATCCCTGATCAATCTACCATTAGCCCAACCCGAGTTACCTTTAGCAATACCATCGAAATTGAATTTAAGACCATGTATATAAAATAATAAAAACACATGTATATGTAACAATTCGCAAATTTTAATATTTTTTTCATTAAAAATAAGACCAATGTCACGAGAGCAGTTGAGAAAAATCAAAAGGGTAATGTTAGGGATAAAAAATTTTCAACCAAATGAATGACCAAATGTCTCACATGATGTGGGATCTACAAAAAGTAGACCTCACACCCATGTGAGACATTTGATAATTCATTTTGTAGTAAATTTACGACTTATAGCATTTTTTAAATTAAAATGCCCATCAATATCAAATACAACAGCACCAACTGCTTTTTGTTACCACGTGGCACAAGTTTAGTAGATGACATTTATTGATCATTGCAAGTGTATGGTGCCGAGGTGTAGAGAAGTGTTGTTGATGTATGATTGCCACGTAGTGGTTTCAGAGGGAAGCAATCAAGTGAGGGCCCACACCTGAGTTGTCCTCTAGGTAGGAGTGTAAAAATGACCCGTGGCTTGTGGCCCGCCTGAAGCTCGCTCTCAGCTTGGGGTGGGCTTGGGCCTGAGCCCAACCCGAGCCCTTGGACTTGGGCTTGGGCCATCATTTTGAAGTCAGGCCTGGCCGCTTAAGGCCCACTCAAAGCCCAGCTTGAGGCCCAACCTGCCCGGCCCGCCCGAGGTCCAGTGCCTTTTTTAGTGGAAAATAATAAAATTTTGGTAGAAAAAATTTTAAAAAAAAAATAAAAAAATAGTCAGCCCTGCCTAAGCCCAGCCCAAGCCCGAGGCTAGGCTCAGACCCACTGGATCGATCTGTCCAAGGCCTGAATACCCCTGACCTTGGGCCTAAGCCTAATTTTTTGACCTGCAAACTGACCTAAATTTTGATAAGATCCGCGAAACCCGACATGAGCCGATCCCGACCCGAGTTCGGAGCCGACCCAAATTTACACCCCTACCTTTAGGCATCGCTTTTTTCTTTTCTTTTTTTTTCCTTTTTTTACTTTTTTGCTTGAAAGCAAACAAAAAAGGGCCCATTTCTCACTTTGACCCATCAGTGCGACTGCAATGTGAGCACAAGGTTCCACGTGGCAATCATGCTTTCTACAACTTTAACCAAAAGTTGATTGCCATGTTGTCTGGTAGAAGTGACACATTAGACTAACTCTAATCAAAATTAGTTGGACAACCATCCTTGTACCCTACCTACATTGGAGGGAGATAGAAACTAACCCTCTTTCTAAGTGGAAATTGCCATTTATATATATATATATATATAAGGGTAAATTACACTCACACTCCTTGAGATTTGTTATTAATACAGATTTTTTCTTGAGGTTTCAGAAATTACCCTGTCCCCCCTGTTAAAGTTTGTTGACTAACATCCTTGACAAAAAATTAAAATGACTGTATTACCCTTTCATGTCATCTCCTCTGTATTGCACCACAACATGATGTAAAGCAATACATGTTGAGATTGCTTTTATGGATGTGTTGACAGAGATCATCAATATTGTGAATAAGAATCTAATCTTGCAATCCCCTCAACCCATAACAATTGGCCACTACGCATCACTCCAATATTCCAAACTCTTACAACAACCACACTCCCACCACCAACTGCCACAATTCGTCCGACTCTCTGCCAAGCCCTAGATAATATAATTCAGCCCCCAAAAACCAAAACAAAAATCCATATAATTGCCTTCAGGAATTCCTTCAAACACTTGGTATGCACCTACACCAGCTACCTCTAAACAATAATATATAAAATCTTGAGCCGTATGATCAATCAAACAATAAATAAATAAAATCAAAAACAGAAAAATAGAGAAAATCAGGTATAGCAACTTCTAAATGATATCATTCTTCTTTATTTATTTATTGTTTATTTATTTATTTTACATAAGCCTTATTATCAATCCATGCGAGCATTCTTTTTGACCGAACTTCTGAAATTCACATGACTTTGAACATGAGCTTGTTGAACCAGTGTTTTGTTGTTATGTAAAATTAGAGAAGCTCAATTAATGAGTTCTTTAATAAAATTCAAAGCAGTAACAACACATTGGGAGTTTATCTAGTGAATGCTGTAGAATCCAATATCATCAAACTGGGTTTCAATCGGAGCACTTTTCAACACCTTTCAAATACTCCAAATAAAATATCAAATCAAAACCCAAAATTAGATATATACATATATATAGATAGGAATGGCAACGGGGCGAGGCGGGGCTGGGGATCACACTCCCCGTCCCCGATCCCCGTTTGTGAAAATCTCCCCGGCCCCGGTCCCGATCCCCGACGGGGAACCTACCACCGTCCCCATCCCCGCCCCCTAACGGGGATCGGGTTTCTCCGACCCCGAAAATTCCCCACTCCCAAAATCTGTTTCAACACCACCATCAACAACAACAACAACAACATAATCATCATCATCAGCTGAATCATCAACATCAACATATCAACAAAAACATCAACAAATCATAAACCAAAAAAAAAAAAATGGACAGATACACATAGTACACAAACAGATCTGAGATCTGTGTCATAGAGAGAGAGAGAGAAAGAGTGGACGAGAGAAAGAGAGAGGGAAGAGAGAAACTGCCTCCGATGTCGACTGCTCCGACACCAATACACAAACAGATATGAGATCTTGAGGAGGCGCTTTGTCACGTATGCCGCCTCCGACGTCGACTGCTTCCCCCTGTACACAATCGAAGACTGTGACATCGTCCCTTCGTTACCGCTGCTGCTTGATCTACTGAAAGAGAGAGAGAGAAGAGAGAAACTGAGAGAGAAGATGGAGAGAGAGAGAGAGAGAGAGAGAGAGAGCAAGGGAAGAGAGAAGATGGAGAGAAGCGGTGGTCTGGTCATTGGGTAATGTTCTAGGGTTTAGTTTTATATATATAGGGGTGTAGATGCGCCCGAACGTCCTGGGGCTCCGCGAGCGAAAATGGGTGCGAAATCCCGTTTTGTTCATTTGGGCTTACTACTACAGTTCGGACTCAATGTCACAATTCTGAATCTGATCCTGCAAAGTGCAATGCAAGATCGATAAATCACCAAAGAGTCCAAATCTGGCAAATCGTTTTAGAAAACTGATTTTATAAAGAAATGCCAAACATGGAGTGCTTTACCAGATACAGAGTCGCCACTTAAATATTTTTTATTTTGGGAGAATTTAGGAAACCCTGACTCGTACCTAAGGCCACGTGTCCGTCATCACCAAAGTTGCCATGGCTCGGGAACTTAGGTACGATTGGGGAAGGTCATGCAATGAGCACCCCCGCTCGCCCGATCAAAGATCGGCCACTACTAACATGATATCTTGTTTTTGAAAACACATGTGTTGTTATTCCGGTTATTAAACCTAGAATTACTAGGCGATGCGCACAGCATACAAATATAGACTAGATCGCCTAATTTGGAACAAAGCATTGCATACTTGTTTGTTTTGAAAAACGGTTTGAAGTTTGCTACTCGCAAGTAGGCTAAAATGCGGATTTCAATGAATTATTCCAATTCAAGCAATCCAACCTTCACCCACAGACATTCAGGCAGTTATATCACATAAGCAGTTAGCCTCATGGCAAGCATGCTATCGTGGCAACATTCACACTTATGAGGTATACTAAAGCGTAAAAGCTTACCTAGTACTCCGAGCCAAAACAAGAGCTAGTTAGTAATCAATGCATGATCCTAGTTCATGTTACGATGGCTAATACAACACATGCGACTAGAAATAGGCTCGACTATTCTAAGATGGCATATGAGATGTGATTAGATAACATGTATTCAATTTGGAATTGAAACACAATGCAGTTAATATGATACGCCGAGCCCGGTGCATGCAATACAGATGAATGATGCAAAACATGCATAGCATAAGGATGCTAATTGAAACATGACCTAAAACTAACCATCGAAAGCAGTAAGTAAAAGGGAGAAAGAAATGGGGGTTAAAAGACATGCATACACGCACGCACACTTATTACAAAGTTCGCCCTCTCGACGGAGGGTCCGAATGAATACGCTAAGCTAGCTACGCTAAGCTAATCAACTAATCTAATAATCTAATTAAACTAATTATTACACATCCAAATTGAATAATTAGCTACAACTAATTATTACAACAACTAACTAATTAACAAATTAATTAATTATTACAAAACTAAAGCTAGTTAACAAATAAGGAAAACAGTAAACAATGTTGTTTCAGCTCTGGTTGGAGGAGAAGAGGATGCATGCCCGGTTGCCGTCCCGAAAAGCTCTCCGATTGCTCTTTAGAGGCTCTGTCTGCAGGTTGTCCTTAAGGAATTCTTGCTGAATCTTACCAAAACCAGTCTGGGGAATACACCAGTGGCCTGCTGGCCATGGGGACCCACTGCCGACCATCTGCCAGCCAAGAATGAAGGTCTACCGGCCATCTGCAAGGCACTGCCGGCCACTGGTGTGCTGTGACACCAAGCTGTAGCAGAGCACAAAATAGAGAAAAATGGAGGGTCTCCCAAGGGTATGTACGCACTATGCCACCCCATATCACCTCAAAACATCAAGGGAGAGGCATAGTCGGATCCAAGACTGTCAACCACGCATCCCGATGTATGATGGCCAAAGACCCAACATGTGCAAATCAATGTGAAATGAATGCACGAAAACACATAAATGCCTAGAACTCTATCACGCTTGATCAAGAGCGTCAGCGACCGAGAATTGAGACACGTTTCATCACTTGAAGTATGAAACGTCCCTCGTTTCTCATGCTCGGATTAACACTTAATCCAAATGACAATGCAACACAAGTATGGCATACACAATGCGACTCAAGCATGCAAACATGCAATATGACTTAAGCATGCAAACATGTAATGTAATATGAACAACCTAACAAGGCTAATGGCATGCACAATGCTAATGCATGCACAATGCAAATGATGGCATACTCAATGCAATGTTACCTAAGCATACACAATGCAAAGTATAAGGTATAAACAATGCGATGTAATGCAAGCATGCAAACAAAATGTAATCAACCATGCTCAATGGACTTAAACCGACGGACAGACCTCAGATATGCCCAAATCAGTGGCCAAAATGCTAAGATGAAGGCACGTAAAACACATATAAGCATGCATGCCAATTGGCTCACCAATTAAGGTATAAAGGTACAACTCTCAAGAACACCTAAAGAGTGAAAAGTATGGAAGTGTAACAACACCAAGTGCACTGAAATGAGGTAAGAAATGATGCCAAATCATTTAAACAACACAAGTAAAGCATGCGAAGGTCCTTAAAAGCATGGAGCTATCAAAGAGGACTACAAAGGAGGCATGCAATACATGGTACAAATGCATGAACTAAGCATAGACAGAGCTCAAATAGGTCAAAATAAGGACCTAAACATGCTGAGATGAGGGCCCAGAGACCTAGGTATGCAAGCATACAAGCTAAGCCATAAGCTAGGCAATAATGCACAACACTCAAAGGCACTTAAAGCATGATTGAAGTGGGAATATAACAATGTTATAGGCTTTGAAATGTCATGTTAAGTGATGTTAAATCACGTACACAACACAAATAAAGCATGCAATGGTGCTCAAAGCTTGAGGCAAGCAGGAACATTTATACTACAAGTATACAAAACATGAAGCACGTGGTTAAGGCATCCCAAAACAGTCCTAGAACATGTTAAAATGAGACTAAACCATGTATGGAAGTAAGCCAAAATAAGCTAGCATGGTAAGCATGATGCATGATGCATACAAGGCAAATAAGGTGGATTACACTACACCTATTAAGACCAAGCATAGGATGACTCAACCAACAAAAATCAAAGTTAAGGCATGTCAAAATAAGCCGAAAAACCCATTGAGATGGCATCCCAAAGACCTAAGCATAGAGGCATGCACAATGATCCATTCACGAGGCATAAAACACAAACTCTCTAAGACATTGAAAGTATGTCAAATGCAAGTATATGACCACATTACATGGACTCAAATAACATAACAAGTGATGCCAAATTGTTGAAATAGGCCAAGTAACACATGCTAGTGGACTTGGTGCACAAAACTAACAAGCTAGATTGAACCATGGCCATACAAAGCAAGTCATGCATGGCCAAAACAACCAAAATCAGACGTTAAACATGGTAAAACATGAACAAAATCTTCTCAGAGCTAAGCCAAAAGCATGCTAAAATGACATGTTAAAGCATGATGCATGTTAAGGCAATAGAGAGGATTACACTACAAGTGCATGAGGCATGCAAGGGCCAACCAAAACAGAGCCATGACATGGCAAAAAATCACCAAAAACATGCTGAAATGGAAAGAAAACAAGCTAGAATGGCATGCTACTTTACGAGGCATACAAAGCTAGTTTGTGTGATTTACACTACAAGTGTGTTATGCATGCATGGAGTGACAAAATCAACCCAAAACAGATCTAAGGCATGGTAAAAAATCACCAAAAACCTACTGAAATGGAGCCAACACATGCAAGAAAGACATGCTACTTTGATGAGCCACAAATGGGATTACACTACACATACGAGGAGCATACAAAAGATGACCAAACCAGCCATGGAAAGAGTCAAGGAAGGTCCTAAAAGTCACAAAAAAGTGACTGAACTAAGCCTCGAAAGCATAGAGATACATGCTCCTTTGGTAGGCCAATGATACAAGCAAACGAAAACAAGAAGAGAGGGGGTCACCCCCTCTAGTTTGAGGCCTCAAAACCACATGCCTACCACTAAAAATCCACTGGATTTCAGTGGCTAAAAGGGAAAACCAATACTACTCCAAAGGCCTTAAAGCATGGCACAAAACAAGGCCAAACAAGGCATACAAGAGGGTTATACACCCCTAACACCAAAAAGGCCTTAAATAATCGTCAAAAACACTTGAAAACAAAACTTTTTTCAGTTGAAAGCAAGGCCTAAAACAATATGCAAGGATGGCCAAAATGAGATACAAACAAAGGTTTAAAAGGGGAATATACTCACCCTTGAAGATCAACTTCGAAACCAGCAACCTCAGAGGCTAGAAACCAAGTTTCAAAGCTCAAGTAACACTCCCAAGAACCTCAGCTCAAAGATGGTGGTGTACCTCTATGTGTTGTAGTGCAAAAGTGCAAGAAAAATGGACTTTAGAGCATAAACCAACACAATATAGAGAGAGAGAGAGTGTGTGAAATATATATATATATAGAGAGAGAGAGAGAGATACAACTTCTTCAAAATTTTCTTCAACCTCTGATAGAGAGGAAGGGCCTCTCCTTATATAGAAGAGAGCAATGCAAAGCTTGTTGAACAAGCCTTGCAAGAGTTTCATCGCTCCATACACGTGTATGGAGGGGAAATGAGTGAAAACCAGCTGGCTTAAAAGATCTGACGTGAAACCTGCGGAGACAAGGGGTCTGTCGGCCATCAGTGGTGGCCGGCAATGGCTCATTGATGGCCGACAGGCTTCATCAATGGCCGGTAGTAACAAAGACATGGCCGGCAGTGGCAGGTGTAGACGTCCCCGAACGCCCCGAGAGGGATAATGTCCTGTTCCGTTCATTTTGGGCTTACTAC
Source organism: Camellia granthamiana (assembly GCA_036172215.1). NCBI lineage: Eukaryota > Viridiplantae > Streptophyta > Magnoliopsida > Ericales > Theaceae > Camellia > Camellia granthamiana. Next base: position 4,723,120 of record CM069909.1, read on the forward strand.
AATTTAGGACTCTAATTGTCACGGTTCTTAATCTGAACCAAAGAGTCCAAATCCGGCAAATCATTTTGAGAAAACAGATTTTTTTGAAAGAAGTGCCAAACATGGACTGCTTTACCAGATACAGAGTCGCCACCTAAATATTTTACTTTTGGGAAATTTAGGAAACCCTGACTCGTTGCCTAAGGCCATGTGTCCGTCATCACCAAAGTTGCCTCGGCTCGGGAACTTGGGTACGATTAGGGAAGGTCACTTCGTGAGCCACCCCGCTCGCCCGATCAAAGATCGGCCGCTACTAACCATGATATCTAGTTTTGAAAACATTATGCGTTCTTATTCCGGTTATTAGCCTAGATTTCTTATGTGATGCGCACAACATACAAGTATAGACCGGGTCACCTGAATTGGAACAAAACATTTCATGTTTATTTTTGAAAGATGGTTTGCTACTCGCAAGTAGGCTTAAAAATGAAGATTTTGCCACCCTCGGGTGGGCTTAGAAAAGATGGTTTTGCCACTATCTAGTGGGCTTAAAACTTACAGTCGATGATTTGTTCCAATCCAAATAACCCAACCTTCACCCACAGGCATTTAGGCAGGTATATCACATAAGCATATAGCCTCATGGTAAGCATGCTATCATGGCAATCACTCACACGCATGCAAGGATGCTAAAGCATAAAACTTACCGAGTACTCCAAGCCAAAGAAAGAAGCTAATTAGAAATCAATGCATGATCCTAACTATATAGAAATGCCTAATGCAACACATGAAAAAATGCAACTAAGATAGGCTCGGCTATTCTAAACATGGCATATGGAATGCTACAGTTAACAAGTATTCAACTTGGAATTGAAATACAATGCAGTGAGGTATGATGCGCCGAGCCCGGTGCGTGCAAAACATATGAATAAATGCAAACATGCTATCACACTGTATGCTAATTGAAACATGCCCTAATCTAACCATCATAAGCTGGTAAATAAAAGGGAGAAAGACGTGGGGTTGGAAGACATACATCACACGCACGCACACTTATTACAACATTGCCCTCGCTCGGAGGGTCCGAATAAATAATGTACAATCCCAAATAAATAGTACAGTCCGAATAAATACAAAATCCTAATTAATTAACAAATTAAACTAGGAAAACTGTAAACTAGCATGTAAGCTAGGGACTGCCTCGGCTCCGTTCCGGATGATGAATGATGCACGTTCGGGTTGTTTGGTGCGGAAATCCATTACGATGCCCCAATTAGCCTCTGTTTGCAATTGATGTCGGAATGCTGTGCAAGGCTTTTGAAAGCTGCTAATTTCTGGTTTGCTACAACAGAGAGCAGGAAAGGGGCATAGCAATGTATTTTCACATATGTATGCTTGACTACTCTTCAGGGAGTGTAGTCCTCGATCCTCGTGCCACCAATCGCGCATCTCAATGAGTGATGGCCAAGGAGTCGATTTGCACGACTTAATATGAAATGAATGCACACATAAATATAACAATACCAAGACTCCATCATGGATAATCCAGAATGTCGGTGACCGGGAATTGAGACACGTTCCGTCACTCGGAGTACGAAACGTCCCTCGTTTCCCGTGCTCGGGCTAACTCCTATCCCAAGCACAATGCAATATGCATGACATGCATGAATGCAGCTAATATACAACCTAGCATACACAATGCTATGAAATGGCATGCACAATGCACGATGTAACACAATATGCACGATGCTCTAATATGCAACCTAGCATACACAATGCTATGAAATGAAATGGCATACACAATGCATAATGGACTTACACCAATATGAGTGGACCTCAGCCACACCCACATCAGTGGCCATGAGGTGAAAATGAGACACTCAAGATGCGTGCACACATGCATGCAAACCGAGGACCGATCCTAAGGCACGAATGCCACTCTACCAAAGCATGGCAAGGCATGGAATATTGCATACAAACATGTGAATTTTAGCACTAAAATATGATGCTAAACAGCCCCGAATCATGGCAGTATGGCACCCGATGCATGAGATGAACCCCGAAACTCAAAACTAGGCTTACGCAATGACCTATAGCTATACAAAGCATGCACTATTTGATCATGAAGCATGAAGACAAAGTTAAGGCAGTCCCAAAACATGAACTTTCTTAGTTCAAAGCAAGGCCAAAAGGTGCTAGCAAGATGGGCTAAAGTAGCATGCAATTTTGACTAGTAAACAAGGATTACATGGCATGTATATGAAGCAAGTGAGAACTCATCAAACTAGCAAAAATCAGTGAATAAATCATGCCAAAATATGCCCAAATAACCATGGAAATGCAGCCAACACATGCACAAATGAGGGGCTCCTTTAGAGGGCATACAAAGGGATTATTAGGCAAATACACGATAGACATGAAGCATGACCAAAAAAACTCTGGAAATCAAATATGATAGTCCCAAAACTCATCGAATTGACCCTAAAATGTGACTTTAAAACATGTAAAGAGGGGTCCCTTTGAAATGCCAAAATGGCCATCAAACAGGTCAAGGTGAGAGGGGGTCACCCCCCTCTGATTTGGAGGATCAAAACAGTGTTCCAACCACTAAAAATCCATTGGATTTCAATGGCTAGAAGGCCAAACAAAGCATGCAATTGGAGCTTAGGTGTAAGGCTTAAAACAAGGAACACTCAAACATACAAGGAAGCATGTGACCTCAAATAAGAAAATGCCCTTAATAAAACATGAAGATGATGTCAAAACAAGCCTTTTTCAAGTTTATAACTAGTCTCAAAAATGAACACAAATAGGGCTAATCTATCATGTAAAAATGGCCCTAAAAGAGAGAATAGAGACAAGGGACAGAAGCCGGCCCCAAATGGCAAAGAGCCCTTCAACAAAGTTAAAGAGGGGCTCAAAAAAAGGCACTTTATAGTTTACATCAAGTCTCAAAAATGAACAAAAGTGAGGCTAAATCAACATGCAAGAAAAAGGCCTAAAAGAGATATAAAGAGGCAAGTGGTAGCAGCTGACTTCAAACAGAGGAGAGCCCTTCAACAAAGCTGAAGAGGAGCTTAAAACAAGACATTTCATAGTTTATGACCAAGTCCAAAACAGCTCACAAATACGGCTAATATATCATGCAAAAATAGGCCTAAAAGAGGGATAAAGAGACAAGAGGTAGTAGGAGACCTCAAACAGCAAGAGGTCCTTGATCAAACATGGAGAGGAGCTCAAAATAGGGCTATTTTCAGTTTGGGTCGGAGCCCAAAAATGTAAACAAAAGGGACTAAGATATAGAACAAGATAGTGCAAGAAAAGGGAAAATAGGAGCTTACCCTTGTAGCACAACTTTCCAGCAACTTTTGGTCCAAGGAAATGGGCTTCCACCCTCTGCAAATAACCTCCAAGGGGCTGGAATGGAGTGTGGAGGTGTGGTGTTATGGGTTGGTGTATAAAATGGCCAAGAAGCTAGGGTTTTGGAGCTTGGAATAGAGAGAGATGGAGGTTTGTATGCAAAGCTCCCAAATGATTTTTTTCAACCTCTAAAATAAAGCTAAGGGTGCTGGTTTTAAAGAGGGAGAGGGGCAAGAAAAGGGGGGAAAACAAATTCAAATTTCCCCGCAAAAGGAGAGACCCTCGGACAGAGGGTCAAATGCAGAATAGCTGGCACAGCTGGAACACACTCAGGAGGGCAAAAATGGCCGGCCAGCTCAAAAGGGCCAAAGTGGTCAACCAACCAGGCTAGGTGGCCGGCCGACCAGGTCAAAAGGGTCAAGGTGGCCGGTCACCCCTTAGGATGAAGCCCCAGAAGTTAGCTTTCCAATCCCGCAAACCTTGCATCAAAATTCCTCCTGTGCAAAAAGTTATGCCAATTTTCGTGAAGCCGCGCAGATTTGGTCCAAACGGACTTCAACCAACCATATCTCCCCCACTCGAACTTGTCCTTAGGAAATTCTTGAGTAAAAAATGAAGCCCCAAAAGTAAGATTTCCAATGGTGGTGGCCTCATACCTTAATTCCTCCTGTGTAAAGAGTTATACCCATTTCGGTGAAGCCGCGCAGATTTTTCTCTCCTTCCCAGATTCATGCTGAATCACTTTTGACCAAAAAAAGCTGGTCGGCCAGAAAAATTGCTGGCCTCCCATGTGGCCGCATTGAAGCCCCAGAAGTTAGCTTTCCAATGGCGCCAGCCTCACATCAAAATTCCTCCTGTGCAAAGAGTTATGCCCGTTTCGGTGAAGCCGCGCAGATTCGGTCCTACCCGGATTCATGCCGAACTTCTCCCAAACTAGTTTTCTTCTCTCTTCTCCTCTTTTCTTCAACTCCAAACCCCTAGACAAGGTGTTTTGAAAGATTTTTCAAAGATTTCATCTCTCTTTCATGCATTTCCACTTTGTCCTTGCTCGGTTTAGCGAAAAGCGCAACATTTGACAAAATACGAGCCTCGGAACATCGTAAAAACTTTATTTCAAAAACGTTTTGAAAGAGAGGGTTTTAAGGTCTAAAAATCTTTTGATCAAGATTGTTTTGGTATAAAATCTTCCAAAAATGAACCCTAACCGATGCAAAACGAGGGTTCAGGGGCTAAAACGCGTGGCCCGAGGCCCCAAAAATAGGCTGCGAAGCACCAGAGGTGGCATACGACCACGAAGTTGGTCTCTCGGGCCACAGTGTTCCTCTATAGAGAGGAAACAAGGTGTGTGCCAAAAACCGGAGCAAACGGAGGTGGTTAAGCGGTCCCGAACCAAGGCACACGGCCGACGGCTCCGAAAAATCGAAAACCGGGCTCCAAACGGGAAAAATGGCCTACGACCACGAAACGTAGCCTACGGCCACTGAGAGATGATCTACGAGACCTCTCCCTCCCTTCGGGAAGAGAAAACAGAGAAAACAGAGCCTGGTTCACAAACCGAGGCAAGGTACGAAAGAGTCCGGAAGTCCAGAGGTAAGGCTCACAGCCGAAACTCCGCAACCTCAGGACGAGCACAATATGCAACATCACCAAGCGCTCAATTGGTGACGTCTGAGTCTTAAGGTCGGTCAAAAATAGGGTGTCTACAGTTGCCCCTCTTTGACAGAACTCGGAAGTCATAAGTGACGAGAGTGAATGTCAAAGCCCAGAGACGACCCGTTTTTGACAAGGCCAAAGACTTAGACAAACAGGCGAGATAAACAAGGATGTGCCCATAGGCATGCTCGTAGGCAGGGGCAAAATGCAAAGCGATATGCACGAAGCTGGATGTAACTCAATGATCATGCAAATGTAGCAAGCTATAATGAAGCAAGTATTCACAAAAAGATGCAACGATTTTAAGCAAGAATGATAAGCAACAATTACATTTCATGCAGTTTAAGAATGTAGAGAATTATTCAATTCTCGCCACATCTCACACGGAGAAGATACAATACCTGTGCGGCTCGTCTGGTTGCACCAGCCTCAAATGAACCGTATAGACAATACCGTGCCTCGGCAATGTCCTATCTCATGCTGATGTGGGAATCTTTCGCTTCTTCTTGGTTGAACTGCAGGTACTACTTTTCTCCCTAACTATGGTTGTAGCTTTCCCTATTCTCCAACAGGGTGACAGACTAGGTTGATTCGGTATCCAGAATTGAGGCGCATGCATATGCTATCTCAATCTATGGGGCTGCCATACAGATTTCAAGCCGAGGATATACCCCTGGGTATTTAAACCAGACTTTAGTCTCAGAAATCCCGAACCTTTGCGTTCTAGGCATGAGCCATTCGAACTCTAGTTTCCACCGTCTCAGTTGGTCTCCTAGGAACTCACTGCTAACACAGGCAGGTGGTTATACCAGACCACTAGAAGTCGTTCGGGTACGACAAACACCAAAGGAATTGCACCTTTAGAGGATTTAAGGTCTCCTAGACCAGGGAGTGCACAAGACAGTGCGAATAAAGATGCAGGATTTAAGGTCTCCTTAGACCGGAGGATTTAAGGTCTCCTAGACCAGGTGAGTGCACAAGACAGTGCGAGCTAGAGGTGCACAAAACAGTGCGAGTAGGGTGAATGCACAAAACAGTGCGATATAGGTAAGGTGCGCAAAAGAACGCGATGAAATGCATGCACAATGCTAGACTCGGTACACAACTTACGACATAGCATCCCATTCATTTGGCTCACAGCTCACAACACAACATTCTGTTCGTTTGGCATGCAGCTCAAAACACAACACTCTGTTTAATCTGAGCACGCAACTCTTTTTTCGGGCACAGCTCATTTTTGGGCACACGGCTCGTTTGCGGGCACACAGCTCATTCTTCGGGCACACGGCTCCTTTTTCGGGCACACGGCTCATTTTGGGCACGCAGCTCGCTTTCGGGCACACAGCTCCTTTTTCGGGCACAACGCTCATTTTCGGGCACACGGCTCCTTTGCGGGCACACAGCTCATTCTTCGAGCACACGGCTCCTTTTTCGGGCACACAGCTCATTTTTCGGGCACACAGCTCGTTTTCGGGCACACAACTCCTTTTCCGGGCACACAGCTCATTTTCGGGCACACAGCTCCTTTTTCGGGCACACAGCTCCTTTTCCGGGCACACAGCTCCTTTTTGGGCACACAGCTCCTTTTCTGGGCACACAACTCATTTTTCGGGCACACAACTCCTTTTTCGGGCACACAGCTCCTTTTCCGGGCACACAGCTCGTTTTCGGGCACACAGTTCCTTTTTCGGGCACACAGCTCATTTTTGGGCACACAGCTCATTTTCTGGGCACACAGCTCCTTTTTCGGGCACACAGCTCCTTTTCCGGGCACACAGCTCATTTTTCGGGCACACAACTCCTTTTCCGGGCACACAGCTTATTTTCGGGCACACAACTCATTTTTCGGGCACACAACTCATTTTCGGGCACACAGCTCCTTTTCCGGGCACATAGCTCATTTTCGGGCACACAGCTCATAACACTTGAATTTCTGAACGCGCAGCTCAAACTTTTGGCATGAACACGCAGCCCACACTTTTTGAAAGTAGAACACATAGCTCAAACTTTTGAATTTCTGAACACGCAGCTCAAACTTTTGATTGTGAACACGCAGCACACATTTGTTGGAAGTCGATCACGTGGCCCAAACTTTTGATGGTGAACACACTGCCCACAGTTTTCAGATGTGAACACACAGCAAACATTTGTTGAAAGTCGATCACGCGGCCCAAACTTTTGATGATGAACACACAGCCCACAGTTTTTGAAAGTTGAACACGCAGCCCAAACTTTGATGGTGAACACACAGCGCACAGTTTTTGAAAGTTGAACACGCAACCCAAACTTTGATGGTGAACACACAGCCCACAGTTTTTGAAAGTTGAACACGCAGCTCAAACTTTTGAATTTCTGAACACGCAGCTCAAACTTTTGATTGTGAACACGCAGCCCACAGTTTTTGAAAGTTGAACACGCAGCCCAAACTTTGATGGTGAACACACAGCCCACAGTTTTTGAAAGTTGGATACGCAGCCCAAACTTTGATGGTGAACACACAGCCCACAGTTTTTGAAAGTTGAACACGCAGCTCAAACTTTTGAATTTCTAAACACACAGCTCACAGTTTTTGAAAGTTGAACACGCAGCTCAAACTTTTGAATTTCTGAACACACAGCTCAAACTTTTGATTGTGAACACGCAGCCCACAGTTTTTGAAAGTTGAACACACAGCCCAAACTTTGATGGTGAACACACAGCCCATGGTTTTTGAAAGTTGAACACGCAGCCCAAACTTTGATGGTGAACACACAACCCACAGTTTTTGAAAGTTGAACACGCAGCCCAAACTTTGGTACTGAACACACAGCTCATTTTCAAGTGTGAACACACAGCACACATTGGTTGAGAGTTGAGCACGCAGCTCACTGTCTTTGGATTCTGAACACGCAGCCCAAATTTTGAGGTGAACACACAGCACACACTGGTTGAGAGTTGAACACGCAGCCCAAACTGTTGACTTTCTGAACACACAGCTCAAATTTTGAGGTGAACACACAGCACACACATACAGCTCACTATTTTTGAAGTCTGAACACACAGCTCATTTTGAATGTGAACACGCAGCACACATTTGTTTGAAGGTTGAACACGCAGCCCAAACTTTTGATTGTGAACACACGGCCCACTGTTTTATTTGCACGCAGCGCATATTGAACACATAGTTCTTATATTTCACTTTTGAACTCACAGCTCATTCATTTCATTTGCACGCAGCTCATGCATTTGATTCTGAACACGCAGCTCATACATTTGAATTTGAACACGCAGCTCACACTTTTGGATCTGAACACGCATCTCAGACATTTGAATTTGAACACGCAGCTCATTCATCTCATTTGCACGCAGCTTCTATATTTCATTTATGAACACGCAGCTCATTCATTTCAATTTTGAACACGCAGCTCATATCACACTGCTCGACCTGAACACACGGCTCATAACACAGTGTTCTTTTAATTTTGAACACACGGCTTATTCTGAACATACAGGATGCGACGACGAAACTTGCAGAAGTTGAAACAAACTCAGATGCCCGACATTTTTTCTTTTTTTTCTTTTGCTTCGAAGTCTGGAACCTATATAGCTTCAGATAGGTCCCGGTTTTACTGTTTTCACATGACCCGGGTTAAACCCTGTGGTTTTTGAAAGAACAAAATCTCGTTTTGCACAAGCATAGAGAATGGCACAGCACTTTGAGCACAAAGCGATTTTTTTTTTTGAAATTGAAATTGAGAATGATTTCTCAACCGAGTATTGAGCCTACAACCAACCACAGTCAAAACGACTCAACAACGGAAAACAAAGGTAGAACAACCTAAACACATCTCAACAAAGGAAAAACAAGGTAAAACAACCTAAACACACCGAGTGACACTCGAAACGACTCAAAACAAGAATCGAGAGAAAGCAAAAGACACGACACTCAGATGTATTGGAAAGACGAGAGAACTCTCAGATCGCGAGGAGCCAGTTTCTCTGGGTATTGTTTCCCACCCTTTCTTATTTGTGATTCTCACATCACTCGACCCTCAAGCTCTGTTTTTCTCTGAAAACCCTTTTCTCACTTTTTCTCTCCACGCGCATCTCTCTATTCTTCAATCTCTCAGATTTTTTTTTTTTTTTTTATCCCTCCCCTGGGTGGTTGATGGATAAATAGGAAGTTGTGGGTTCATGCCCAACATTATCAGCTCATGGCTATTTCCTCCGATGACGTTTAGTTGATGCCTCGGATAAGGGAGTGGAATATATTGATCCATTCCAAATCGTGCCTCGCACTTGGCTTGATACCTCGTTGCTTGGAGGGTGAGAGAGCTTTCAACTCTTCGTTATTAACCTCAGTTGTGCCCTTATTGGCAGATAGAGTGCCCTTTCTGGCAAGTATGGTGCCCTTTCTGGCAAATGCATTGACAACGGGGGAAAGACAGGAAGCCTAACTCAACTGTGCCCCTAGTTCATTATTTTGACCATTTTTGTTTTTTTGGCTTCTGCTTAAAACAATTTTAACCAAAATGAGAGTTAGATTAATGCGCTTGTTTGATTTTCTGATTTGAAATCATGCAAGTTAGATTATGAGCACTGAAAATTTTTCTTTTTTGGGTCCAAGAAATAGTCCAGTTTTGGAAAAGTGGAATAATTTTTAAGAGAATTAGTCAACCTCATTAAAAATTCTCAAAAACTATTTTTGCAAATGGCCACTGCTCGACCGACACAGAATTTACTCTTGAGATGAACAACCTCCGATCCAAAACAAATGGAAAATTGCCCCTTGTCTGAACGGCACTGCATGGCAACGGAAAGTTGCCTCTAGTCTGAATAGTACCACAGCACATTGTATGGCAACGGAAAGTTGCCCCTTGTTTGAATGGCACCGCAGCGCATTGAATGGCAACGGAAAGTTGCCCCTTGTTTGAACGGCACCGCGGCGCATTGAATGGCAATGGAAAGTTGCCCCTTGTCTGAACGGCACCGCAGCGAATTGTAGTCAGTCCTAAGAGCGACGAACACAACCAGACTCTCGGATACAGAGAAGGCAAAGATGATCAAAACCATTACATGGACACAGTCGATTTTGAAGTGTTTTACGACTGGACTTTAGAATGAAGTTGCCTACGTATCCCAAAGATGGGAATCAAGCCTTGCGTAGTTCGGGGTTAAGGTACACTCGGGTATTAACCTCTCCTTTTGCGCTCTAACTTTTGCCAAGGCCGCCCTTTACGGGTTTTCAACCTTGCGAGCTTTGTTCTTCAATTCTTTTTCACTAAAGACCAGGTGCCTTGAGACAGCCTTAGGTTGGCTGAGCTCAATCACAATTCGCCCCAATAGCGGGGGCTCCTGCGGTACGCAATTCCCGGCGTAGGATGGGGTTGGTGGCGAAGCCGACATTCCGTAGGCGAGATCAGCCACCGATCGCTGAAGATCACCAATCATTCCCATCAATTCAAACATGGTAGGCTCACGAGCTTGACACAACTGGGGTATCCAGGCCGAGCGCGCGGCAGGCGACCTGGGCGGGTATGGTACATCAACATTGGTCTCATCCTGCAAGATGATTCCTTGGTCTAATGCGGCTGTGATAACCACAGTTTCCTCTGAACTTTGCATCATCATAAGTCCGCTGAACTGAATGGTGACTGACGGATCAGATGTCTATCTTGCCTCAGCAAAGGAGAACACTGGTTATTCTGTACTAAATCTCTGAACCCCCCCTGAAAGTGAAAGCACGTAGCATTTCGGCCCAATCAGAACAGACACAAGCACAGCTGAATAATTGTACTCTACTACTGATCACTGTTCCCCAAAATCACTGTCCCAAAAACTGAATCTGATACCCGCAGATGTAACTGATTCCTCAAAATACTGAACTGGTGCCCGCAGGCCTGATACCCAAAATGCTGAATTGGTGCCCGCAGGCCTGATGCCCAATCTTGTAAACTGATACATGCATTCCCATAGAGACGCACTCTAAAAGCACATAGCAGACAAGTGAGAGCCAAAACACCCCTATGTTGGGGTAGGGTTTCCCTGTCCTATTTTGTCAGGAGCTAGGGTTTCACTACGCACGCAGCAGTTTCAAAAAACCAATATCGGGTAAGCAACCTGTCCTACTTTGGAATGGTCACTACAGATTCTGAATATGCACTAGGTCGAATGGTCAAAAGGGTGCCCCGGTAAAATCGGGGTTTGTGTTCCCATACTGGCAGAGCCCGTAACAGGTAAGCCTTATGGCACGCAGCCTCTGGCAAACCGCTCAGGAATAGCAAATGGCAAACACGGTGTCCTAGGCGTACCAATGCACATGCAATGCAAAGAAACACACAAGTGTAATCAAAACAAGATATCATGAGTTCGAGTCAAGTTCTCTAAATCCCCAGCAGAGTCGCCAAAAACTGTAGACGTCCCCGAACGCCCCGGGAGGGATCATGTCCCGTTCCGTTCATTTTGGGCTTACTACAGTTCAGGACTCTAATTGTCACGGTTCTTAATCTGAACCAAAGAGTCCAAATCCGACAAATTGTTTTGAGAAAACAGATTTTTTTGAAAGAAGTGTCAAACATGGACTGCTTTGCCAGATATAGAGTCGCCACCTAAATATTTTATTTTTGGGAAATTTAGGAAACCCTGACTCGTTGCCTAAGGCGACGTGTCCGTCATCACCAAAGTTGCCTCGGCTCGGGAACTTGGGTACGATTAGGGAAGGTCACTTTGTGAGCACCCCCGCTCGCCCGATCAAAGATCGGCCTCTACTAACCAAGATATCTAGTTTTGAAAACATTATGCATTCTTATTCCGGTTATTAGCCTAGATTTACTATGTGATGCGCACAGCATACAAGTATAGACCGGGTCGCCTGAATTGGAACAAAACATTTCATGTTTATTTTTGAAAGATGGTTTGCTACTCGCAAGTAGGCTTAAAAATGAAGATTTTGCCACCCTCGGGTGGGCTTAGAAAAGATGGTTTTGCCACTATCTAGTGGGCTTAAAACTTACAGTCGATGATTTGTTCCAATCCAAATAACCCAACCTTCACCCACAGGCATTCAGGCAGGTATATCACATAAGCATGTAGCCTCATGGTAAGCATGCTATCATGGCAATCACTCACACGCATGCAAGGATGCTAAAGCATAAAACTTACCGAGTACTCCAAGCCAAAGAAAGAAGCTAATTAGAAATCAATGCATGATCCTAACTATGCAGAAATGCCTAATGCAACACATGCAAAAATGCAACTAAGATAGGTTCGGCTATTCTAAACATGGCATATGGAATGTTATAGTTAACAAGTATTCAACTTGGAATTGAAATACAATGCAGAGAGGTATGATGCGCCGAGCCCGGTGCGTGCAAAACATATGAATGAATGCAAACATGCTATCATACTGTATGCTAATTGAAACATGCCCTAATCTAACCATCATAAGCTGGTAAATAAAAGGGAGAAAAGTGTGGGGTTGGAAGACATACATCACACGCACTCACACTTATTACAACATTGCCCTTGCTCGGAGGGTCCGAATAAATACAAAATCCTAATTAATTAACAAATTAAACTAGGAAAACTGTAAACTAGCATGTAAGCTAGGGACTGCCTCGGCTCCGTTCCGGATGATGAATGATGCACGTTCGGGTTGTTTGGCGCGGAAATCCATTGCGATGCCCCAATTAGCCTCTGTTTGCAATTGATGTCAGAATGTTGTGCAAGGCTTTTGAAAGTTGCTGATTTCTGATTTGCTGCAACAGAGAGCAGGAAAGGGGCATAGCAATGTATTTTCACATATGTATGCTTGACTACTCTTCAGGGAGTGTAGTCCTCGATCCTCATGCCACCAATCGCGCATCTCGATGAGTGATGGCCAAGGAGTCGATTTGCATGACTTAATATGAAATGAATGCACACATAAATATAACAATACCAAGACTCCATCATGGATAATCCGGAGTGTCGGTGACCGGGAATTGAGACACGTTCCGTCACTCGGAGTACGAAACGTCCCTCGTTTCTCGTGCTCGGGCTAACTCCTATCCCAAGCACAATGCAATATGCATGACATGCATGAATGCAGCTAATATACAACCTAGCATACACAATGCTATGAGATGGCATGCACAATGCACGATGTAACACGATATGCACGATGCTCTAATATGCAACCTAGCATACACAATGCTATGAAATGAAATGGCATACACAATGCATCATGGACTTACACCAATATGAGTGGACCACAGCCATGCCCACATCAGTGGCCATCAGGTTAAAATGAGACACTCGAGATGCGTGCACACATGCACGCAAACCGAGGACCGATCCTAAGGCACGAATGCCACTCTACCAAAGCATGGCAAGGCATGGAATATGGCATACAAACATGCAAATTTCAGCACTAAAATATGATGCTAAACAGCCCCGAATCATCGCAGTATGGCACCCGATGCATGAGATGAACCCCGAAACTCAAAACTAGGCATACGCAATGACCTATAGCTATACAAAGCATGCACTATTTTATCATGAAGCTTGAAGACAGAGTTAAGGCAGTCCCAAAAAATGAACTTTCCTAGATCAAAGCAAGGCCAAAAGATGCTAGCAAGATGGGCTAAAGTAGCATGCAATTTTGACTAGTAAACAAGGGTTACATGGCATGTATATGAAGCAAGTGAGAACTCATCAAACCAGAAAAAATCAGTAAATAAATCATGCCAAAATATACCCAAATAACCATGGAAATGCAGCCAACACATGCACAAATGAGGGGCTCCTTTAGAGGGCATACAAAGGGATTATTAGGCACATACAAGATAGACATGAAGCATGACCAAAACAACTCTGGAAATCAAATATGATAGTCCCAAAACTCATCGAATTGACCCTAAAATGTGACTTTAAAACATGTAAAGAGGGGTCCCTTTGAAAGGTCAAAATGGCCATCAAACAAATCAAGGTGAGAGGGGGTCACCCCCCTCTGATTTGGAGGCTCAAAATAGTGTTCCAGCCACTGAAAATCCACTGGATTTCAGTGGCTAGAAGGCCAAACAAAGCATGCAATTGGAGCTTAGGTGTAAGGCTCAAAACAAGGAACAATCAAGCATACAAGGAAGCATGTGACCTCAAATAAGAAAATGCCCTTAATAAAACATGAAGATGATGTCAAAATAAGCCTTTTTCCAGTTTATAACAAGTCTCAAAAATGAACACAAATAGGGCTAATCTATCATGTAAAAATGGCCCTAAAAGAGAGAATAGAGACAAGGGACAGCAGCCAGCCCCAAATGGTAAAGAGCCCTTCAACAAAGTTAAAGTGGGGCTCAAAACAAGGCACTTTACAGTTTACATCAAGTCTCGAAAATGAACAAACGTGAGGCTAAATCAACATGCAAGAAAAAGGCCTAAAAGAGAGATAAAGAGGCAAGTGGTAGCAGCTGACCTCAAACAGAGGAAAGCCCTTCAACAAAGTTTAAGAATGGCTCAAAACAAGACATTTCATAGTTTATGACCAAGTCCAAAACAGCTCACAAATACGGCTAATATATCATGCAAAAATAGGCCTAAAAGAGGGATAAAGAGACAAGAGGTAGTAGGAGACCTTAAACAGCAAGAGGTCCTTGATCAAACATGGAGAGGCGCTCAAAATAGGGCTATTTTCAGTTTGGGTCGGAGCCCAAAAATGTAACCAAAAGGGACTAAGATATAGAACAAGATAGTGCAAGAAAAGGGAAAATAGGAGCTTACCCTTGTAGCACAACTTTCCAGCAACTTTTGGTCCAAGGAAATGAGCTTCCACCCTCTGCAAATAACCTCCAAGGGGCTGGAATGGAGTGTGGAGGTGTGGTGTTATGGGTTGGTGTATAAAATGGCCAAGAAGTTAGGGTGTTGGAGCTTGGAATAGAGAGAGATGGAGGTTTGTATGCAAAGCTCCCAAATGATTTTTTTCAATCTCTAAAATGAAGCTAAGGGTGCTGGTCTTAAAGAGGGAGAGGGGCAAGAAAAGGGGGGGAAAACAAATTCAAATTTCCCCCCAAAAGGAGAGACCCTCGGACAGAGGGTCAAATGTAGAATAGCTGGCACAGCTGGAACACACTCAGGAGGGAAAAAATGGCCGGCCAGCTCAAAAGGGCCAAAGTGGTCAGCCAACCAGGCTAGGTGGCCGGCCGACCAGTTTAGGTGGCCGGCCGACGAGGTCAAAAGGGTAAAGGTGGCCGGCCACCCCTTAGGATGAAGCCCCAGAAGTTAGCATTCCAAGGCCGCAAACCTTGCATCAAAATTCCTCCTGCGCAAAAAGTTATGCCAGTTCTCGTGAAGCCGCGCAGATTCGGTCCAAACGAACTTCAACCAACCATATCTCCCCCACCCGAACTTGTCCTTAGGAGATTCTTGAGTAAAAAATGAAACCCCAAAAGTAAGCTTTCCAATGGTGGTGGCCTCATACCTTAATTCCTCCTGTGCAAAGAGTTATACCCATTTCGGTGAAGCCGCGCAGATTTTTCTCTCCTTCCCAAATTCATACTGAATCACTTTTGACCAAAAAAAGCTGGTCGGCCAGAAAAATTGCTGGCCTCCCATGTGGCCACATTGAAGCCCCAGAAGTTAGCTTTCCTATGGCACCAGCCTCACATCAAAATTCCTCCCGTGCAAAGAGTTATGCCCGTTTCGGTGAAGTCGCGCAGATTCGGTCCTACCCGGATTCATACCGAACTTCTCCCAAACTAGTTTTCTTCTCTCTTCTCCTCTTTTCTTCAACTCCAAACCCCTAGACAAGGTGTTTTGAAAGATTTTTCAAAGATTTCATCTCTCTTTCATTCATTTCCACTTTGTCCTTGCTTGGTTTACCGAAAAGCGCAACATTTGACAAAATACGAGCCTCGAAACATCGTAAAAACTTTATTTCAAAAACGTTTTGAAAGAGAGGGTTTTAAGGTCTGAAAATCTTTTGATCAAGATTGTTTTGGTCTAAAATCTTCCAAAATTGAACCCTAACCGATGCAAAACGAGGGTTCAGGGGCCAAAACGCGTGGCCCGAGTCCCCGAAAATAGGCTGCGAAGCACCGGAAGTGGCATACGACCACGAAGTTGGTCTCTCGGGCCACAGTGTTCCTCTATAGAGAGGAAACAAGGTGTGTGCCAAAAATCGTAGCAAACGGAGGTGGTTAAGCGGTCCCGAACCGAGGCACACGGCCGACGGCTCCGAAAAATCGAAAACCAGGCTCTATATGGGAAAAATGGCCTACGACCACGAAACGTAGCCTACGGCCACTAAGAGATGATCTACGAGACCTCTCCCTCCCTTCGGGAAGAGAAAACAGAGAAAACAGAGCCTGGTTCGCAAACCGAGGCAAGGCACGAAAGAGTCCAGAAGTCCGGAGGCAAGGCTCGCAGCCGAAACTCCGCAACCTCAGGACGAGCACAATATGCAACATCACCAAGCGCTCAATCGGTGACGTCTGAGTCTTAAGGTCAGTAAAAAATGGGGTGTCTACAGCAGGCAGTGGCCGACTGTGCACCAAGAGAATCAAGTTGGAAGCGCGAATACATGGTCCAAAAATGGGGCAGAAAGGATACAGGGTTTGGAAAGCTCAAACCTGTGACATTCCGCTGCGATAGTCGAGTACTCGACGAGCAATCAAACTAGTGGTTGGATGTACCTACAAGCACAACCAGGTCTTGAAGACGGTCAAAAATAGGGTGTCTACAAGGGGTAAAATGGTAAATTTATTTTGGAGACAAACCGAGCCTGGCCGGGGACAGGGCTTGGACACTGATACTCATCCCTGGCCCGAAAGTGATCGGGGATTGATTTTTTAATACCATCCCCGTCCCGTCGGGGATATTTTTTGGAGAAAAACCACTTAAATTGGGATCGGGGGATCAAGTCCCCGTCGGGCCGGGTTCAAATTGCCATCCCTATATATAGTTAGAAAAAAAATACATGATCCTAACTATACAATATGCCTAATGCAACACATGCAAAGAATGCAATTAAATAGGTTCGGCTACCTAATCATGGTATTTGCAACTTGAACAACATGCTTTGAAAACACGTATTCAAAGAAGTGTATTGAAATAACGATGCAGTTTGAATGATGCGCCGAGTCTCGGTACATGCAAGACAAATAAATGATGCAAACATGCAAGCATAAGGTATGCTAATTGAAAATGATCCCTAATCTAACCATCGAAAGCGGGTAAATAAAAGGGAGAAAGACGTGGGGTTGGAAAACACGCACACACACACACGCACACTTATTACAACATTGTGCCCTCGCGAAGGAGGGTCTGAATGAATAAGCTAAGTTAGACTAAGCTAGTTAAACTAATCTAATTAAACTAATTAGACTTATTATTACAAACCAATCGAATAACTAGTAAACTACTTACTAATTATTACAGCATTTAACTAATTAGCAAACTAGTTAATTAGAGCAATAGTACACTAACTAATCATGCAAAGGATTAAACTACACTGCCATAGCTCTGCTTCGGGAAGTGAAGGATGCCTACACTCAGTTTTCGCCCCGAAAAGCCCTTCGATTTTGCCCTTGAGAGGCTCTATTTGCAGGGTTGAGTACACTTCAAAACCTTCTGCTCCACCTTACCAAACCAATGCTAAGGATTGCACCAATGGCCTGCCGGCCATGATTGGTTGCTGCCGGCCCCCTACCGGCCAAAAATGTGCCTTGCCGGCTAAGAGTGAACCACTGCCAACCACCAATGAGCCACTGCCGGCCACTGGTGTTCTGAATCACCACACTACAACAGAGCACAAACAGAGGAAAATGAAGGGTTTTCCAAGGATATGTTTGTACTGTACCCCTCCTTATCATCTCAAAACATCAAAGGAGTGGCATTCTTGGATCCAAAACCACCAACCAAGCATTTTCAATGCATGATGGCCAAAGATCCAAGTTGCACAATTTCAATAAATGCACAAAACAAGACTCGAGACCACAACATGAATGATCAAAGGCAATGGAGACAAAGGAGATTGGCTCGTTTCATCACTTTGAGTATGAAATGCTCCAATCTTCTTTGTGTTCAATATAACGTTCGATTGAACACATGAAATGCAACACAAGATGCTTATCTTGCTCAAGTTTTACTTGCTCATTTTGTTTACTCATTTTAATTACCGATCTATTCTTTAACCGGTTAAGTCCAATGTGAGTGTCCTCTAATGAGAGAGGTGTCAACCAAGGGATGATTTAGGACATGAGAGAGATCATGCCGTTGATTAGTAGAAACCCTCAAAAAAGGATTAAAACCATTAAGCACAAATCTCAATCTCAAGCTTAAACACAACCCTAAGGCTAACCAACCCTCAAAGCAAATGAAAAAGTGAAGAAATGAGGGAGGTTGCAGATATTATATGTACTAAAATTGCATGCAAAGTGACGCTACAACATGTAAGCAACTTATGCAAATCATGTTTAAAAGCCAAAAACACTAAACTAGTGAAGATCACTATACTATAAGCATGCAATACAAAGCTCCAAATGTACAAACACTTTAAAACAGTCCTAAAATAGCCTAAGATGAGCCCTAAAACATGTTTGAAATAAGCTAAAAATAACTAGAATAGGAAGCCAACACATAGCATAAACTAAACTATTAAGCACAATTGCACTACAAGCATACAAAGCAAGCCTCAAGTGACCAAACCAGCTCAACACAGAGCTAAAACTAGCCAAAAAAAGTAGCAAAAACATGCTAAGATTAGGGTACAAAATTCTAGAAAATCATGCTCACATGTTAAGCTATTTGGGCTTACAAACAAGACACAAAGAAGGGAGGCTCCCCCCTCCCATTTTGGATCTCAAAACATAGTTTTTACCGTTGAAAATTCCCTGGAATTCAGTGGTTAAAAGAGCCAAAAAAGTTGTTTTAGAAAGCTTTTAAAGTTGGTACAACAACTTAATAATCAAGCAACAAGAAAGGTAAACTACCCCTAACTCCAAACAAACTTCAAACCACCATTTTAGACCATAAAACAGAGATTTTTAGAGGTCAAAACCAGCCTCAAAACAATATGCAAATATGGCAAAACATGTATTTAAATAAGCTTAAAACACAAGTGTTTTGCCTCTTAAAGACAAGATGCAATTTAGGCACCAAAATCAAGGCAAACCAAGCCAATATCCTCTTCTAGAGCTCAAATAGGACCTCAAGCAACCTCAACTCAATGGTGATCAAGTTTGATCAAGGGCTTATATGCAAGAGTGTAGAGAATTTAAACTACAAGGCACAAAATATTTAGAGAGAGGATTCTAGAAAGAGAGAGAGAGAGAGAGAGAGAGAGAGAGAGAGAGAGAAAGAGAGAGAGAAATTTTTTGTCTTCAAAAATTTCCAACCCCCACATATGCAAGAGAGGGCCTCTATATATAGAAGATGCAAAATCCACTCAAAGAGATCCAGCCATACACGTGCAAGAAGATGGCTCAATTTGTGAAAAAACTGGCACAAAATATCAGAAAATATCTACTGATACACTGGTGGCCTACCGGCCATCATTGATGGCCGGCAGGACACATCAATGGCCAGCAAGACAAAATCCATGGCCGGCAGTGCATCAAAAACATCATGCTAAAAGGACCTAAACATGGTTCAAAAATGAGACAAAATTGATGCAGGGTTTGAAAAGCTCAAACCTGTGGCATTCCGCCACAAATTTCGAGCGCTCGACGAGCAATCAAATTCATCACTGGATATGCTTGCAAGAACATCCAAGTCTTGAGGACGGTCAAAAGTAGGGTGTCTACACAGATCTTCAAATCCTAATGGAAGCTGTTGATATTGATGGAGATGGAAAAAGATTAGATAGAAACGAAGCAGATGTAGGTGGTGGTGAAGAGATGGTTGTTGTCGCAACTGTGTGAATTAGAGAAGACGAATTTCAAAGTGTTGATGATGTAAGTAACAGAGACGAAGAGGAGCCAGGTCATGAACTTGGGCATGGTTCAATTTGATAAACCCATAACAGTAATGGGTGTCATTGATGATAGGTTTCTCATCTGGTCCCAAACCATCTTCTCTTAATCTCTTTGGGTTACTTTCATTGTGTGAAGAAGAAAAGGAAGAACAACTACAAACAACGAATCGAGCTATGGGTTTTGGAAGAGTTCACCAGATTTGCGTAATGGAGGTTTTTCCTTTGAATTATCTGTCACAATAATTGAGGGAGAGAGATTTTAGAGAGAGTTTGAGCATCAGAAACAGTGACATGCATGATATGTATGTGTTTATATATATATATGTAAATTACACTTACCTTCCCTGAAGGGTAGTATTGGAATTTGAAGAATAATTATGGATGACATCAGCATAATTTATTTGAATTTGGACGAATGGATAACAGAAGGGGATATTTGTATATTAGTTTCAAAAGTAAGAGAAGTCTGTGTTATTTTTGAAACTGCAGAAGAGGTCCCTGTAATTAAGGTAAACCTTAGGGGAAGTCAGTGTAAATTACCCTTAATTTTAAATAATTTAGTCTGAATTAAATTCTAATCAAATTTCTCATATGGTTCTAAAATTTATGTTATCCTAATTAAACTAGTCCATTTTGGTTTTTGACGTCATTAAGACTTTCAATTTTGAATTCAAAACATAAATTATAACAGATAATTCACCGGTGAACAGATATACATGCAATTACATATCAAACACATAATTATCATTCAAAATTAAATAGGTATAAAGGAGACTTATGTGTAATTCCTAATAGGTGAACTTATTATCCAACTAGTCTTGTGAGAATTAATGATGTTTTCCATCAAACACTATTAGAAAAATATCACTAATTGTTAATTTTCAGCAATAATTTAAAAATTGCCACAAAAATGTTTCTAATTATAAGTTTTAATGACAGTTTAAAAAAAGCGTCACTAATTTTCAATTTTCAACAACTTGAAAATTTGTCCAAAAAAAAGGTCACTAATTGTAAATTTTAGCTACAATTTAAAAAAATCATGACAAAAAAAATCACTAATTGTCAAATTTTAGCAATATATGTAAAAAATTGTCCAAAAAAATTATTTTTTTATGACGATTTTACTAAGATTTATTTTTAATAAGACTTGATAAAAATTAACTCTAATTATTAGGACCTATTAATAATTTACCCTAAGTATAATACGTGATAGGGTTGCCATGTGTGTGCACAAAGACAGTTACTACCTTTGTAAAGCCATGGGATTCTCATGGTATCAAGTAGTATCTAAAAAGGAGGGTTTGCATGGTTTTCTTAAATACCACTCCACAATGGTTAGTTGATCCAAAGTTCAGTGACATGTAGTTGGTTTTATTAAAATGGCATTGTTTAGAAAGCATACATTGTCACCATTTTAGTTTGACAGAACAGCAAAAATCTTTTCTTTTCTTTTTTTTTCTTGGGATCTAATAACCCATCAAAGGTGTTTATGCTTTCTAATGTAAATCTCTCCTCAATATGAATGATGCACATGACAGGATTTTGAAGACCAAAAGTTTTGTACAGCCAAATTTGGCTGAGGCTGTTCAAGTTCAACAGATACCAACAGCAAAAAAAATAAATAAACAAATAAAAATAAATAAATAAACGAAATGAAAAAGAAAAAGAAAAGATGTCGAACTAAAAAAGAAGGTCAAGTCTCCGCCACTCAACAGTTTTCCAGCTAGTTTCTCCACCTGCAACCCAATCTCTGGAAAACAGCATTTCTCGGCCTTCAACTTTTCTCCAATGTGTCAAAATTCCAATTCTGCATCAAAATAAATTATTGTTAAAGACTTTAATATTTCCATCTTTTCATTTCCTCATCCAAGAATTATTTTACAAGAAAATAGTTTCCAAGCATATATATCTTTCTTAGTAGATAAACAAACAAGCATTGCCATTGTTTGAACTAGTTTCCCTCAACTAAGGAATGTTTATGTGCTATAACATTGCGTCATTATTTCTGCAAGTGAAACCATGCAGCTAATTTGTGACACTTTCCCAAAACTTTTGAATTGTGTGTCTCCTGAACTATCTCATCACACATTGAATGTTTCAGTAGTTAAATGTCCACATGTTTCATTGTGATTACAAATAATTAAAGTCATTTTTTTATTGAACAGGATAATATGGCCAAAACATTTGATTCAAATGGAAGGCCTGACTTCTAAGGCATAATGAATTTAAAATTAGCTTTTGGGCTCGTGTTAAAGATTCACTCAGCAAAGAGAAATCTAGGGTTCTCGATATAGAATCAACAAGAACTACAAATAATCAAGATGACTTGCAATTTTAAAAGGATTATTAAGTGTTGGGTATTAGAAACAATAGTATTAATGCAATACCGAGACATGTTTATTCTCCAAAATATTGCTCATTGTTAGACATGATGCGTTGACTAACAAAACTTTGACATAATTACATCGACATCACTTTTAGTAAGGTTTAAGTGATCAAAACTAATACAGATAGTGTATAAACATGGATAAACAAGGTAAAATATACATTTTGGTATTAAATATATGATAATATCATTTTTCATCAATATGACTAAGGGATTATGGATGAAAAAGGAGTTAAGTTTTAACTAAATTCAAACATTAAGGAAGGCTGGTGTAATTATGACAAAAGTGAGGGACTAATTGTATTTTCCCAAACCTGAAGGGAATCAGAGAGTTGAAAGATCTTTCTTTTGGCTAGGCAAGATTTGATATCTAAAGTTACAAGAAATATCAGAAAATTTCAAATTTTAATGATCACAATGTGCACAATTGAAATAGAGAAGTGAAGATTGAGAATTAATGACTACCTAAGAGTGAACTTTTTCGTTATTTAGGATCGATTATCACAACAGCTAGGGAGATTGGAGCAGATGTGGTCCATAAAATTAAGGAAGAGTGGCTTAAGTAGAGGAGTGCGTTTGGAGTACTGTGCGATAAACGAGTACCCATTAGATTAAAAGGGAAGTTCTATAGAACAACTATTAGAGTAATGATGTTGTATGGAACAGAATGTTGGGCAACTAAGAAATAACATGTAGATAAAATAAGTATTGCTAAAATGAGGATGCTAAGGCGGATGTGTGACAAAGACTAGAAGATATAGAGTTAGGAATGAGTATATTCATGAATGGATAGAAGTAGCACCCATAGAAGATAAGCTGAGAGAGAATAAATTGAGATGGTTTGTTCATACACAACGGAGAGCAATAGAGGCAACAGTGAAGAAATGTAATACAGCAACAGTAGAGGGAAGTGGTAGGGGAGGGGGTAAACCTAGATTGACAGGAACTAGTATAGTAAATAGAGATATGAATCTCCTTAATTTGATTGACCAAATGGCCTTTGATAGAGTCGAGTGGAGAAGAAGGATTCATGTAGTTACCCTATTTGATGGGACTTAAGGCTTGGTTTGATTTGATTACTATGTGCACAACAAATGGTGATACGGATTTAGAAAACCTAAACTTGAGGACATGTTTAACTTCTCTTTGTTTAACACATTTGTTACTACAATTGAAGTCACTACTTCTATCTAAATTTCTTTGTAGATGAAAGAGGCTGAACTTTCAAGCAAAGGATTAGCGTTTACCGATAAAGATGGACATGCCAAATGCAAAACCAACATATACCATTCATCCTGGAGACTGATCTAGGTTCTCAACCTATAGATTAAAGCACTGCAAGGAAGCAAAAGGCCGAGTACAATCAACTTGATGATGACACCAGTGCAAGCTCATTAAACAGTGAGACAACATCAGCCAATGATCCAAGAAGATATCGAGCGTTTGATCGCTTCCGCCCAACAGCACAAGAGAAGTAGTTGTCACCCCTAAGATCAAGTACCGATGAACCCTCGTGCACTGACATTTGATCATGCATTTTAGGCCGCCAGCCAATCTCATTACCACGGTTTCTTAATCGCTTCTCTAAGGTTGACAATGGCCGGTGAACCTTATACTGAGATGCCTTGACCCACTTTTCCCGGATGAAAGGTTTGAAGCAGATGTCTTCACATAATTGACTATATTGGCTCTTACTGCAGCTGCTGATTCAGAAGGGAGCTCTGGCTCAAAAAACGTATATATGTCTTCGTCCTGAAGCATCACAACCAAATGCATCGCATGTTTATTCACCCATTATCAACAAGGAACTAAATAAGAAGATATCTGAAAAGTTCTATATGTTTCCTTATCAAGTCATAAATAACTAAATCAGTTTGCCAATGGTGAAAACCAAAACCGCTTTGCCAAAGCCAATTTTTGGCTTTGCTACAGTGCAAAAAAAATCATTTTCTAGCTATAACACTTCAATGGTTTCATGTTATTTTGACACAGTCATCTCCCAATCAATTTTCAACCATTGGATCTATTTCTCAAAACATATCTAGTGATCAAGATTACCTTTCGCTGTGGCAAATTTGGCAAAGCCAAATATCATGCCAAATTTGACACAAGATTTGGCTTTGCCAAATTTTGGCTCAAGATTTGGCAAACCATTGGAGTGTGCTTTCTATGATGCTATAACTAAAAATGGATTTGGCTTAAGGATTTGGTGCACCATTGGATTTGACAATATGCAATACGAGGCCCATGTGGCATTGAAGACTATCCACCTGAGAAATTGATATTCAAAAAGAAAAGTAACAAAAAATTATTGTTCGAATCAGAATGATTTAGAAAATTGAAATTCCAATATTTGTCACCAATCTTAGAAGGTATGTCCTCGTTGGTTTCATTTACCAATTCTTGATCTCGGTGCCATTAGGAAATTATTTGTATGACTTGGAAAACTGTGTATATGATGAGTTGGAACCTTTTTAAAACATAGAAGGAATTTAGGACAACACTGCCAGGGTCTACAATTACAGAAATAAAAAAGAAACTCTAATTAACTATTTTTATGCACCTCAACTTACAAAACTGGTTTCAATAATCATGGCAACTAAAGCAATTTTGTATGTTTTGTATAAAACCCTTTTCTCCACATAATATCGTTGGGAGCATTTTCTATTTTTCCATGTTAAATTTTCAAGTTCTGTGTGAAACATAATTAACTGGTGAACAATGCTACAATTCATTGTTCATGGGAAATGAAGAAACTTAATAAATTCTTCATATCAATCTGGAGCGGATCAACAA
The DNA here is from genome assembly GCA_036172215.1 of Camellia granthamiana. Lineage (NCBI taxonomy): Eukaryota > Viridiplantae > Streptophyta > Magnoliopsida > Ericales > Theaceae > Camellia > Camellia granthamiana. Next base: position 4,748,220 of record CM069909.1, read on the forward strand.
GATATTTCAGAGTCAAATCATTCGATACAATTGATAGAGCACTTTAGTTTAAAAGACTATTGATAAAGAATAGAACTTCCAAAATCACTGTCCACTAACTCACCAAAACAGGCTTCACTATTAGATTTTCAAATCCAACTGATCATCATCATTCCTATTGTTTTAAAATACCTTTGGCATATCATATCGTGAATTTTGAGGTGGGACACTATACAGAAAACAGCTTTTCTTTTCTTTTCTTTTCCATTTTCCCCTTTATATGGTCTAAGTTACCTTCACAATTATAATTATCAAAAATCGATATACAAAGCACAAATATTTAATGAAACTTTTAACGAAAAGAAAGCTTCTTAATAGCTGTCCATGATCACATACCTTTGCCAGAAAGTGTCCAATACATAAAACATAATCAATTGGTGTCTTCATGCCTTTGCGATGGACTATTTCACCTAAAATACGATCAATCGCCGCACCCTATGTACATAGCAATAGGTAATGTAAACATGCGTCTAACAAATCACACAAAACAAATAGGTTATCAGAGACAACCAAAATGCATACCTTCGTGACGCCAACTGCTCGAACCTCAACAGACCGCCTACCTTGGATAACATCAACTGATGCATTTGAGATCAGGCCTGTCCACAGATGCTGCAACATATCCCTTGCTTGAAGCCTTCCAAACTCAATATCTACAATTGAAATCTCATCAAATTATAATAGAAAAAAATTTAGGCAAAAAAAAACAAAGGATAGCTATGAAAATTCTTAGAAACTACAATAAAATTGGATCAAATATAAGATCTGCACCTGCATATTTGTAATTCCATAAAAGTGAAGTCTCCCGAAGCTCAAAATGAGACCGGGGTGTTCTTTCAGTGAAATACTCAAAAACATGCTGAAATTATGAAGGAGAATCATGGTTTTAAAGTTCAGATGATTTCATATATTATATATACTCATGTATATATATATATATGTAAACTGTTTACATATACATAGGATGATAGATATTCAATTGAAGTATAAGATGCACCTTTACACTGTCGACCCAATCCATATGTAAATTTTCTGGCATTGTTGTCATCCAATTTCCCTTCGTAAGATGTAGAAACATCCCGTGTTCTGCTTCTAACCACATGTTGTATTTTCCGAAGTTCAACGGAAGAGTCAGCTGAACACTAGAATTACTAAGAATGTTAAAATGAAACCGACATGAAACTACACTACCTCATCTAGGATGGTTCTGTCACTCCCACTGAGGATGATAATTGTAGTTTTTGGGTCCTCAGAAAGCTTCCTTAAGGGTTCTTTCAAATCTGGATGCAATTTGGGCTCCATTTCTTTCAACTGATCACCCCTTCTTCCTTGGGCATCCAATGGTTCAGTTAATGTTGCATTGAATCCCTGTTGAATGGGAGTACATCACTAGATGCTGCTTATGATGATGATTACAAACCTATGTATGGAACTGAATAAGCAATGCAAAAAGACTGATGATGAGGGTGAACACTATTATGGCCTACCTAAACACACAATTCCCAACAACATAACGACACACCTTTTGGGAATTCCTGTGTAAAATGGAGTTTATAATAGCCATAACATCATGAAGCAAAAACTAACAGAATACTCCATTGAGATCACAGCACACATGTCTTAAATATGGGACATAATAATTTTATAACGAAAAATAAAACACCTTCACTTTCTCATATATGAATGCCTTGGCAGATCACCAACTTATCAATTTAAGAATTCTGTAGAAAATATAAGCTTTAGTCATTTGAGTATAGAAAAGATGCAAAAGCCCAACAAAGAACACTAAGAAGATGATGCCTGCCAATGGTATCACTTGGTTTGTAGAATCAAAGCAAGTTCAGCTCTGCTCATCATGCTTCATGTATTCAGAGACTTGCATAGTTGAAATAAACGAAAGCTTGGTCCAAACCTGTGTTATATGGACTCTTATTACCACCACAATACTGTGTCCACTTGATATGACAAGGGAATCCCTAAGTCCACCAAGAAGATACACAAAAAAGTAGAGCACTTCAAAAACAAAAAAAGGAACACCACAAGCAACATCAAAAAAAGTACAAGACAGCATTTCCAAATGGGCCTCAGTTACCAAGGCCTTATATACAGCACCAATGAATTCTATTTATTTATTTATTTTTATTTTTTTTGAACATTGAGCAAACCTGATACATTATTTCATCTAAAAACCACTTTTCCAGGATAGAAAAAACAGTGTTAATATCAAGTCAATCTTCATCATTCATCAAAAAAATAAAATAAAAATAAAAAACTCAAACAAAGAAATTTAACGATGAAACTCATGAAAATAATTTCTGTAAGGGTAAATTACACTAACCTCCTTTCAGATTCGGAAAAATACATTGAGCCCCCACAACTTTAGCATAATTATATTGGAATCCCTTAAGGTTATAATTCACATAACGCTTTACCCCTTTTTCATCAGTAATTTGTTAGTCATACGGATGGAAAAATTATATTGCCATCTCTTTTATACTCAAATGTATATTTTATTTTTGTTTATCCTTGTGTCTACAAACCATCTGCATTGTTCTTGTACCTTTAGTCTCAATAAAAGGAGATGTCAATGTAATTATGTGAAACTTGTGGGGCTTATTGTATTTTTTCTAAACCTCAAGGGTGGTCAGTGTGATTTACCCAATTTTGAAAGATATATAGCATAGGAAAAACTTGAATTTAGAACATGAGATTATTACCAATATGAGTAGGCGATGATTGGATTGCAAATACCGTTCAATTGCAACTTTGACTGGCAGGAAAGGTGGAATTGGTCTTATCCGTAGCTGAGCCTCCACGATGGTATCATTGAGTTCACTACAAGGATGAAAACTGTAGAATCAGCTAAACTCTCTAGTGATATTAAAAGAAGATTGTCCAGGGAGTAGGTTGTGGATAGAAAATTGTCTGTATGCTACATTGATGTTGCATGCCTGATATATATATATAACGTATATTTATGTAAATTTCTGTGCTTCATGTGTAGGCTTTGCAACATTTTCCTGACATGTGTATTCTGAAATCAGGTCAATGGACCCTGTAAAGCATCAGGAAGACAAACTGCTATCAGACCATGCAGTCTGACCAATTCACATTTGAACCATTTTTCAGAAATACAGATCCAAAAGGTTAATTAAAAGCCATCAGTTAGAAAAATCAATGGGTTCACTACTTAATACACCATGTTGGAAAAAGTTCATTTCTGACTTCTCATATGAAGGAGAAATCTCCAGCAGCACATGCTTAACCAAACATATAAATAAACATTTTGAGGAGTCTTAATAAGTTCAATGTAAAAAATTCATATTGCAGAAGCACGGAGAACAATATGATGCACACCTGACGAAGGTTTCAGCCCATTCTTGGGATGTGTGAGTAGTCACATGCATGAAGTTATGGTGGTGACGTTTTTCTCTTTCATCTGCTGGCATATTCAAAGCATAACCAATTGAAGCAGCAACTTCTGTGATATTCCGTGGATTAACCAATATTGCCCCAGCACCAAGAGATTGTGCAGCACCTGCAAACTAGAAAAAGAAAATACAAAGAAGCTAATGATTTAATTCCAGTATAGTTTTTGTTTGGTTTTGGATTTGTTAGGGACTGGAAAAGGAAAGGCTGACAGAAAGGAGTGGGTGCTGATTGAAAGAAAATGAATGGGAAAGAAAGGCAAAACAAAATTGAAATAAGAGAAGCTAAATTCCTCACTTTTGTTTGGTTGAACTCGGGAAATGAGAAGATAATGAATAGGAATTTTTCACAAAATCAATTTTTTTATTTGGTTACTTATAAAAAAAAAAAAGGATAGAAACAAACAATTTCTTTCCTTTTTCTTATCTTTCCATTATCAAATCCAACATCCAAATATAACGATAAGAGAGCTACAGGGAAATCTTGCTGACGGAAGGCCTGGAAGGTAAGCAGAGACCCCCCCCCCCCCCCCCCCAACAAAAAAAAAAAAAGGAAAAAAAAAAATTTTAGATATTGAATTAACGTGAGCATTGTGTGTGCCTTGCTCAAACTTGGAACCTCCAGGTGGCCGAGTACTTGGTGGAGAGAATACACATCAAGTGATTGAGTGATTTAGAAATATCACAAGAAAATAACTAAAATTTGAACTAGTTTTCCTTGTAATGGTAGAAAACCTACTGAAGGAATGGAAAATTAAAAAGATGTTTGAAAATGTTTGCAGTAGTGTAATAAAAATAAAAAAACAAAGTAACGCACTTTTCACAAGTTCTGGCACACAAGTCACTTGTAAAGTTAACAGAATGCATGGAGAATTGGAGTGATTTTAGTATTGTCAGATAACTAATTCCTCTGAAAGGAGATTACGCTTTCAGAAACTTGTCACTAAAAATGTGATAGATGTAAGATTTATGAATGAACGATTCCGTATATTCCATTATGTAAAACATAAGAATACATTGGTTTATATATAAATCTAACCCTAGAACTGAAAAAGGAAACAAAATCACTAATATATGCAGAATATATAAACTGCCATGTATACATGAAACGTAATATTCTCACATTCTCGCTCAAACTCAAGGTGTTTTAGCAGAAAACACTAAGAGTTTACTAAGAAGAAACTGAAACTGAAACTAAGTAGTGGTGCGAGTCTTAGTAAAAAAATTAGGAAGTTACAAAGCCGAAGAGACAAAAGGAAGCGAGATAAAGCCAGACTGCAAATGGTAACGGACAAAGTGACAATCAATTTCGATGTGCTTTGTCCGCTCATGGAAGACAGTGTTATGGGCAATCTGAATAGCACTACGATTGTCATATTAGAGGGAGGTCGGAGAAGACTGAGGGACACCCAAATCAGATAAGAGACAACGAAGCCAAACAATCTCAGCAGTAACATGAGCCATAGCACGGTACTTAACTTCGGCAGTAGAGCGAGCAACAACAGTTTGTTTCTTGCTTTTCCACGAGATCAAGGAATCGCCAAAAAACATACAGAAACCAGACGTGGACTTACGATCAGTAATGTCACCAGCCCAATCAGAATCAGCATAGGCCACCAGATCCAGAGAGGAAATAGAGGACAATAGTAAACCCTGAAATATAATACCTTGGAGATAGCGAAGAATCCGAACCAATGCAGCCCAATGTGTGGAGTGAGGAGCAGAAACAAACTGGCAAACCACATGAACATCATAGGTAAGATCAGGACGAGTAACTGTCAGATAGACTAAACAACCCACAAGATCTCAATATAAAATAGGATTTTCCAGAGGAACAACATTAGTAGAGTTGAGCTTCACATTAAGCTCAGTAGGTGTATCAGAAACCTTAGTATCAGTAAGACCAACATGGTGAATGATCTCATTAGTATACTTAGCCTGAGACAGAAAATAGCCCTTTGGAGAAGAAGCAACCTTAAAACCAAGAAAATACCGCAATCGATTTAGATCCTTCATTTCGAAGGTGCGGAAGAGATGTTTGACCGCAGAGGTAGCAGAAGAGTCAAAACCAGTGATGATCATATCATCCACATATGGTAAGAGAAAAAAAACCAGCCGAGGTATGTCTCAGAAACAAAGCAGAGTCGGAAGCAGAAGGATGAAACCCAAGCTCAGTAACAGCAGTCTGAAAGCGATCATACCAAGCACAAGGAGATTGCTTCAAACCATACAGAGCGTGCTGAAGACGACAAACTTGCCCAGAGGAGTGGCAAAGGCCAGGGGGTGGACACATGTAAACCTCCTCAGTGAGATGACCATTAAGAAAAGCATTCTTAACGTCCATCTAATAGAGAGGCCAATGTCGAATAGTAGCAACAGAAATCAAGGTATGGACAGTAATCATCTTTGCAACAGCGGCAAAAGTCTCATAATCAATACCATACTCCTGCGAGAAACCCTTGGCAACCAGGCGAGCTTTGTATCTCTTGAGAGAACCATCAGAATGAGTCTTGACTTTATAGACCCATTTGCAACCAACCAAATTCTTGCCAGGAGGCAACGGAACCGATGCCCAAGTATTAGTTTTTTGCAAGGCAAACAACTCATCCTCCATAGCTCGAACCCAATTGGGATCCTAATAGGCTTCCTCGTAAGACTAAGGTTCTGAAAAACAATGAATAGTAGACAAAAAAGTACGATAGGAAGTAGAAAAACATATATTAGACCAACCCAACCTGTTTGGAGGATGACGCTCTCGAGTAGGATATCAGTATGTAGCAAGATCAACGTCGTCAAGATATTGGTATGTAACAGGATCAGAGTCGTCAGAAGCAGGAGGATCAGCAGGAGGATTGGCAGTAGGGGCAGAGACAACTAGTGGAGGGAGAGCCTTGCGATGAGAATAAACTAACGACGGAGGAGGAGAAAGAGCAAGCTGGGGAGAAGGAGGAGAAGAGAGAGCAGATTCATGGGGTTCAGTAGAGAAAAACTCAGCAGGAGGGGTGGTAGGAGAAGAAGAGGGAACAAGTTCAGGGGGAACAGTAGAGATGTACTCATCAGGAATGACTTCAGAAGGAAATGCATCAATGTGAATCAAATCCTCTTTTGAAACCGGAGCAGTGAGAGGAGGAAGCTGAAAGTAAGACAGACATTTGAGAAAAGAAACACGATGAGAGACATAAAGACAATGGGAAACAGGGTCGTAATACCGATAGCCTTTCTAAGTACGGCTATAACCTAAAAAGACACATAGGACAGACCGGGCACTAAGTTTGGTCCGATCTTTGCAGGGAAGAAGGACAAAACAGGCAGACCCAAACACACGAAGGAGGGAGTAATTACGAATTTGGGAGAACAAAGCCTCATAAGGAGACCGACCAGAAAGAAGGAAAGTAGGCATGCGGTTGAGAAGAAAAGCAGCAGTAAGAATTGCCTCCCCCCAAAACAGAGCCGAGACTAAGATAGAAAAAAGGAGAGACCTAGCTGTCTCAAGGAGATGACGGTGTTTACACTCGGCTCGACCATTTTGGGCAAGTGTATCTGTACAGGAAGTTTGGTGAATGGTACCCAAATTGGCTAAATACGCACAGAACTCATTTTTAAAATATTCCCCACCTAAGTCAGACCGTAACACTTTAATTGTAGACCCAAACTGAGTATTAATCATAGTAACACTTTAATTGTAGACCCAAATTGAGTAGTAATCATAGACTGAAAGGTACGGTATATCTGATAGAAATTGGACTTATGAGTCATAAGATCAATCCAAGTATAACGGGTGCAATCATCAACAAATGACATATAGTATGCAGAACCCCTTTTGGGGAGACCCAAACATTAGTATGAACTAAAGAAAACGGTGTATCAGATATAGAAGTACTTTTACGAAAAGGTAAGGCTGTCATTGTGGCAAGTTTACACCCTCGACATTCAATAAGTTCACTAAGAGAAATTTTACCCAATATACTTGATTGAGCTAAAGACCGTAAGCGGCAGCAGACAAATGCCCTAATCTAGAATGCCACAAGTAGAAAGGACTGGACAAAGAATCTAACCGAAAACAGAAAAAGGCAGTCGGAGAAGTTGTCATAGGCAGATGCAAGCTCTCCACCACATAGAGGTCTCCAACTCTACGGCCAGTCCTAATCTGCTGCTTAGACATCAGATCCTGTACAGAACAGATAGAAGAAGCAAAGATAACATTAAAACCAGAGGCATCAAGCTGACTGATAGATAATAATCTGATAGATAATTGAGGAACATAAAGAACAGATGGAATAAAAACAGCAGACACAGCAGATGGTAAAACAGACCTAACATATATAACAGTTATACCAAACCCATTAGCAGCATTAACTAGTGTGGTGAAAGGCGCGCCTAGACACCAGGCGAGGCGAGGCGAGGCGCAGCCGGCGCGACTTAAGGAGGCCAAGGCGAGGCGCAGTATAACAGTCGCGTGCCTTGGATGCGACTGGGAGAGGCACAGAGAGGCACAAGGCGCGCGCCTAGTCGGGCTTTTGTGTTTATTTTTAATTCAGATCTAACGGCTCAAAATTGTGTTAACAGCCTCCAACACATACGATTACAACTCCTATACAATACAATACAACCTAAATCAGAAGACGACTCAAATCAAATCCCTAATCTATGTTGTCTCCTTCGATTGGGCTCTTCTCTCTCTCTTACCAAGTACTCTTCGTCTTTTTCTTCTTCTTCGAACCTCTATCGGCAAATTTTTTTTTTTTTCTTCGCTATTTGAAGCTCGGTCGATTTTTTTTCTTTTCTTCTTCTTCTTCTTCTTCTTCTTCTTCTTCACTCGTTGGTTGCTGGGCTGGGTTGGGTTGGGTGAATTTCTTCTTCTTCTTCTCTGTTGCTTCGCTGGTTTTTTTTTTTTTTTTTTCCCCCTTCTTCTTCGCTGGTTATGCTTGTTGCTAGGTTCGGTGAATTTTTTTCCTCTTCTTCTCCTTCTCCTTTTCTTTCTTCGTTGCTGGTTGCCGGGTGAAATTTCTCTCTGTTTTTTTTTTTTTTTTCCTTCTTATTCTGCTTCTTTTCTTTTTCTCATTCTGCTAGTTAGCTCTCTATTCTTCTTTTTCATTTTTCTTTTTCCCTTTGTTTTGAGTCTCGTCTCTGTTATAAAAAAAAAAAAAAAAAAAAAAAAAAATGACATACATTAAATACATTATACTGAAATTGATTCATATATTACATACATTAATTAATTCATCACATACATTACATTCATTATACTGAAATTATTTTTTTGTTATTTATTTTTTGTGTTGTGTAGTAAGTACTAAGTAGAAAATGACATTTGAAAGTAATAGAAAAGATCCGGCGAGGCAATATGCCCATTTAGTAGAGGAGAATAATTTAAACAAGTTTGAATGTAATTTTTGTGGTAAAGTATCAAACGGAGGTGTTTATCGGGTGAAACAACACCTTGCGGGAGGTTATAGGAATGTCACTACTTGCCTGAAGTGTCCAGCTCATGTAAGAGAAGAGATTAGAGAGTTCATGTCAAAAAAGAAGACACAAAAAGAAGAAATGAACGTGTTGCTTGATTTCGATGACATGGACATGGAAGATGAAGATGATGATGTTGTTGAGATCAATGTCAATCAACGCCGTAAGTTGACAAGTAGCAGCCAAGGTTCATCCAAATCCAAATCAAAAATGCCAAAGAGAAAAGGGCCTATGAATGTTTACTTCACACCCAATCCTGAATCAGTGATGAAAAATCGAAGAGACCAAGCAAAAGGGAAGCAAACCAAAATTGATGCAAATGACTGTTGGCACATAAATTTCAACTAAATTTATGACACGTATAGAGCTTATGATAGAAAAGTTGTAGGGAATCACTCCCTAAAAAGATCAACATGATCCGTTGAAGTATATAAATAAAACGACGTTGTATCTCAACGACGTTATTCAAAATGCTCAAGTGACACGTGGAGCCTACGAAAGATGACACCTGTAGAGCCTACAGCAAGGACACCACACAGGATGAAACCCTAAAGATCAATCTGGTTAATCAAATATACGATTAACCAGATAGCGCTATTATTCAAAATTCAAATGGCTAATCAAATATACGATTAACCAGATAGCGCTATTTCAAAATTCAAATGGCGCTATCATTCAATTTGAAATTCAAATTGAAGATGAAGCATTCCTATCACCTGATGGCCCTCCATAAATATGAGGACCATCACACAATACGGAGGATCGGAAGAAATCAGAAGTGAAAAGATCAGAGAGAGAGAAAGAAATTGAGAGCTAAAGAAATCGTTACAAGAAAGAAGAAGAGAAGCTAGAGAACTGAAGAGCCTACGCTAATGGCGATGAATAGGTAAAGGGTTTCAAACCCAAAATTGTATTTTGTATTCGAGGGTTCAAAACCCATAACAATTTTAATAAATATTTATTTTTCTTAAATTATCTTTTGTTGTTTATTTTGTTCTTCATTAATCGGAGGTTTCATTTGTATAAAATGTGTAATTAACGATCTGAAATACAGATCGGAAATAAGAACCTGCTATTCAAATAATCATCACTGTTTAGTCCAAAAACTAAACAGTGGACATTTGTAACATAAATTTTGAAATGTGTTGAAACACTTCATGTTTTAAAATTTGTGTCTACAAATTCTGGCACGCCCAGTGGGACCTATTTCTCCTTCCATCTTTTGAAGAACAAAATATATATATATAGTTGAAACTTACTGACGTATTCTTTTGTCATAGGAATGCTGAAGCAACTGTCAGGAGACAAACCTACACTCCAGTGGTTCTGAAATCACCAAGGATGGAGATATCACCCATCACCCAAGGGGCTCCAGAGCGAATGCTCTTGGCTGTCCCAAAGGTAGAGCCAACGAAATCCTGGAAAGATGCACTTCTTTCCCCTATCGCCCAAGGGGCTCCAGAGCGAAGGCTCTTGGCTGTCCCGAAGGTAACTGGTGTGACGAAGAAAGTCACACTTCTCCAGAAAGCTGAAAGTTTGAGAAAGATTACTGAAGATTATGTGAAAGCGTCAAAGCAGTACGCAATCGTGAGGGCCACAGCCAGAACGAAGAGCTTTCTAATTCAGGCAAAGGAGGCTAATCAATTTGCAACTACGACTTTTGTTGCAGCTTCAACGGGGGCAACAAAAAATGTCGTGGCTCAACTACTTGAAAAGGTAGAAGACTCCATTAAAATGGTGGAGTCTGCCCAAAAGAAAGCCTCTGCTGAAAACATGGCCATCATTAGGGCCATTGGGAGGAGGGTAATGACCCAAACTCTTGTTGATGAAAAAAAGGCCCCTGTTATTGAAAAAACAGTTTTGGCCTACGAACCGATAGTTCTGTTCAGAGCACAAAATCGGTCAAACCAAATCTCAGTCAACTCTCAGGAGCCAAAGGAACACCCGTTGGCTCGACAGGGTTCAAATAAGGAACACCCGTTGGCCCAACAAGGTTCGAATAAGGAACACCTGTTGGCCCAACGGGATTTGAATCAACATCAATTTGTCCCCTCTAAAAATGTAGGGACTGTTTTGAAAATTCATGAGGAATTTGCAAAAACGCAAACGATTCCTTCTATGCCCCTAGGGGCTCGATTTGATATGTCATCCGGTCCAGTTTCAAAAAGACAAAGGCGAAGAAGAAATAAGGCCTTAAAGAAACTGGAACTAAGAACAGTGGCAATAAATGTTATAGGAGCTATTGAAAGGGCTCTCTCGAAAGATGAACGTAAAAAACAAATTGAAAGTCCTGTCTTTGTTGGAAAATCCAAGGTGGATGAAGGTAAGCAACCTTGGGAAATACTTCTACTTTGGTTGAACTATCTATGGAGGGAATAAGAAAAGGGCCTGTAACAAGGTCCATAACCCGTCAGGCTCAAAACAAAGCATCGCAGTCAGATGCTTCAAATATGAGTAATGTTGTGGGGGTTGATAATCCTTTATACGAACAAGATGATTTTATCTCGTTTGTTTCAACGGATACTGGAAACAATGAATTGAGAGATATCAACAAAGTCGCAGTTATGATGACTGAGGTTGAGAAAGAAGGTGAAAATTCGCAGGTCCAACAAGACCAAGGTCTCAAGGAAAAAGTGGTGGCCCTGCAAGAACAACTTGAGAGAAGAGAACGGGAAATGGCTGCTATGTTGGAGCCTAAGTTACACGGACGCGGGTACGTGTGTCGGGTGCGGGTGCGTATCTAGGGGTCCGACACTTCAAAATTAAAAATTAAGGATACGTGGATATGTATCCAAATTTGGATACGGGTACGGGGATACGTTAAATATATATATATTTTTTTAAATATAGTTATTAATATGAGTTATATTATATAAATAACAAATAATTATTTTACATATATGTATTTATTTATTTTTATTAATATATATAAGTATATATTATCTTATAAATATATTATATGTTATACAATAATTATTATATAATATATAATAATAATTGTTTATAAATATATTATATATTATACAATAATTATTATATAATATATAGTTATCTTATTATACAATAATTATTATATAATATATAATAATAATTGTTATTATTATAGTTATTATAAATATATAATAATAATTGTTATTATTATAATAATAGTTATTAACTTTTATTATTTTATATAGATATATAGGTATGTGAATCAGATTCAGAGACAGGGACAAGAGAGGGAGGGAGAGAAGCGATCGATCGATCGATCGCGAGGGAGAGAGAGAAAGCGAGAGAGAGAGAGAGTCGTCTGGGGGTGTTCGACTACTCAATCGACTGATGGAGCTTGGAGATCGAGATCGAGAGATGAGAGTAGAGGATGAGAGATTGACAGATCGAGAGACGAGAGAGAAGACAGAGAAGGAGATCGAGAGACGAGAGAGAAGACAGAGCAGGAGATGGAGATCGAGCATGTCGAAGCAGCGATCGATTTCTTTACCGTTTCAACAGGCGACCAGGTTCTCTTTCTTTCCCTCTTTCATTTCTTTTGTTGTCTGAAAATCTGAAAAGTGCCGTGTCCGAGATAGAACATGCGTATCCGACACAGATCCCACACCCGCACCCGTGTCGTGTCGTGTCGACACGGGTACTTCGCCCCAAAGTGGCGAGTCCATGTAACACAGGTTGGAGCAAATGCAACAGTTGCAGGCCCAAATGACAGGATCAGGAAGTGCATCCAAACAAATGACACAACCTGCTGTGGGGACATCTGTAGGCATACAAAGCACATTAGCCCCAGGGGGCAATGGTCCTTGTTACTCCGATCTAACCAGTGGTGGTATGAATCCAGTGCTCATGGCCATGATTGATGATATGGTGAGGAGACAAATAAAGAAAGTCAAAGAAAAAAATGATGAGAATTTTCGAATAATTACAAACCTTACCCAGCATGGGTAGATGCTGTTCCATTCCCTTCTGGTTTTTCCCAACCAGATTTCAAAATGTTTGATGGAACAGGAGATCCAAGACAACATGTGGCTCATTTCCTTTCAAGATGCGGGCCAATACCCCATAATGAGGCCCTGTGTCTGCAGCTATTTGTTCAGTCACTTGAAAGTTCTGCATTCACTTGGTATGCTAACCTTCCTGAGGGATCAATCCTAAATTGGGATTCCATGGTGAAGGAGTTCCTTAAACAGTCCTGCAACACAGAAAGGCGAGTTGGAGTACCAGAACTGATTGAGACCAAGCAACGTGACAATGAGTCTGTTACAGATTTCATTGCAAGATGGCGAGCTTTGACATTTGCTTGTCCTCAAAAGTTTACGCAATTAGAGTTAATTCGGATGTGCCTTAACAACTTCCGACATGAGCTCTCTACGGCTCTTATGGCCCAAACTTTTGAAGGATTTAATGATCTATGCACTAAAGCTCATGATATGGAGCTCCATCTAGCTAAACGGAGGAGGCCTAGGGCCGTTGAAAGGGTTGAGTCCTCGACTGCAGCTACAATCGAAACCAGAAAGAAGGGTCCCGTTGTAGTGGGGGCTAAAAAGCCCAAAGAATTTAAAAAGGTGACTATGAAAGAGAGGTTGGAGAAGAAATATTCTTTCATGGATGATCTGGTCGAAGACCTATTTGAAGATCTGTTGGAGCAAAAGTTGATTGCTCTCCCTGAGGTGAAAAGACCACATGAGGTAGGAAAGACCAACGATCCAAAGTATTGCCCCTACCATCGTTTGATTAGCCATCCGATAAAAGAGTGCTTTGTTCTGAAAGATAAAATTCAGGAACTTTTGGACTCTAAGATTATCGAGCTCCCTCCTCAAGAGAAAGCATCTGCTAACCCAATCACTATCGACAATGATAATGAAGGTGAATGGGTTGTTTATCAGCCAAAAAGCATGAAGAAAAAAACAAAATGCCACAATGAAAGCTAGAAGTGTGGTTGATTCAACAACACAAGGGCCAAAAGTTTCCAAAAAGCAAAAACCAAAAGTTTCTAGGAAACAGAAAAAAGCCAAAGTAAGTAAGAGAAAAGGAAAGAAGAACCCAAAGAAGGAAAAATGGGAGAAATTGGTCCCTGATGAGCAGTTAGAGCAAGGTCCTCTTGTCCCAGTCACATTGGAGGAATTTCTACCTTCAAAATTTCAATCTGTGGAGTTGCAGACATACTTTGATAAAAGAAGGGAGGAAAAGTTTACTTTGGCCCCTTGCCTAACCATCATTGTTTTGAGTGATGACGAGGAAAATGAAGGTGAAGTTGGTTCAAAAGTTAGGAAAGGAGATTGCATTACATCTCCTATCTGCATACCTGACTCACCAGAGTATACACCAACTTCTCCAGAATACACACCAGCCTCTTCAGAATATACACCAGCTTCTCCAGAGTATACACCAAAAGCCTTTTCTCCAGAGTATTCGCCAGTACCACCAATGTACTATCAAAGTACTCCAGAATATGTAAGGGGAACAGAACAAGGAGACACGGGGTGTAGGTCCGACTCTGAGCTTGTGAAAAAGGCGAAAAAACAACTACACTTCAAGGATGATGAGGTGAATGGCAGGTGTATGTCGGATGATGAAGTATGGAAGCATTCAAGTAAACAAGCAAAGTCATCTCAAGTTGAGGATCCTAATGAAGATTGGGAACTTGACTTTTCTCCTGATAGTTCACCATACACATCCCCAGCTAGGACATACGATGGAGAAAGTGTATCAAGTGACCACTTTGACTTTCCTTGTAATGTCATCACTGTGGATGTAAATTTTGAAGAACAATAAATACATATCATTCGCAATCCAGGTGATGATGAGAAAGCAAAAATTGAAGCTAGAAGGGAAGCAGAACATCAGGCAAAAGTAACAGTCTCTTTGAAAGATGAGGGTTTTGAAGCCCGTTAAAATTTGATTATTGAAAGAAATCAAATTTCTGGACACCCTTTCCCTAATTGGGTCGAATGGGTTCAGTTCCCACGAAGATATGCAGTACCTCGTTTTCCTTTATATAATGGGACAGGTTGTCCAAGGCGCCATTTGGTTCGTTTCCTTGCACAATGTGGAAACACAGTAAAAAGCCAGGCGTTACTTCTACGGCAGTTCGTTCTTTCTTTGGAAGGATGGGCAGCAGATTGGTACTTCAGCCTGCCACCTAATTCAATCCCAGATTGGGACACCACGGCTGATCGATTCTATAGGACATTTTATAAACCATGGCCAATAGAAATTGAGATGTCAAAACATTTGGATGACGAAGGTACATCTTCTCAAACATATGATTTCATAGAAGGCACAATTGAGGAGAAGATTGAAACTGCCCTTGACCATCGAGAGAAGGGCACTTATCACCCAAGGGATTTGTTCCCTTTATAGGTAGAGCAAACACCATTTCCTGAAGGATACGAACTTCCAAATTTTGTTCTATATGAGGGGTATGGAGATCCTCAAAAACATATTAGGCATTTTTTGAAACAGTGTGGGGAAACAGCTCAAAATCAAGCACTTTGCCTAAAACAATTCCCCCTTTCCTTAGAGGGGATCGCCTTTGACTGGTATTGCTCCCTCGATGGAGTCGTGGTGCCTAGTTGGGAGGCCATGAAGAATGGTTTTGAAGAATCTCAATGCTTTTATAGGCGTGACTCCCGGTACCTAAGAAATGGGAGAAGAATGCAGCTCCAGGAAGATGGAGAAGTGACTGATGATGATGATCATCCTGCAGCTGGACCAGTTAACATGGCCCAAATAAGTGAGGGAATAAAAGAAGTTGAGGTCAACGAAAAGGCGGTTGCTGAAGTATACTAGACTTATTTGACCTACCGGAGGAAATTACGAAATCCTCAAGACCCTCAAGCGTCAGAAGTTCCACAGGTTTTGCTGGAGGAAGAGCAAGTGAAATATGATGTACTAGCTCATCTAAAGAAAATTCCAGCATTGTTGAGTGTATATGATGCACTGAAAATGTCTCTAGAGCTTCGAAAGTCTTTAATATATGCCCTGTCCAAGCCAGAGGATTTCCACAAAGAAATTGAGGGTAGAAATCAAGAGAAGGCAACTACATGCATGGCCATGGTAACCTTTGGTGACAAAGACATGTGTGCTGAAATGACAGACCATAATCGGCCTTTGTTTATCACTGGGCTTATCCATGATGTGAAAATTTCTCGAATTCTGGTTGATGGAGGATCTGCGGTAAACCTCCTGCCTCGAAGGGCCTTAAACTTATTAGGGGTTCGAATTTCACAACTTCGCCTAAGTCGTTTGGTCATTCAAGGATTTAATCAGAATGAACAACGCCCAATGGGGAAGATTGAATTGCGAACCAAGTTTGGGGATATTGAAGAAAGCACTGAGTTCTTGGTCATTGATGTAGACATCTCATACAATGCTTTGCTTGGGAGACCATGGATGCATAATCATCATGCAATGCCATCAACTTATCACCAATGTATTAAGTACCCGTTGCCTTCACCCAAAAAAGAGGGGATAATTGTGGCTAACAATAATCCATTTGGAGAAGTAGAGGCTTATTATGCTGATGCTCGCTTCTATACAAAGACTTCACAAAGAAAGGGAAAAGATGTGAAAAAGTCTGAAGATACTCCGAATGTCAAAGATGCTCTAGAGTCTACTCCAGTTTCAACAAAAAGAACATTTCGATATGTGCCAAAGTCCGAAAGGAAACTGGGGGCAAAGGCTCTAGCCCCAATAAATCCAATTTTGGATCTCAAGGGTGAGTTCACGTTGCCATTAAGGAGGACAGAATGCACCTATGTGGAGAAATATAATAAAATTGTGGTCCCTTCTAAAGGAAAAGGGTCGAAGCCCATCATGTTCCACTCACTTGGAGATGTTGAACAGAAAGTGAAAGTTGAACAAGTGCCAGAAGAAAACATCTCGAGTTTTGAGAAGCCTACTTTTAGTGCAGAAATTACACAGATGTTGGTGAAAGTTGGTTTAGATCCTGAAAAAATTCCAAGAACAATGACACCATTTGACTTTGCATTAACACCTTCACAGAGGCAAGCTATCCAGCAAGGCAGTATTATCATTGCTAGGACAGAAGGGTTAGGCTATCGGGGTGATGAGGAAAAATTTCCAGTAAACATGACTATCACTCAAGATGTGTTGGAAGATGTTGACCAAGATGAAGCTCAACCTGCACCAACAGAATTTGAAGCAGGAGGTCAAGCCACTGTGGATGACCTTCGTGAGGTAAATCTGGGTGATGAAGGAGAAAACAAACCAACCTTCATTAGTGCAAATTTAAAGGAAGAAGAAGCTCGGCAATATATTTCCTTTTTAAGGGAGTATCGTGACATATTTGCATGGAACTACAGTGAGATGCCTGGTCTTAATCCAGAGATTGCAGTCCATAAGCTTGCAATTCACCCTGAGAAACGGCCAGTTAAACAACCTCAAAGGCGAACTCGACCAGAGCTTACAGCCCAAATTGAAGCCGAAGTCGACAAGCTTATCAATGCAGGATTCATTAGGGAAGTCCAATATCCAACCTGGCTAGCAAACATAGTGCCAGTCAAGAAAACGAATGTCAAATAAGGGTCTACATTGATTTCCGTGATCTCAATGAGGCTTGTCCTAAAGATGACTTTCCCTTGCCCATCACTGAGCTTGTTGTAGATGCAACTACTGGGTATGAAACATTGTCTTTTATGGATGGATACTCAGGATACAATCAAATCCGAATGGCACATGAAGATAAAGAAATGACTGCATTCAGGACTCCGAGAGGAGTCTTTTGTTATAAGGTAATGCCTTTTGGCCTGAAAAATGCTGGGGCCACGTATCAAAGGGCGATGACTGTAATTTTCGGTGATATGCTCCATGACACCATTGAATGCTGTGTTGATGATCTTGTCGTCAAGACAAAGGAGAAGGAAAACCATGTGAAAGATTTGAGAAGAATCTTCGAACGTTTGAGGAGATACAAACTCAAGATGAACCCACTAAAATGTGCATTTGGAGTTTCCTTAGGAAAATTTCTAGGGTTTGTGGTTCGAAACAAAGGGATTGAAATTGACCCTACTAAGATTAAAGCCATTACTGAAATGGCTCCTCCGCGAAATTTAAGGGAATTGAAAGGGCTACAAGGGAGGTTGGCTTATATCAGAAGATTTATTTCGAACTTGGCTGGTCGATGCTTGGCATTCTCAAGATTGATGAAAAAGGGTGTTCCATTTAAATGGGATCAACAGTGCCAAAATGCTTTTAATAGTATTAAGGAGCATCTTTTGAAGCCTCCAGTACTCATGAACCCAATAAAAAGGAAACCACTCTTGTTGTACATAACAGCCCTGGATGGTTCGTTAGGGGCATTGTTGGCACAACACAATGAGCATGGGAAAGAAAATGCATTGTATTACTTGAGTCGTACTCTGGTTGGGGCAGAAGTCAATTATTCTCCTATCAAAAAGACATGTCTTGCCTTGGTGTTCGCCTTGCAAAAACTAAAGCACTATGTCCTGGAACACGAAGTCAAGTTGATATCAAGAGCAGACCCCTTGAAATATATACTTTCACGGCCCATACTTTCAAGGAAAATTGCAAAGTGGGCTGTAATTCTCCAACAATTCGCAATTGAATATGTTCTCCAAAGAGCTGTAAAGGGGCAAGCTCTAGCAGATTTTTTGGCAGCACATCCTATACCTGATGACTCACCTCTAGTAACTGATTTACCAGATGAAGAAGTTATGCAAGTAGGAATTCAGAAAGGATGGGAGATGTATTTTGATGGAGCTTCAAGGAGTCCAGATGGCAAGAAGCAAGAAAATCCTAAAAACAATAAAGCTGGAATTGGAATTGTGTTTGTGACTCCAGACAATGCCATAATCACCCATTCTTTTGCCTTAAGTGAAGGATGCTCCAATAATGAGGCAGAATATGAAGCTATAATTGCTGGATTAGAATTGGCATTACAAATTCCTATTGAAGAACTCTCAATTTATGGAGATTCGGAACTGGTGGTAAAGCAACTCCGTGGAGAATACATTGTTAAGAAAACAAGTCTCATTCCATATCATGAAAGGGCTGATCAATTGCTTTCGCAATTCAGGAAAACACATATTTTCCATGTGAAGAGAAGAACAAATGCTCGAGCTGATTCACTTGCAAGTTTGGCTGCATCACTTACCTTACCAGATAGCAAAACAATTACTATCACAGTAGGTGAAAGAAGGGTGTTACAACCTTTAAAAGAAGTTTTTGACTTGGTTCCAATCTTGGTCGTCACCACAAAAGGAGAAAACAAGGAGGATTGGCGGGAACCATTCATAGCTTACCTCCAACATGGTAGGCTACCTGAAGATAAAGTAAAAAGAATTGAAGTGAGACGCAGGGCTACCAAATTCATCCTGTGGAAAGATGGAACGTTATACAAAAGGTCTTTGGATGGAATGTTCATGCGGTGTATAGCCAAGGAGCGTATTCAAGAGGTAATGGCAGAAGTACATGCAGGTGTATGTGGGGCACACCAAAGTGGTCCTAAATTACATATGCAGCTAAAACGGTTGGGATACTATTGGCAGACTATGATTGCAGATTGCATAGATTATGCTCGAAGATGCCAAGTTTGCCAATTCCATGGGAACTTTCTCCACCAACCCCTAGAGCCTTTACATTTAACAACTTGTTCTTGGCCATTTGCAGCATGGGGTATGGACATTATTAGTCCTTTTGTACCTCCATCTTCAGCAGGATATCGATACATCCTAGCTGCTACTGACTATTTCTCAAAATGGGCAGAGGCCGTGGCTTTAAAGGATATAAAAAGCACAGTTGTCTCTGAGTTCATCCGAACCCATATCATTTACAGGTTCGGGATTCCAGAAAGTATCATCATGGATAATGGACAACCATTCGGGAGTGATGCTTTGAACAAGTTATTTGCCAAGTACAAAATCAAAAACAACCATTCATCAAGATATCATGCACCTGCCAATGGTTTGGCAGAAACTTTCAACAAGACTTTGTGCAAAATTCTCAAGAAGATGGTGGATAAGAACAAAAAATCTTGGCATTAAAAGTTACAAGAAGCTTTGTGAGCTTATCGGACTTCGCACAGAACTCCCTACTCAAGCAACCCCTTATTCGTTGGTCTTTGGAGGAGAAGCAGTGTTACCACTTGAGGTTCAAATACCATCATTGCGAGTGGCAATACAAGAGTCCTTAACAGAAGATGAAAGTGCAAGAGTGAGGTTGGCTGAGCTGGAGACCCTGGATGAAAGAAGGTTGTATGCTCAACAGAACTTGGAAATCTACCAACAAAGGATGGCAAATGCATTCAATAAAAGAGTGAGGCTTCGTTCCTTTAAAAAGGGAGACTTGGTACTAATGGTTAGAACACCCATAGTAGTCTCACGAAGAACCAAAGGAAAGCTTGAGCCCAAATGGGAAGGACCTTATGTGATTGAGAAGGTTTATTCTAATGGAGCCTATTTGTTGATAACGATGGATGGTGACAGAATCATTCCCCCAACCAATGCAAGGTTCTTGAAGAGAGATTACCCTTAAGAAAGCCTGCTAGGTTGAAAATCCGAAAGGGCGGCCTAGGCAAAAGTTAGGGCAAAAAAAAAAAAAAAAAAAGAAGCCTGCTAGGTTGAAAACCCGAAAGGGCGGCCTAGGCAAAAGTTAGGGCAAAGAAAAGAAAAAAAAAAGAAAAAAAGTCAAAAAACCACCAACGGTATTGTATGTGGTTAAACTGCTAAAATATCCCACCGAAATCTAAGGTGGTAAAACATTGGATACTCCTGGCCCGCAAGAGTATAAACTGTGTACGGCCAAACAAAAGTCAAAAAAACCACCAACGGTATTGTATGTGGTTAAACTGCTAAAATATCCCACCGAAATCTAAGGTGGTAAAACATTGGATACTCCTGGCCAGCAAGAGTATAAACTGTGTACGGCCAAACAAAAGTCAAAAGTATAAACTGTGAACAGCTAAAATAAGACAAATCAATGTATTGTATTGAGAAATTTCATATAACAAATAAATCTATCACTGAGCGAAATTTCATAAATACATTATGTTCGGATGAATAAAAAAAAATAAAAATAAAAGTGCATTCATTCATTAAGAGAAGCCTTAGCCCTTTCAAAGGCACGTTCCACAATACTGTGTTGTCCATTCTTCTTCTTGTGTTGGCTCAAAACATTCAGAGCAGTTTGCACGTCTTCTTCTGATTT
This sequence comes from Camellia granthamiana, assembly GCA_036172215.1. NCBI lineage: Eukaryota > Viridiplantae > Streptophyta > Magnoliopsida > Ericales > Theaceae > Camellia > Camellia granthamiana. Next base: position 4,769,327 of record CM069909.1, read on the forward strand.
AGAAACATTCTCGGAAGCTTGTGCAAAATCACACATAAATGATGCATGTTCCGCTTGGGCGGATGACAATTCCTCTTCAAGTTGTTTGAGTAGCTCTTTGGTTTGAATAATCTTTTGATTAAGACCCGCAATGTGCTCATCTGACTTGATAATTGAAGCAGACAACTGTTCATGTTCGCTAGAAACTTTGTCAAAATGAAGCTTCTTCTCATAGTATTGGGCCTCAAATTCTGCAGTAGACAAGTTTGAAGAATCTGCAAGTTGGGTTTTCAAAGCAAAGCACCCAAGGAATATCTTCACCTTCTCGTAGAAAGAGACGAAGTCTACACCCAAACTCTTCAAAATCATGAAAACGTTGTTTGCTACAGCGATCATGCCATTAACATCCGTTATTGATTGGAGAGAAATAGTAAGCCCTTTCTGAATATGGGTGGCTGTTTCATTAGAGGAAGTTCTCAAAAGAACGCTAGATGGAGCAGAGGGTGTTTCAAGTTTGTCAAATAATTTGTTAACCCCATTTGCTTCAAGTAAGTCTGCAAGAATTTGGGCCTCTTCCGAGGTATCAGAAGTAATTTCGTCTGTCTCTTCCAATGTGTCAGAAGTATTTTCTGTGAAAATAGAAGGAGATACTCAATGAAAGCATAGAAGGAAAAAACAATATATATATATATGAATAAAGTATACCTTGGTGTACGGCTTGAAGAGACTTAGGTGGAGGAGAAGACAAGTTGTGATTCCCACAAGCGGACCACGGATTTTGCAATGTGGCATGATCTAAAGAAAAAAGAGTTCCTTGAGTATGTATACATAATAAAATAAAATGAGGTACAAGGAATGAATAAGAATACCCTTAAAGGTAGCCAATGGCATATGTGAGGCAGCTGGGGAAGTCCGAGGCGTCCGAGGCGCAATGTCTAAGAAAAGGAAAGGTATTCAAAATATATTTAAAATAAAAATAAAAAAAATAAAAAAAGAAGAGAGAGAAAAAGAAGAATTATACCTTTCTCTAATAGCTTGGATGGCTCCTTCGAAGAAGGAGAAGAAAAACCTACACTTGCTGGGAGCAAATTACTCATCTTAGTCGGGGTGCCATCTAAAAGAGGGGTGTAGTCATAAAACTCATCTTCACTCTCGCTACTTTCACTGAGAGAACAATCAAAAGATTTGGTAGGAGAAGGAATTTCAACACTCTTAATGCGAATACGACCCAAGGCAGTTAATTCATACCTATCTCCCTCAAAGAGTTCTTGAATCATATTCTCATCTTTATCTTCAAGAAAAGAGTACAAGTATGTGCGAAATTGATCCATTGGGGTTTTGGTTGCTACGATGGGTTGAGAAGTTCCTGTACAATCACTGATAGACATAGTCTCTGGAAAAAATTTTGGGAGACTAAAAAATTGAGGACCAGAATCTACTTGCTCAAAGCTAAATCTCATTTTAAATTGAGAGTTACACATATCCTCGAAAAGATGAAGGAGATCTGAAACCGAGTAACTAGATCGAGAAGGAGCAATAAGTGGTCGATTATTATCCATTCTCTGAGGTGATGATGCTTCCAGAACAATAGGTGAAGATGTTGACCTAGCTCTTGAGTACGAAGGATTCTTCGTCTTTCGGTCTTTAATTGACATATCCAGTTTTCTCTTGCGTGAAGATTTCGGCTGGGAATGAGTAACATATTGAAGCACGGTAAAGGAAGTTCCCAACCACCAATTGGCATAAGGCATGGTTACGTGAGAAGTAGATCGGGGGCCTGGTAACTCCAATGAGACTTTTGTACCGCAGCGTAGCATATGGCGCCAGTTGTAATAAAATTTAGACCACTCAGAGGGCTGCCGACAAGATACATTAAGCGGTGTAGGGCACGCTTGAGCAAACCCAAATTGACGACCGAATCGGTTAGGGGAGTACGGTTCAGAAATGAAATTAAATCCCATTTTAAAAGTTAAAATCCCTTGCCTCAAAGATATAAGATAGCCAAGAAGGAAAGGTGATATCCTTTCAGAGTCGACCAGAACGCCTGAAGGTTCACTTTCATGGGTAAGAGCCCTAAACTGACACTCCGTACGATAAGTTAGGAGAGAGTCCACAAATGGAAATTTATCAGTAAAAAACTGGGCAGCCGATTGGTTTCCAATAAACCCAAGATATGGCATGAAATGAATATCAGGAATTGGACAAATCGACTGAGGATCCCCATGAGAGTAAGTCTTGACAAAATATAGTGAAATCCATCCAAAAAGGTAATGTAAAGGACCCTGAATATTTTCCTTCCCAGGTGAAGATGATGATGCCATTTTCCCAAGAGAATGATAGAGGTATGCAAGGACGGGGATGGCCAGGCTAAATAAGGTTCCACCTGCCATTTTGGTGGCTACATGAAAGGTCGTCGGACGAATTTCCCCGGAAGAGTGAAGGAAGACAAATCCGCTAAGCCAACTCACCAAAAAACCAGAAAGATACACATCATCAGGGATTCCGTCTTTCCGTTGAAAACCACTAATCGAAGTTGGGGATTCGTCAATGAATTTGAAAGTCCAGTGGTTAAACTTCTTGGATTGAAAAGAGCTGGCATAAATGTTGAAAAGCCCACGGCACGCCTTGGATGTCTGGCACGAATATAAAATGTCATTGGAGGGGGTGAACTCTTCATAAAACCCGCCACGGATGGGAAGCCCGCTAATGCGATGAAGGTCCCATAAAGAGATCCCAAGTTCGCCGTAAATAGTGTGGAAAGTGTTGGTGTCGGGTGACCACCGCTCTAAGAATCCTTTGACGAGGGAGACATTCCTAGCATAAGCAAATTGGGATACATAGATTGCAGCATAAATCCCACACTTCTTCAAAATAGGGGCAAATGTGGAAAGAACGTCGTTCAACCAAAAAATCCATATAGGGGATTGCAAATGGATGGAAATGCCGCGGACATTAAAAGAATTATCCCACTTCAATTTTTCATGCTTCATTCTCTTAATAAGAGTATTACAATCAGAGCAGTGAAGGTCTTCAGAAAATGGACGAAGGATTGAGACAGGGAATGAACCAATTGATTTGGAGTGCCCTTTCTCGAGAATCTCACAGCAGTTTCGAATTCCTGTATAGACCAAGTCTTCGGAAGCCGTATGTAAAGGGATATAGGGGTCTAACTCGGTGGGTGACAACAAAGCAGTGATAGGTTTGTGCCGAATTATTTTTGGACCAGATTTATCCAGTACATCCCTCTCGTCACGTCGAAGATATTCAAGTGTCTTTTCCATGCTTCCTAAAAATAAAAATAAAAAAATAAAAATAAAGGTTAGTGAAGGCAAAATGTCCTAATATAAAGTGTCTTTTCCATGCTTCCTAAAAATAAAAATAAAAAAATAAAAATAATGGTTAGTGAAGACAAAATGTCCTAATATAAAGAAAGCGATGAAAGCCCCTTGCCAAGGATTCAAGCCGTTGGGGTGACGGACACAATCACTGCCAAGGCCTCAAGCCGTTGGGGTGACGGACACATCACTGCCAAGGCCTCAAGCCGTTGGGGTGACGGCCACATCACTGCCAAAGCCTCAAGCCGTTGGGGTGACGGACACATCACTGCCAAGGCCTCAAGCCGTTGGGGTGACGGACACAATCACTGCCAAGGCCTCAAGCCGTTGGGGTGACGACACATCACTGCCAAGGTTTCAAGCCGTTGGGGTGACGGACACATCACTGCCAAGGCCTCAAGCCGTTGGGGTGACGGACACATCACTGCCAAGGCCTCAAGCCGTTGGGGTGACAGACACAATCACTGCCAAGGCCTCAAGCCGTTGGGATGACGACACATCACTGCCAAGGTTTCAAGCTGTTGGGGTGACGGACACAATCACTGCCAAGGCCTCAAGCCGTTCGGGTGAAGGACACATCACTGCCAAGGTCTCAAGCCGTTGGGGTGAAGGACACAATCACTGCCAAGGATTCAAGCCGTTGGGGTGAAGGATACATTCACTGCCAAGGATTCAAGCCATTGGGGTGAAAGGACACAATCACTGCCAAGGTTTCAAGCCATTCATTGCCATTAGGTTGGAAAGAGCAATGATACCTTCAAACAAACTCTGACGCTTTGCGGATTGCCTGTAAAAGAGGTAAAAAGACATGAAATAATTGTTAACAAAAAAAAAAAAAAGAAAAAAGAAAAGGAAATTAGTCATCATGATTCGTACAATTAAAATTCACTTGCACGAATCACGAGGGGCAAGGTTGATTCGACTTTTAACAAAAAATTGGCCAATTGTGCAAAGGGCTGCTACTAATACAATATAAAATAAAAGGTAGCAGGCTTAAAAAATTCTATTTTCAAAAAAAAATAAAATAAAATAAAATTGTCTGTTCATATTTGGGTTTAGCAAAATCTGCTGTTACAAAAAAAAGTATAGCAGGTTTTTCTTTAAACAAGAAAAGTCTTTGTTTGGTCTCATAGTTAAAAAAAAAAAAAAAAAAAAAAAAAAAAAAAAAAAAACTGTCCTCTTCAAGAAACTGAACAAATCAACAGAACCCATGCTTTCTTAATTGGGGCCTTTAAACATATATTAAATTGAGGCCTTTAAAATATGTTGATGACAAGAATCTGGGATAGTTTGGCTACCCACTACAATGGAGAAGGAAAATACCTAGCTGATTAAGCATCCCAAAACCATTTGGGCCACGTGGGCTCAACCATCTATGACTTACAACCTCTTGATTCTCATCGATATTACACGGGTTGTAACTGTAGAAAAACATGATATACATGAAGCTAGTGTGGGAATTTTTCCAAAAATAAAAAAATAAATAAATAAACAAAAATAAAAAAAAGAAGCAGTTTGAAACTTTGTTTGGCCTATTAGATTCATAGTCTACAAAAAAAAAAAAAAAAAAAAAAAAAAAACTGCTAAATAGTTTGAAAAAAATTTTGAAACCTTTGTTGGCCTATTTAGATTCATGATCTACAAAAAAATAAAATAAAATAAAATAAAATAAGTGACATGTTGGAGGCCCATAAAAGAAAAGGCCCAATTTAAAAAATGGTAGCCTAGAAAAGGAAAGATCCATGATGGTCTAGGAAAAAAGGCCCACAAAAGAAAAGGCCCAATTAAAAAATAGTGGCCTAGAAAAGGAAAGATCCATGATGGTCTAGGAAAATTCATAATGGCCTAAAAAAAAAAAAAAAGTCTGGTCCATAAAAAGGACCCATGCAACAAAGTAAATGGCCCATGGACTATAAAGGGCAATTAACCCTTTATTTTTAAATAAAAAAAAAAGATCAAGTCCACAAAAAGGACCCATGTAAAGTAAAAGGACCCATGAAAAAAAGAGCCGTCAACCCCCAAAAATATATTAAAAAAAAAAAAAGAAAAAAAAGGAAGAGGCCAGGGATCAAAGTAAAGAAATAATCTCATCCAAGACCTAAAGATCATCCAAATAAAAGTGCCAAATTGTCATGACTCGCACAATTAAAAAAATTCACTTGTGCAAGTCACGAGGGGCATTTGTTGGCACATAAATTTCAACTTAATTTATGACACGTATAGAGCTTATGATAGAAAAGTTGTAGGGAATCACTCCCTAAAAAGATCAACATGATCCGTTGAAGTATATAAATAAAACGACGTTGTATCTCAACGACGTTATTCAAAATGCTCAAGTGACACGTGGAGCCTACGAAAGATGACACCTGTAGAGCCTACAGTAAGGACACCACACAGGATGAAACCCCAAAGATCAATCCGGTTAATCAAATATACGATTAACCAGATAGCGCTATTATTCAAAATTCAAATGGCTAATCAAATATACGATTAACCAGATAGCGCTATTTCAAAATTCAAATGGCGCTATCATTCAATTTGAAATTCAAATTGAAGATGAAGCATTCCTATCACCTGATGGCCCTCCATAAATATGAGGACCATCACACAATACGGAGGATCGGAAGAAATCAAAAGTGAAAAGATCAGAGAGAGAAAGAAATTGAGAGCTAAAGAAATCGTTACAAGAAAGAAGAAGAGAAGCTAGAGAACTGAAGAGCCTACGCTAATGGCGATGAATAGGTAAAGGGTTCCAAACCCAGAATTGTATTTTGTATTCGAGGGTTCAAAACCCATAACAATTTTAATAAATATTTATTTTTCTTAAATTGTCTTTTGTTGTTTATTTTGTTCTTCATTAATCGGAGGTTTCATTTGTATAAAATGTGTAATTAACGATCTGAAATACAGATCGAAAATAAGAACCTGCTATTCAAATAATCATCACTGTTTAGTCCAAAAACTAAACAGTGGACATTTGTAACATAAATTTTGAAATGTGTTGAAACACTTCATGTTTTAAAATTTGTGTCTACAATGACCCTTACAAAAAAGAAATGAGAGCTCGGGCAGTGCAAAGATTTGCAAGGTGGATGTATGATGCTAGTATCCCTTTTAATGCAGTAAATTATGAGAGTTTTGGACCAATGATTGAAGCCATTGGGCAATATTGTCCTGCTATGAAGCCACCAACTTACCATGAAGTGCGGATTACCCAACTCAAAAAAGAAGTGAAACATACTGAAGATTTGATGAAGAATCATAAAGAGGATTGTGCAAAATACGGGTGTTCTATAATGGCTGATGGCTGGACTAATAAGAGAGGAAGGACATTGATTAACTTTTTAGTTAATTGTCCAAGAGGAACCATGTTTGTTGAGTCAGTTGATGCTTCTAGCTATTCAAAGGATGGGCAAAATCTATTTGAATTATTAGACAAGTTTGTGGAGAAAGTTGGAAAAGAGAATGTGGTGCAAGTTATCACTGATAGTGCTGCAGCTAATGTGTTGGCGGGTAAGAATATTTCTACATTCCTTACATCAAAATTGTTTACTCATAGTTTGTTTTGTATTTAAAATTTAAAAACTTGAAAATAATCATTCTTTGTTATTGTTACATTATAGGGAGGTTTTTGGAAGCCAAGTATGAACACTTGTATTGGACACCATGTGCTGCTCATTGCTTAGACTTGATGTTAGAAGACATTTTCAAGATACCTAGACTGAAAAAGACATTTGAAAGGGGATATTGCAGTACATGGCTACATTTACAACCGGCTTACGTTGCTAAACATGATGAGGCGCTATACAAATCTGACGAATTTGATCAAGCCTGCGAAAACTAGATTTGCAACCGCCTTTCTGACTTTGTCTAGGATGCATCAACAAAAAAACAATTTGAGAAAGATGGTCACCTCCGAAGACTGGACCTCAAGCAAATGGGCAAAGGAGCCACAAGGTAAAAGAATGGCACAAACTTTGTTGATGCCTTCATTTTGGAATACTGTTGTGTTTGCCCTTAAGGTCTTGGGTCCTCTCGTCAAAGTGCTTAGATTGGTTGATACCGAGAAGAAACCTCCCATGGGATACATTTATGAGGCAATGGATAGGGCAAAAGAATGCATTGCAAGTTCATTTGATCATAAAGAAGAGAAGTATAATGAAATCTTCAAAATCATCGACAAAAGATGGGATGTCCAATTGCATTGGCCTTTACATGCAGCTGCGCACTTTCTTAACCCAGAATTCTTTTACCCAAAAGCATTAAAGGTGCAAAAAGATCATGAAGTGATGAATGGGTTTTATGAATGCATGCAAAGGTTGGTCCCAGATGTCACTGTTCAAGATTTGATCACTAATGAGATGAGTATTTATATGAAGGCTGAGAGTCTTTTTGGCAAGTCTGTTGCGATTAGGCAAAGAAATACAAGGGCACCAAGTAATATATTATAGACTCATAGAGTTTATTTTTAGTAATACTTTTAGTAAAACTCAATACTTGGTAACAATTATTTCTAACTAGTGATTATCGCAACTGATTGGTGGGCATCATATGATTCTAAAACTCCAGACTTGCAAACTTTTGCCATAAAAGTCCTTAGCCTAACATGTAGTTCATCGGGTTGTGAACGAAATTGGAGTGTATTTGAACATGTGAGTATTTAACATTCTAACTAATTTTTTGCTCAATTCAAATATTTTTTATTCTCATTATATAGAATTTAATATCTTTTTAATACTTGCAGCTTCATAGCAAGAAAAGAAATAGATTGGAACAACGTCTCAATGATTTAGTGTTTGTCAAATATAATAGAACATTGAGATTTAGGTATGACATGCGCAACACTCTTGATCCTGTATCTTTGCAAAATATTGATGAAAGCAATGAGTGGTTGCTTGGGAGGATGGATAGAGAATCAGATGAAGATAATGAGCCTGTGTTTGATGATGATGATGGCTTGACGTGGGCCACTGTTGCTAGAGTTTCTGGAGTAGAAGAAAGTAGCCATGCAAGTACAGAAACAAGTTCACGCTCAAAGGCACAACCGAGGATATCTAAATCATCAAGATTAACTCCACTTCAATTAATAGATGAAGAGGAAGCGGGCTCAGATGACACAGAGAAGGAAGATGTTGAGGGATATAAATCAACTGATGGAGAAGAAGATGATAGTTTGCTTGCCATTGATGTTGAGGATGATGATTGACTGACCGACCTAACCTACCCTTTCTTTTGATATTGATGTTTTTAAGTGTTAAGACATATATTAGTATTTGTTGGATATTTATGTTTTGGATATTTAGTGTTTATGTTTTTATTTTTATTTTATTGAATGTGGATTATTTTATCTTTGAAAATTGAAATGTTATGTAATATGCACTTTCATGACTTTGAGAATTATTCTATATTTTGTCTTGAATCTTGATTACTTTTTATTTTTAAAAAAATTGTCTTAGTACTATGAATGATTAGCTTATGTTAATTTTTCTATTTTTTACTAAGACTGTGCGTCTTACTTCAATAAAGCCCGCGCCTCGCCTTGCGCTTAGGCCCTGAGAGACCTTTAGTGCCTTAGTGCGCCTTGAACCTTTAAAAACACTGGCATTAACAGTAATTGGAAAGAGAGAGTACAATTTTGAAGTAAAGAGAGATGATCATGAGGCACCAGAGTCAAAAATCCAGACAGACGAAGAGATACCTGAAGAAGACCTAAGCAAATTTGAATGAAGAGAGGAAACAACTGAGGCCGACAAGGAGGGTTGGAAAGTAGACAATATATGCTGAAGCTAAGCAATCGGAGCACTCAAGGAAGCCAAGTCAAGATCAAGAACCGGAGTAGATGCAGTACAAGCAGCGGGAGCCCGAAAATTACTCGGAGGGGAAGGGCAAAACTAGGTCTTAGACTGCTGAGAAGACGATGCAAATAGACATCCCTTCTTGGGACAGTGATACTTTCAATGACCCCTCTGATGGCAGAAAACACACTCATCTGAAGCCAGTGACCTATGTTCAGGCCTCTCAATCATATCATCTGACATTGTAATAAACAAGAAGCTGATGGGGCAAACTGTAATAATTAAAAAACTAGAACCAAATGAGTCACAGTGTAATAGACAGAAAGTTGATAGGCAAAAAGTAAAGAACTCAAAACAAAGTTGATGGGTCAACCAACCATAATATACCCAAACCAAAGTCTAAGTTGAAGCAAGACCCCAGAGAGAGAAGAATCGATTGAACCAAAATCTGAAGAGGGAGAGAAACAAAGTGACTGACGAACTAGAGAAGTTCGAACAAGACCAGACGAAGCATGCGAACTACAGAGGGTTGCGAATCGAAGGTGAAGAGTGGCGACGATGGTTTATGACGATGCAGCCAATGAGTCGAATGGGTCGCGATTCAAACTAGATGGGTTACGAATCTAACCAGCAAGGTCACTAATCGAAGGAGCAAACGACGAACTCAATGAAGAACTGAACCACAGAGAGAGAGATCCCGATGTGGTGGGTCGCAATTCTATTCCAACGACAGACGAAGTCGAACAGGGAGGTGACTAAACTGATGTCGCAGCTCCAACGACAAATGAAGTCGAGACTTCTGTGAGAAACGTGACTTCAAAGATCACTGAAAGACTTTGATGAGCTTCGATCAAAGCCAAAGAACAGAATCAGAGGACTCAACCGAACTAAAGCTCTAATACCATGTAAGATTTTTGAATGAACAATTCCATATATTCCATTGTGTAAAACATAAGAATACATTGGTTTATATATAAATCTAGCCCTAGAACTGAAAAAGGAAACAAAATCCCTAATATATATAGAATATATAAACTACGATATATACATGAAACATATACAGAATATATAAACTACCATATACACATGAAACGTAATATCTCACAATAGAAACTACAAATGAACGAAATATGATGTATACATATCTCATGGAATCGTAAAAAAGACACAATAGTATGATCAAATGATAGTAAAAACTCTCTCACCTACACAGCTATAGCATTAGTCTATAATTTCTTTTCGTACATTGCATTTCCAACCAAATAAGATAATGGAGAAACTGACACAACTCCAGAGAGATTTCAATTGGATCCAACTAACTATGGAAACAGAATCCAACTTCAGACATTTTTATACCTAAGGCTCCACGGTGGCAAGTGCCTGGCAAACGAGCCTTCTAGCAAACTGATTCAAACTCGAACATTGTCGAATGTCAAACTTGTGAAAGATTATGCATGCTTAAAATATTGAAAATTTTTTACAACACTAACGAAGAAAGATATTCCCCAAATTCATTGAGATTCAATGACTGTACAATTTCATTTTTCTACGAAATGGCAAACACTTGCAAAGGTTAAAATTAAGCTAATTATAAAAAATAATACTTAACGTTACCCCAATAGTCCAATATATAATAATAACAAACTAGAGTAATTCGTTTTTCAGTAGAACATATCCACATGAAAAAGCAAATTTTTGTAGCTTAATACAGATTGATTGCAATTTAATATAGTTTCCTAAGAAGCACGAACACATATACGGATGCGGACACGGACACAGATGTGGACATGGGACATGGGCGATTTCAAAAAAATGTGAACATGGACATGGTAATAAAATATGTTTTCATATATTTTTATTTGCTATCTAGATTAATATTACATCCACAAACAATCAATATTAACAAAAACTAACTCTAATTCTTTTTTTTTTTTAAGTACTTTCAAATTAACACTTACAGTTTATATCTTTTTTATGGATGATCTATTAAGTATTTAAAATTAAGAAAAAATAATAAACATTCAACATTCATCAAATTCACAAAATAAAATGGGGGAAAAGACAACTTGGCATGCCCCTAGTGTGCCCCCAAAGTGTCCCCGGTGTGTCTCCTGAAAATAAATTAATTAAATGAGTGGACACACCATGTGGTATATCCCATACATGTCCCCGAAGTGTTTGCATGTCCGACACGGATACAGCACTTGTTTTGAAGTATCGGTGCTTCAGCTTCCATTTTGCATCATCTAAATAAAATCATGTGTGAGTTCAAAGAAGAGGGAAAACTGAAGTTACCTCACTTAGAATGAGAACCCCTTTCTTTGAAGCTTGGCAGGCCACAAACTCATAGCTAACAAGATTCATTCCATCTCTTAAAGATGTGATAAGTGCTACATCTAAACAAGATGAGTATAACAGAAATAAATAAAAAGGCAGGTAATCACAATAAGAATATCAAGTTACCAACCTCACAAAAAACAAAAACAAAAAATAAAGGCATATAATCATGTAAATATGATAGATTGAAAACTCAATAGAAAGAATGAAAAAAACAAAAAATAAAAAAATAATAATAACTTTATTTATTAAAATCAAAAAATCTATAGTAGACCGTGGTTGATTCTACAGTGGCATTAAATAGAAGAAAGAACAATTAAAAAAAAATAAAAGAAGAGAGAGAGTTGGATTTTGGATATTATAATGCTATGATTACATCTTGGATAGAGAGGAAAATGAAAGGGAATTTCACTTCATTCTCTTTTTATCTTACCTTTTTTTCTTTTCTTTTCCTTTCCCCAAAGAAACACGGACACTTCTATGGAGGAGGCGTGTCGTGTTGGACATGACACTTTGGAGACACTTCTAAAAAGTGTCCCACACTTCTTCGACGTGTCTTAATTAAAATTTTAAATTCATAATATTACACTTTATAGACACTTCTCAAACACTTCTTGAACCAAACAAATACGACATGTAAAATGAATCTCTTCATAGTAACAATATTCTATATTCTTCATAATGCAACTTATACATCCTAAATATTGTTTCGAAACATTTATAAGATGAATACATAGTGTATTTCAATATTCTACAATTGTTTTGTATTATTTAAATTGAAATTGTTATGTAAATGATATCTTGATGTTTTAGTTAGCAAATATATCACTTTAAATTTTAGTTAGTGTTATATTGCAATTTTGAATAAACTATTCATATATTTGATATATAATAAATTTTAAACGTGCCCCAGCCGTATCGTGCTCTAGATTTTTTAAAAATTGATGTGTCAATGTGTCCATGTATGAGCTACTTAGCCTTTCCCTTTGTTGTACTTCTTAGCTTCTTTGATTCAATATGTTATTTTTATTTGGTTTGGACTGCGTAAAATTTGTATTAGGCCATAAACATTAAAAAAAAAAAGGGTCACACACCGCCCCCGCGGGGGGGGGGGGGGGGGGGAACAAGACCTAATCATTTGGATTAAGTAGAAGAATCAGACAAGGAATGGAATTCCACGATCCAACAAAATCCAACCATCATGATTGCAAGGGGTTATTACATGATCTAGATTGATTTTTCCCAAACGAATCAAAAGATATAGACGGGAATTTTAACAGCCTCTATTATGTGGAACATAAATTATGCAATCTCAGTTAACAAAATAATATTACAACAGTTTATCTTACACATCAAAGAGATTCTATTAGCAAATTATTTGAGGCTCAATTAGAGAAAAATGAAGGCAAAAAGGAAAAAAAATTGCATTTAAGTGAGAACAACTCAAAATAATTACACTTTCATGCAGGTGCAAGTTGGAGCAAGTGAGAGTTGTCCCATGCCACAGCTTTCACTGAGAACACAAGCTCGCTTACACCTCCATAAAATTGCAATTATTTTGAGTTGTTCCCATTTAATATATTTCTCTCCCAAAAAATAAATAAGTACTTTAGGTGGAATGATGAAAATTTGAGAAAACGATGGACTAAGTTATATTGGGTCATGACTGATCACACATGTCACTTTCCATCAATGTGTAGCAATCCTGAAATCTCACTAGCATGCAAAAACATTACTTGTAGCTTTAAGTAATTGTAAGACACGGAGTTATTGCCTCATACAAAGCATGCATAAAAGAGCGTGTTATTGTATTAAGGTCCATAAGTAAAGATAATAGGAGTAAGTAATACAATTAAGAAGAGAAACAAGTTGAAGTTCATTCTACATAGCATTTATAGAAAAAGGGGTAAAATACTTCATTCTACATAGCATTTATAGAAAAAGGGGTAAAATACAGTTTGCACCTGAAAATATGATTAGCCCTAGGATTAAATTTCAATTGGCAAAGCATGAATACACAGTAAGAGTGCAAGACCAAGCACCTGCATGAATTAATAGCACTACAATAGAGTTGAACAAAGTTTCATATGATTAATGTTGTTCCCAACTATTTAGTAGGCTTGTTTTTTTTTTTTTTTTTTTTTTTTTTTCATTTCTACCTATTGGAATTGAATGTGTAGGGGCTGAAATCCTTCTAGCAAGGGATAATTGATCTTCAGTGTTAATTTCTGCTAGTGGGTTGTTGTGTTGGTTCAATTTAGGTCTGAATTTGTTTGATAGTCTGTGTCTTCCTCACTTATGCCCAATTTGTCATGGATTCTTGTTTGTTGAGCTAGTTACGTTGCCTATATTGGTTATTGTGGCTACTGGTTGCTGTGGATAGTGACTATTTGCAAGTATTTTGCTATATTCGTGCTCGTTTGTTGCGTATTTTGTGTGATTGATCATTATGGCCGTGATAGAGGCTAAGGCTATGGCTATTGGTAAAGATGATGACATGCCTAAATCTATCACTACAAAGAAAGTGAATGGTGCCAACTACTTGGCTTGGGCTCATGCAGTCAAAATTTTCTTGCGTGGCAAGAAGAAGGTCCACTTCCTTAGTGAACTCCCACCTACTATTGATGATAAAGCATATGATGATTGGTGTGGTGAGGATTCTTGTGTTATGGGTTGGATTTGGCACAGTTTGGAGCCACATGTTGCCACTACCGTGGAATTTTGTGCAACCCCGGTTGGTAGCTCGAAATTCGTGGGTCGAAACGTGGCTTGACGCCAAAACGACGTCGTTTTGGCGTCGTTTTTTTTTTTTTTTTTTTTTTTTTCTTCTGTGTTTAATCAGGGGAGAAGAAGAACAGGGGAGAAGAAGAAGAAGGGAGGGGGGGAGAAGAAGAAGAAAGGAGGGAGGGAGAAGAAGATCGGGAGGAGGAGGAAGGAGGGAGGGGAGGGGGAGGGGAGGGGGCCATAAAAATCGGCTGGAGGAGGAGGAGGCGGGGCTGCGGCGTCGGCAGAGGCGACGAGCGGCGAGGCGTCGGCAGAGGCGACGGCGAGCTCCTCGCGGAGCTTCGGCGAGCGTCGGCAGAACCAGGTCGAGGCGACGAGGATGGCGAGGTGACGGCGTCGGCATCGGCAGACGGCGAGGCGAACCAGTCCTCTCTCCCTCTCTTCTCTGCTCTCCCTCTCTTCTCTCCCTTCGAAAAATTCGGGCCATTCGACCCTCGAAATTTTCGAGCTACCGTTGATTTTCCAATTTTGTGATACCTCTAAGGAAATATGGGACTCCCTTGCTGAATCTTTTTCGAATCAGAGTAATGTCTCTCGAGTCTGAGTTATATGAGTAGATCTTTGCTATGCGCTAATATGGCCGGTCCCTTCTCGAGTATTATAGTAGTCTCAAGACCTTGTGGGATCAATTATTGTAGCATCGACCCTTCACTATTGATGTGAACAAATAAAAGCAACATTGGGAGAAGTTTGTGATGGCTCCATTACTCTCCGGCTTAGATCCGGAATTGCGGAGGTCCAAAGATCAGATTCTTGCCAGTGAGACTCTCCCTTCTGCTACTAATGCCTATTCTCCATTGTTACGTTTTTCCTTGGGTCAAGCACAGCCTACCACTGGGTCCTCTACTTTGTCATCTTCTGCAATGGTCTCTAGTAGTGGAGATCGTGGGCATACTCAAGGGGGTTTCATGGCCTATCTGGCCCTTGGGGCTCTTCTTATAGTTCACAAGGTTCTCGTGGTGGTACATCTCGTGGTTGCAGTTCCCGTGGTGGGGGTAGTAGTGGACCTAGCTCTCGCACATGTGGTGATCGCAAGTGTACTCATTGTGGTTCCCAAGGTCATAATGAAACTTGGTGTTGGCAGAAGTATGGCAAACCTAACTATGTGTATCAAGTTATAGATGCTCCATCCTCACAGTCGTCCTTGTTTTCCACTGGTTCTATTGCTTCTCCGGATGATTCTCATGAGACACTTACTACTCGGATTAGTGAGCTTACTGCTCTTGTCCAGTCTCTCTGGCCTAGTATACCTTCATCCTCTACCGCTACTTTGGCTAGTTCAGGTAATATTGCATGTGTAGCTAAGTCTACTCAGTCTTGGCTCCTAGATTCTGGTGCTAGTTCTCATATCTCTGGTAATTCCTCTCTTTTTGATAATTTGAGGCCTGTTGATCATACTATTATACTTGCTGATGGATCTTCTCGACTTGTTAGTGGTCAAGGTCCTCTTCACCCCACTCCATCCCTTTCCTTACCCTCTGGTCTCTATGTTCCTAAGTTTCCATTTAATTTGCTTTTTGTTAGCCAATTAACTCAAGCTCTCCACTGTTCTATAACCTTTTCTCCCACTTCATGTGTTTTGCAGGACCTTCAGACCGAGAGGATCATTGGTTTGGGGCATGAGAAAGATGGTGTTGGAATGTGTCCCACATCGCTTGGAATTGCCCCATTTGTACTGGCTATAAGTCTCCAGTTTCCCTCTCCTTAATACATGGGTTTTAAGGAGAAGTGTGGGCTGGACTTTTCAATTTGGTATCAGAGCTTGGTTGGGCCTGTGATTGGTGTGCTATTTGTCCGGCTACTATATATTGTGGTCTAGGCAAGTGTGTTGGAATGTGTCCCACATCGCCTAGAATTGCCCCATCTGCGCTAGTTATAAAGCTCCAGTTTCCATCTCCTTAATAGCTGGGTTTTAAGAAGTGTAGGCTAAGCTTTTCAATAGATGGCTTATACTTTTTGGACACTAAGATTCCTCATCCTCCATCTACTGTGTTAAGCGCTACTGTATCTTCTCTTCAGTGGCATTTCCGCTTAGGTCATCCCTCTTTGGCCAAGCTCAAGTTAGTTGTTCCTAGTTTGAGTCATCTTCTATGAAGCACGGACACCTCTCCGAGGGCTGCGTATCAGTGTCGAACATGCGTCAGACACGTGATGGACACGTGTCCAACACGCAGTCGAAGGTGTCCGAAATTTTTTTTTTTTTTTTGTGATTTTTTTCAAGCCGGACACGTAACGGACACGTTTGGGACGCCGCAGGGTGAAATTCATAATTTATTAAACTTCTATGGGGGTCAATTTGCAAAAAAATAAACAAATCAATTTATAACCTAGAATTGAACAGAGAGAACAAAAGAGAGAGAGAGAGAGAGAGAGAGAGAGCATACCTGGTAGCTCTTCGCTGGTCAGTCGTCGCTCGTCGATGGTCGGTGGTCAGTGGTCGCTGCTCTTGCTGTTATCCAAGATACAACTTCGTTCTTCTTCAATCTTCAATCTTCAATCTTCTTCTTCTCCGATCTTCTCTGTCGTCTCTCTCAATCGCTCTCTCTCTCTCTCTCTCTCCCCCTCAGTCACTCTCTCTCTCTTCTGCTTTGATCTTGAACTATTATTTTCTTTTTTCTTTTTTTCTCATTTATATGGTGATTGTAACATCTCTATCTCTCTCTGCCTCTATTATTTGATTATATATATATTGACTAATTAGTTTTGTTAATTTTAATGATATATGTTTATTAATTTTATTATAGGAACCAATTTTTAATTCTGAAACAATGGCTACTACGGGTGGTAGTTCTAATGACACCTAATGATAATTTTGATGAGAGCAAACCATTGTGGAAGTATATAACTAAATTAGCAAAACCTAGGGAAGGAGGAGGAAATTACCAATTACATGTAATTTTTGTAATAATACTTTCAAAGGTTCATATACAAGAGTAAGGGCACACCTGTTAAAACTCCTAGGAAAGGGAATTGGTGCTTGTAAGAAAGTTACAAGTCAAAAACTTTCACAAATGCAAAATGAGAACGATGTTGCCAAACTAAGAATTAAAAATACTAATCCCAAAAATGTACAATTTCCTCCTAGTGTATCAGCGGGTAGTAGTTATTCTTATGAATCAGAGAAGAGAACATGTGGGAGTGGGAATGGGAGTGGGCCTAGAACTGGGAGTGGGGCTGCTATTGAGAAAGCATTCAACATGAAGGATAGAGAGCAATTGCATTTTGAAATTGCTAGGACCCTTGCTATATTATCTCTTACTCATTTGCTGCAAATCATAATATTTCTCGATATTTGGCTCCCAGTTATAATTAGTTACGAACCACATTACTTCAAAAAGAGAGGATAAATATTGATAGATTGTTGCAACCAATTAGAGGCGCATGAAAGGAAAAATGGGTGATCATTGTTAGTGATAGTTGGAGTGATTCTCAAAGGAGGCCTTTGATTAATTTTATGACAGTGAGTGAAAGTGGGCCTATGTTCATTAAGGCAGTTGATTGTTCTGGAGAAACTAAAGACAAATATTTCATTGCAAATTTGATGAAAGATTAATGAGGTTGGGGCAAGTAATGCGGCTCAAGTCATCACGGATAATGCTCCTAATTGTAAGACAGCCGGACAACTCATTGAAGCTCAATTCCATCATATTCTATGGACTCATTGTGTAGTGCACACATTAAATCTAGCTTTGAAAAATATTTTTGCTGCAAAGAATATTGAGAGGAATGAAGTCACACATGAAGAGTGTAGTTGGATTAGTGATATTGCCGGAGATGGTTTGATGATTAAGAATTTTATCTCTAATCACTCAATACAATTGGCTCTGTACAACGAATTTCTGCCGTTGAAGTTGCTTTCGGTTGCCGAAACAGGATTTGCCTCCACAATTGTTATGCTCAAGAGGTTGAAGCTTATAAAATGTGGTTTTCAAGCAATGGTGATTAGTGACAAGTGGAATTGTTATAGAAAGGATGATGTTGGAAAGGCAAAATTTGTAAAAGAAAAGATTTTGGATGATGTGTGGTGGGACTACATTGATTATATTCTTTCCTTCACGGGTCCTATATATGACATGGTTAGGGCTTGTGATACGGACAAGCCTTGTCTTCACTTAGTATATGATATGTGGGACACAATGATAGAGAAGGTAAAGATGACAATATATAGGCATGAAGGGAAAAGACTAGAATAGGAATCTACATTTTACAATGTGGTGCATCAAATTCTCATGGATCGTTGGAATAAGAACAATACTCCTCTCCATTGTACGGTACATTCATTGAATCTAAAGTAAGTACCACATTTAAATTTGTTTTAGATATTTTTTTTTAATGGACTTATCTAGTCTTTCTTGAAATAATTATTTTTCCTATTTTGTATTGTAGGTACTATAGTGATGAGTGGCTCCATGAGGATCAAAATAGAGTTCCTCCACATAGGGATAAAGAGGTGACACATGAGAGGAACAAGTGTTATAAGAGGTATTTTGAAGATATCACGGAACGAGCCAAGGTGATAACAGAGTTTGGAAAATTTTCGGGTTATATTGACACATTCTCAAAATATAATAGATGGCACATGGATCCTTATACTTGGTGGTGTGCATATGGTGCATATGCACCAACTCTTCAAAAACTAGCTTTGAGACTACTTGTTTAACCCGCCTTCATCTTCTTGTGAAACAAATTTGAGTGCTTACTCCTTTATTCACTCAGTGAGAAGGAACAAAATGGTCCCTCAACTAGCGGAGGACTTGATGTTCATTCATAGCAATCTTTGTCTTTTATCAAGGAGGAGCTCCCAATACTTTGCAAGGAGAGACAAAAATATGGGACATTGCAAGAGATAACTTTGACTCACTTGATGATATTGAAATGCTTGGGATGGCTAACCTCTCACTTGATGAATCGGCTATAGAGGCGGTCCTATTTACAGATGAAGGAGAAGATAGAGGTGATGGTGAAGATGATGTACTAGTTTCCTCTACTTAGGTTTACATTTTCTTATATTTATGGATTTTGTAATAGATGATGGTTGTTGGTACATTGGATAATTTTATATTTTGTGCTTTGGTTTTCATGCATTTTGTAACAAATGATGGTTGGTAGCTTGGAATGACGTATTATGTATTGATGGAATGCAATTTTTATGTTATTTGTGAATGATATATATAATGTTAGATCAATGAAATGTTTTTTTTTTTATTGTATAATTTTAATAGTGTTATTTTGTATTTTTTATTACCTTTCCATGATTTTTTTAATAATTTTATGACATATAATAAATAAATTTAATTATATATATTGAACATGTCCCCAGTGTGTCGTGTCTCTTACTTTTTGAAAATTTGCATGTCCGCATGTCCGTGTCGTGTCCGTGCTTCATAGGTCATGTTTCTCAAATTGAGTGTGAAGCCTGTCAATTTGGGAAGCATCACCGTAATTCTTTTCCTATCAGGAGTGTTAGTCGTGTGTCTGAGTCTTTTGCTCTTATCCATACAGATATCTGGGGTCCTTCTAGAACACCCATTGTTAATGGTTTTTTTTTTTTATTTTGTTATTTTTGTGGATGATTACTCTCGGATGACTTGGTTGTTTTTATTGAAACAGAGATTTGATTTGCCTTCTATTATCTCTAAGTTTTATAATGAAATTTTTACTCAATTTGGGAAACGTATTAAGATATTTCGATCTGATAATGCCTTAGAATATGTGCAATCTATTGTGACTACCTCTGTGATGCTCATGGTATTATTCATCAAACTAGTTGTTCTCATACATCTCCTCAAAATGGTGTTGCGAAGCGTAAACACCGTCATTTGTTAGATGTTGCTCGCATACTGATGTTTAATATGCCTGTTCCCAAACAGTTTTGGGGCAATGTTGTTCTCACCGCTTGTTTTCTTATTAACCGCATGCCTTCTAGTGTTGTACACACATCTCCCTATTCTCAGTTATATCCCGCATCGTCTCCTTTTCCCTTGTCACCTCGTGCTTTTGGTTGTGTGGCCTTTGTCCATGTTCTTGACCCAACTTAGATAAGTTATCTCCTCGTGCTTGGAAGTGTGTTCTTAGGCTACTCTCGTACTTAGAAAGGGTATCGATGTTATCATCCTGAATCGCATCGATACTTTGTCAATACTGATGTTACCTTTTTTGCATCCACTCCTTTTTTCTCCTCCACTGGGCAACAATTATCCACTAATCTTCTCTCTTATCGTGAGGGGGAGCCAGCTTCTCTCACCCCTACTCTTCCGTCTTGTGTGCGTTCCTCCTCCACCTCTATATCCTCTCCCTCTAGTCTTCCTGTTACCCCTCCTTTGCAAGTTTATCAATGGTCTCAAGCTCGTCACATTGTATCTTATGGCCCGACCAGCTCATCTCCTTTGTTTGAGGTTCCTGACTCTCTTGTTCCATCTATTGATGTGCCCTCTGATGACCTTCCTATTGCCCTCTGCAAAGGTAAACGTACTTGCACTCAACATCCTATTGCTAATTTTGTTTCTTATGACTGCCTCTCTCCTGGTCTTTACTCCATTGCTTGTAACTTTAGTATTCCCATTCCCTGCTCCTATTTGCAGGCTATGTCCATCTCCGGTTGGAAGCATGCAATTGATGAGGAAATGCATGCCCTTCATCAAAATCGAACATAGGAACTTAACCCTCTACATTCTGGCAAATCTAGTGTGGGTTGTTGAAATTACACTATTAAGTATCTTCCTGATGGGACTATTGAGCGGTTCAAGGCTCGCCTGGTAGCCAAAGGCTACACACAAACCTATGGTGTTGATTACTTGGAGACTCTCTCTCCTGTGGCCCTTCTTAATTCTGTTTGGATTCTTCTCTCTGTTGCAGTTAGTCAGTCTTGGCCTTTGTACCAACTTGATATCAAGAATACCTTTCTTCATAGCGATCTCAATGAGGAGGTCCATATGGATCAGCCCCCTGGCTATGTTGTTACCGGTTATGAGCATCTTGTTTGTCGATTGGGGAAGGCCTTGTATGGTCTCAAGCAATCCCACCATGCTGGGTTTGATCGTTTCAGTACTGTTGTGCTTACCTATGGTTTTCGTTGTTCCACTTTTGATCATTCTGTCTTTGTTCGACACTCATCTACTGGGAGTATTGTTCTTATTGTCTATGTCGATGACAATCATTTCTGGGAGTGACTCCACTGATGTTGCTAATTTGAAGCGGTATTTGGGCCAACAATTTCACACTAAAGACTTGGATCACCTTCACTATTTTCTTGGGATTGAAGTTGCCCGCTCTTCTCAGGGTTTGTTTCTCTCCCAACAGAAGTATGTTCTTGATCTCTTCACTGAGACTAGCCTCTTAGGCACGCACCCCAGTGATACTCCCATGGATTCTAGTGTTAAACTTGATGGTAAAACTGGGAACTTGTTATCCTCCGTTGGTTGGGAAGTTATTCTATCTCACTGTCACTCGTCCCGATATTACGTATGTCGTAGGCGTGGTTAGTCAGTTTATGCATGCTCCCCTCCAACCCCATTTTGCTGCTGTGTGTCGTATTTTGTAGTACTTAAAGAGTACCCCTGGTCGGGATTTGCTACATCACCCATCTTCCTCGTTATATGTAACTGGCTTTAGTGATGCTGATTGGGCTGGTAATAAGACTGACCGTCGTTTCACCTCGGGCTATTGTACCTTTGTTGGTGCTAATCTTGTTACTTGGCGTAGCAAGAAACAGCTTCTTGTTGCTTGTTCTAGTGCCAAGGCTGAATACCGTGCCATGGCTCATACTGCTTCGGAGATGCTCTGGGTTCAGTCTCTTCTTCGAGATTTTGGTTCTTCTGTTCCCACTCCTATGAATATGTCTTGTGATAAATCAGGCTATTATCTTCATTGACAATAATCCCGTGTTTCATGAACGAACCAAACATATCAAAGTTGATTGTCATTTTATCCGTGATCTCTTACTCTGCAAGCAACTTGTGACTCCTTATGTTCGTTCTGAAGATCAGTTGGGTGATATTCTCATTAAACCTTTGGCTCGGTCTACGTTTCATCGTTTATCCGTGAAGCTGGGCATGTTTGACCTCTATGCTCCAGCTTGAGAGAGGGTGTTAGAATAGTTATTTTTGGTTTATTTCTTTATCGTCCTTCTGTTAATTTCAATTTAGGGTATGATAGTCATTTCATTATGTAAGGGTTTGTATATATATTTTACTGATGTAGAGTTAATATTCCAATTCCAGATATATAAAAATCTCTCTCTTCTTCTTCTTCCTCCTCTTAAACCCTATAAACCCTAACCCTAAATTTCTTCATTATTCATTCTAACTTATATCACTCACAAATAACATAAAAATTACATTCCATCAATATATAACATGTCATTCCAAACTACCAACCATCATTAGTTACAAAATGCATGAAAACCAAAGCACAAAATGTAAAATTATCCAATGTATCAACAACCTATTACAAAATCCATAAACATCAGAAAATGTAAACCTAAGTAGAGGAAACTAGTACAACATCTTCACCATTGCCTCCATCTTCTCCTTCATCTGTAAATAGGGCTGCCTCCATAGTCGGTTCATTAGGTGAGAGGTTAGCTATCTCAAGCATTTCAATATCATCAAGTGAGTCAAAGTTATCTCTTGCAATGTCCCACATTTTTGTCCCTCCTTGCAAGTATTGGGAGCTCCTCCTTGATAAAGGACAAAGATTGCTATGAATGAACACCAAGTCCTCCGCTCATTGAGGGACCATTTTGTTCCTTCTCACAGAGTGAATAAAGGAGTAAATACTCCAATTTGTCTCACAACAAGATGAAGAGGCGGGTTACACAAGTAGTCTCAAAGCTAGTTTTTGAAGAGTTGGTGCATATGCACCATATGCACACCACCAAGTATAAGGATCCATGTACCACCTACTATGAATGAAATCATATTCGAAGAATGCTTCAACATAACCCGAAAATTTTCCAAACTCTCTTATCACCATGGTTTGCTCCATGATATCTTCAAAATACCTCTTAAAACACTTGTTCCTCTCACGTGTCACCTCTTCATCCCTATGTGGAGGAACTCCATTTTGATCATCATGGAGCCACTCATCACTATAGTACCTAAAATACAAAATGGGAAAAATAATTATTTCAAGAAAACTAGATAAGTCCATTAAAATAAAATATCTAAAACAAAATTAAATGTGGTACTTACTTTGGATTCAATAAATGTGCGATACAATGGAGTATTGTTCTTATTCCAACGATCCATGAGAATTTGATGCACCACATTGTAAAATGTAAATTCCTATTCTAGTCTTTTCCCTTCATGCCTATATATTGTCATCTTCACCTTCTCTATCATTGTGTCTCACATATCATATACTAAGTGAAGACAAGGCTTGTCCGTACCACAAGCCCTAACCATGTCATATATAGGACCCGTGAAGGAAAGAATATAATCAATGTAGTCCCACCACACATCATCCAAAATCTTTTCTTTTACAAATTTTGCCTTCCCAACATCATCCTCTCTATAACAATTCCACTTGTCACTAATCACCTTTGCTTGAAGACCACGTTTTATAAGCTTCAACGTCTTGAGCATAACAATTGTGGAGGCAAATCATGTTTCAGCAACTGAAAGCAACTTCAACAACACAAATTCGTTGTGTATAGCCAATCGCATTGAGTGATTAGAGATAAAATTTTTAATCATCAAACCATCTCCGGCAATATCACTAATCCAACTATACTCTTGATATGTGACTTCATTCCTCTCAATATTCTTTGCAGCACAAATATTTTTCAAAGCTAGATTTAATGTGTGCACCACACAAGGAGTCCATAGAATATAAGGGAATTGAACTTCAATGAGTTGTCTAGTTGCCTTACAATTAGGAGCATTATCCGTGATGACTTGAACCACATTACTGGCCCCAACCTCATTAATCACTTATTTCATCAAATTTGCAATGAAATATTTGCCTTAGTTTCTCCAGAACAATCAATTGCCTTGATGAACATAGGCCCACTTTCACTCACTACCATAAAATTAATCAAAGGCCTCCTTTGATAATCACTCCAACTATCACTAACAATGATCACCCATTTTTCCTTTCATGCGCCCCTAATTGGTTGCAACAATCTATCAATATTTACCCTCTCCTTTTGAAGTAATGTGGTTCTTAACAAATTATAACCGGGAGACAAATATTCAGAAATATTATGATTTGCAACAAATGAGTAAGAGCTAACATAGCAGTCCCACTCCCATGCCCACATGTTCTCCTCTTCTTTGATTCATAAGCATAACTACTACCCACTGATACTCTAGGAGGAAATGGTACATTTTTGGGATGAGCATTTTTAATTCTCAGTTTAGCAGCATCATTCTCATTTTGCATTTGTGAAAGTTTTTGATTTGTAAGAGCATCTCCAATGGCAAACGCTATAATAGCATTGCCATTGTAATAATTTGGCAATCTACAGTACTAAATTGCCAAATTATAACAATAGTGCTCCAATAGTCGCATGCCATTTTAGCAAATCTCAACCAACTTTCCCTCTAATTTTGTAGGTGATGTTTGGATATGGTTTTATGAGTATTTTTTATTGTTTATTTTTTGTCTTTTATGACCTTTTTAAAACTTTTTTAATAAAAATTATATATTTACATTCTACCCGACTAGACAAACGTAAAAAAATTAAAAAAAATTAAAAAATTGAAAAAAAAATATAAATATAATTCACCCCATCAATTAATGTCTTTTTTATTTTAATAAAATTGTCTTCATTTTTAACTTTATTGCTTTCATTTTAATAACTTCGTATTTTTCATAATAACATTAAAAAATTATTTACATTCTACCGACTAGACAAAATATAAAAAATTTAAAATTTTAAAATATATATAATTCATCACACCATTCATATGCCATTGCAAAAAAATTTTAAAAAATAATAATAACAATGCTTCAACCTTCGCAACCACCCATTAACTGTTGGATCACATCAACGGCTCACATTGGTGCCAACATTTTTTTTTTTTTATCAGACCACTCTCTCTCTCTCTCTCTCTCTCTCTCCTATTTTTTTTCATGCTCACTCTCTCATTTCTTCTCTCACTCTAGAACCTTCATCAACCCCAGAACCTTTTCTCTTTCTCATTTCTTCTCTCTCTAAATCTCCATCTTTTTATCAGAACCTTCTCTCCAAAGCAGCGTCTCTCTCTGTCTCTCTCTTTCTCTCAATTACTCTCTCCCTTTGTCTCTCACCGGCAATCATCACTCTTTCCCTCACACCATCTTCAAACCCCAAATTTCCTTCTCTAACCCTATGTTCTAACCCTCTTCCCTCTCTCTCTCTCTCTCTCTCTCTCCCCCTCCATTCTAACCCTCTTCTCCAACGATCCAAACCCTAATGAAAATGATCCAAACCCGAAACCCTAACGAAGATGATCCAAATACGAAGACGAAGAAGATGAAGTAGAAGCCCTAATGAAGACGATCCAAACACGAAGATGAACAAGATGAAACTGAAGTATCTTCAAATTCCAGGTATTTTTTAGTATAAATTTGCTGAAATTGAATTTTTTTTTTCTTTTTTTTTTTTCCTGCTTCAGATTGCTTCAAATTCCTGCAATTTTGATTGATTGAAATTCTTGAAATTTGCTGAAATTCCTGAAATTGGATTGACATTCTTTGAAATAAATATAAATTTTTTTTGCCTGATTCTGAAATTTAGCTTTAGAATTTATTTTTTTGGTTGTTTTATTTTTTGGTGGATTTTGTTTTTGTTTTGGAAGTTTTTGCTGGGAAGGATGATGAGAAAGGGAGGAAACAGTTGGTTTTGGTGACTTGGCACATTTGGTAGCTGCCAAAGCTAATGCCAAATATGACACAAGTTTTGGCATTTGCCAAATATAGCAGCTGTCAAAGCTTACCATTGGAGAACCAATTTTGTCCCACACCTGCTATAAAATGGCTTTAGCAGCATCAATGGCAAACCATTGGAAATACTCCAACTTCTTACGAGCACCAATTTCCTTTCCTGGGAGTTTTAACATGTGTGCCCTTACTCTTGTTTCAGAATCAAAATCAAAATCAAAATCATCATTTGGTATGTCATTAGAACTACCACCCGTAGTAGCCATTGTTTCAAAATTAAAAATTGGTTCCTATCATAAAATTAATAAACACATATCATTAAAATTAACAAAACTAATTAGTAAAAACAAAAACAAAAACAAAAACAAAAAGTACATATATAATTAAATAACAAAGGCAAAGAGAGAAGAAAAAATAAAATAAAATCGAAGAAAACAAAAATAGAAGAGAGAGAGAGAGAGAGAGAGGTGTTACAATCAGCATAAAAAAGAAAGGGGAAAAAAAAATAGTCAAATAGTACACAACCGACCACTGATGAGCAACGAGCAACGACTGACTAGCAACGACCAACCAGGTGTGCCCGACGAGCCTTTCTCTCAGTCTCTTCTCTTCTCTCTGTTCGATATCTAGGTTAGAACTTGATCTGTTTGCTTTAATTTTTGTTTTTTACAAATTGTCCCCCACTTGAAGTTTCATAAATTATGATTTTCACCCTGTGGTGTCCCAAGCGTGTCCATTACGGTTCTGGCTGCAAAAAATCAAAAAAAAATAAAATAAAATTTGACACCTTCTACAGCGTGTCAGACACGTGTCTGCCGCGTGTCCAATGCGTGTTCGTGTCTGACACATGACCAACGCTGATACGCAACCCTCAGAGAGGTGTCCGTGCTTCAAAGCTTTCTTACAAGCACTAATTCCCTTTCCCGGGAGTTTTAACATGTGTGTCCTTACTCTTGTATATGAACCTTTGAAAGTATTATTACAAAAATTACATTGTAATTGGTAATTTCCTCCTCCTTTCCCAGGTTTTGCTAATTTAGTTATACACTTCCACAATGGTTTGTTCTCATCAAAATCATCATCAAGAAAGAGAAAATGAGACTGAGAGAGAGAGAAACCTGTTCTGTTGTTGTTGCTGTGGTCAATCGAGACAAGAAACTAGATTTTTACTCCAATGCTTCTTTGATTTGTGGATTTGAGGTTAGGGTTTTTCTTCTTTCTCACTCACCATTTGATTTTTTTTACATTTTGGTTCATGCGTAAGTGGATTTGAAGGATCTAATTTGTATTATTTTCAATTTAACTTCTTTATTTACGGTTTAACCCACAAAAAAGTTTTGAAAATTACGTTTTCTGTCCTGCCATATCCCAAAAGTATCCAAAACGTATCTCTCACGTATACATGCGTATCCAAGCCATATCCGAAATTCAAAAAAATAAAAATAAAAAATTGGAATACTTTTTTGCTGTATCCGACACGTATCACGACGTATTGAACGTGTATCCATACCCGATACTCATTCGCGGCCCATTTGGGAGTATCCATGCTTCATAGTCTGGTAGACTAGATCCACAAAACTATAAGGGACAACAAACAATGACATATTTGAAACTATTCTTTCCGACAGTTTCTCATCTTATCAAAAGCACATGCATCTGGGTAGAGCTCTAAGCTTTTCATGTAGGCCCCCAAAATTGCCATTGTTGTGCTAATAGGATAGCAAAATGCTCAAATCTATACTAGCGTAGTGGTATAACAGGTTTAAGAGAGTACATCCAAACCCTAGATATTTAAACCCCATCTTACGCAAAAGGGTTGTCTAGCATCAATTACATGTCAAAATCCTAGCAACTACAGTTCTCCTCGTATGCATTCAAACTTCTAGGTACTGATCATAAACAATCCAATTATATGGAACTTGAACATCCAAAGAAAGAATAGACTATGATACAGAGTATATTTGATAAAAATAAGAGACTTACCCAACCAAATCAGCAGCAAGAACAGATCTCAGCAGCTCCGATCGAGATGGGAGCGTCCTGTGAATTTCGGAAGAAGGGAAAGGTGTGTGGAGAAACCAACCAACTTTCATTTTGTTGTTGTATTCTTTTAAGCATTTTGGAAGAAACATTAGATGATAATCATGGCACCAAACAATATCACCGTCCTCGTAATGTTCATTTACCACATCAGCAAACATTTGGTTAGCCTTCTTGTATGCATCAAACTGAGACTGGAAACTACGGGTGGTAGCAAGGCGGTCTTCTTGTGGAAGCCCAAGGTAATAGAAAAGAGGCCACAAGTTGTTGTTACAATAGCCATTGTAATATTGATGAACAATCTCTTCATCAAGAAAAACCGGGATGCACCTCTGCAGCCAGTAAGGCAATCATTGGATGAAATGTCAAGCATCAATGTTGTAATATAACTTAAGGTGATAATATTACAATAACATGTTTAGAAGTTCAAGATTAATGAAGCGTCTATGAAGCACTGACACTTCAAAACAGGTGTTGTAGTAGTGTCAATCAAGCAGACACGACAGGGATACATAAGGGGCATTCCAACTAGTTTTTTCCCCCTCTTCTTTAGTGCTTTTGGTGGGTGTTAGATGTTTAATGTTTATTACTTTTTGCTTAAATTTAAAAAATTAATAGATCATCCATAAATAAATAAACGATAAGAGTTAACTTAAGAGTGTGTGTTTTTTTTTATATATTGAATTAGTGTTAGTTTTAGTTAATTTTAATTGTATGTGGATGTGATACTAATCTACATAGCAAATAAATATATATATAATATTTTTTATTGTCATGTCTATGTCCCAATTTTTTTGAAATCACCGTATCCCGTATCCGTTTCCATGTCCATACTTCTTAGATGAAGACTTTAGGATGGAAGCAAGTTCTATTAACCTTTTCAGCAAGCGCTTTAGTGAGAGTTCTCTGTCCAATTTCATCAGGTACATTTACTCCAGCCCACCCAATCCATCTGGCTTCAAACTCATTCACACCTTCAGGAAAATATTTTGGCATCAATCTTAGTTGCAGGAATCGTCCTAACAGGTGACGAATCTGTCTAAGAAACGCGATTCCGCGTTTCTTAGACAGAAACGTGTAGGAATCGCGTCCCCGTAGAGAGAGAAACGCGATCCTAGCCAAGATAGGATCGTTGGTGAAGAAGAACAAAAACCCTAGGTGTCAGATACGGCGAGAACAGAGAGACAGAGGAGAGTGTGAAGGAAGAAGAGAGTGAGAAGACAAACCTTCGTCGATCTGTGTCGTCTTCCCCCTCCAGATCTGCTCGCGATCTGCTCACGATTGCCTTCCATCGTCATCGCCATGGCCATCGCGATCGTCCTCACATCCTGCTCCTTCTTCTTCTTCTCTCTCTCTCTTTCTTGTCGATCTGTGGCGTCTTCCCCCTCGCGATCTGCTCGCGATCACCTTCGATCGTCATCGCCATGGCCATCGCAGCTCACCTTCTGCTTCTTCTTCTCTCTCTCTCTCTCTCTCTCTCTCTCTCTCTGTGTTGTGGATCTGCGTCTTCCCCCGTTTCCAACATATAACAAATATAATAACGAATATAATTTGTTATATAATAATAATAATATAATAATATAATAAATAATATTATATTTGTTATATAAATAATATAATTGTTATATAATAATATAATAATCTAATTAAATCAAATATAATAAAAAAAATTTAATAAGATTTATAAAATAAATCATTATTTTACTATTTTTTATTATTTTACTATTTTTTAACATATTTTATTATTTTACTATTTTTTATTTATAATATATATCAATTAAAAATTAAAAAATATATATAAATAAATTAAAAATATTATCTATAAAAATAATATTTAAGATAAAAATAATAAATATATTTAAAAATAATTATTTAACTCACCTTTATATAATAAATATATTTTAGAAATGACTATTAAAAAATATATATATATATATATTATCGCTTCCCGAGGCGCTCCCAACCTAAGAACCTTCTAACAGCTCACGCTTCCCCGCTCCCGCCCCCGCTCCCGCCCCCGCTCCCGCTCCCGCTTCGTGCAACTAAGGCATCAATCAGTGTTCTTATTAGAGACAGAAAATCCTATGCATTTATGGAAAATAAACGAAGCATACACATAAGAAAAAATGTGTAAACATCAATTAAAACGAAAGTTCAGCGGGTAATTACCCAGAAGTGCACTGGCAAGGCCACCTACACTGATTTCTAGAGCCCAGGAGTCCTCACCCCTCCTAACTGCAGAGACGGGCAGCCGATTGGCCACAACCAATAATCGTTGCTTGGGAGGCTGCCTGTCTTGTCTCTCAAATCCGTCACTAAGGCGTCTTCCCACTGCAAACCCTTGCAACAACTCTTCCTCAGGGGGCCAATTATCAATCTCAGTTAGACATTGGTCCACCTCTCTGTTCCAATCTCTTACCTCTTCACTTTGAGGGAAAGACCTGTTCAATTTCCTTAGTTCCCTTTCTCTCAAGAGCCTTTCCAGTCTTGTTGAGGGTGTGCCAGCAATATAGCTATACTTGTTCCACTGCATACGTGAGGTCTGCAACTCTGCCTGCAATTTGGAAATTGACGTAATTCATACCAATTCAGTAAATTTAGGTTATCACTTAGAGTTGTATAACAAATTGCTTTCTAGCATATTGATCATGTAAAAAACATATAAATCAATGCTCATCCAAGAGGTGAATTACTCTCATTCTAGACATTTGTTTGAGCAAATTCTTCACAACTTCATACATGATAATTAAATTAAGTGTCAATGGATCCATTCTTCTAAACTAGGTGACTACTGATCATTTCAACTGAAGGAAAAATAAAGTAAAACTTTAAACAAAATGAAAGGTCAGAATTATTGTTAAATAAGAAAAAGCAAATAGGAGCACAATTACTGATTTCAAGAAACAGATAATAATCATAATATACTTCAAAAAAATGGTACATAGATTACATTCCAATATTCCAAGAAATGGCAAGCCAATAAAAAACCAACAATGGCTAAACCTAGTTGACCAAAACCCTTTCAACTCATTAGTAGGTCAAAGGTTTGACGGATTCCGCAGGGTACCACCTCCAATGTAACCAAAAAATGTTGAAGCAACAGAGCTCTGATCCAAATTGGTATTGAGAAAAGGTAAGTAAGATACAATAAATTCTAAAATCAAAGATGTACAAGAATGTCGTGCGCAATATATATGTGTGTGTGTGTGTGTGCGCGCGCGCACTTGTAAATAAGGATGGATCAAGGATTCTAACTTATGTAACTCCTAATAATAAAAAATTCCAAAAAGTACAAACTACAATATCAATTTCTACCAATATGAAAAAGTGAATAAATTACCATTAATCAAAACAATTTCCAAACAACAAAATCAAATTTCTACCAATATAAAATTAGACATCTCAAGTTGTATCCAACACTTTTTCATAATATAAATAAGAGGGTAACTCATTTTAGTAAAAGGAACTAATTTTTACAAATGTCATGTCAAACACAGCCAATATCCCCATTGTCAAAGGATTCACGAAAAAAGAATGAATACTAAAACGAGGGATATCAGCAAATTAAAGATACATATATATATCCCGGTTAATTTTGTTAATGGAAATATCTTGTAGTGGGATATTCTTCTTAAAATAATAGCATTTTCAAACCGATTAAACCAAAGAAAGGCGATATTGTTGATTTAATCAAAGTGAAAACCATTATTTGAGTGAATCTTTGAATTCAGTTTTAAATACAAGAATAGAAATAACTCAAGATATAACAAGAATTAATATTCAACACAACTCAATTAAAAAACAATTTCTAAAATTGTCATATAATTAATTTGGGGATTGCGAACTATATAATATTGGGGTGCAAATTCCTATTGCGAAACCTTATAATTTTAATACTATTTTACCAATTACTAATATAATATTAAAAACCAAACAAATAAACAAACACGGATCTGTAATCATCTGTAAGAGCCTAAAAGAAGCAATAAATAAATCAAACACAAAAGAACATCATTGAAATTGAAAACCTAATAATAAAAAATACAAAAGGGTTGAATAGGAAAGACAGAAACTGGTTCAGAAATTGAATGTGGGGGAAAAACTGAAGTGGGTATTTACCAAATTTTTCTGAAGAATGTTGATCTCTTCAGAGGAGTTCACCTTCACCATGGTTTGGTAACAAAAACCCTACTTTGATAAAATGGTTTTAAAAATGGATGGGCAGTCCATATAGAGACGAGACCAAGTTGACCTGCCTCACCGATATTTTGGGTGGTCAGGACTCAGGACTCGGTTAAAAGCACAAAAATCTCAACACATTAAAGATTTTTATCCAAATAGCATATAGCAGAGACAGAGACAGAGAGAGAAGAGTATTAGAGGGTTACAACTCACAACTACAAATCTATATGGCAGTTCACATTCACATACATGGCGCCGTTTGGTGTAGCTGTTAAAACAGCTTATAGATTATAGCTTAACAGATTATAGATTATAACTTTAATTAGAAGTTGTTAATCTGTTTGGTGTAGCTGTTGGATTATAGATTTAAGTTGCTGAGTAGTGTTTGTTAAATAAGCTGTGAAATAGCTTTTTCAATTAATTTTTATTTTTTATTTGTCTACATTTTTCATAAAAAATAATAATAATAATCTATAGTCCATTTGAGTCTTTTTCTATTTTTAAAAAAATAAAAAATAAAAAAATTTAAGAGTATAACCATAAATTAACATGTCCACAGCAGAAGCTGATAATCAAAAGCAAGGGGTGAGCAGCTTCTCAGAATCAGCTTTTTTGAGTTAAAATAAGCTGTTAGAATCCGAAGCTGTTTGAAATAAGTTTAACCAAACAGTCCAAAATAACTTTTTCAAAGCTAAAAGCCATAAGTTGGCTCTGAAAAGCTGAAACAAACACCCCCATGGCACACAGCTTTTTGAACATGCAAGGAAGGGTGGTGGCACTGCCACCAAAGATATATATGTATATACATTTTCAAAATTACATATCACCTCCTCTTTAATTTGTTGAAATAAATTAAATTTTCTAATTTTAAATAAGGGTAAATTATAAATATACCTGTGAAATTTATTCAAAGTACAGATTGCTCCCGTAGTTTGAAAAATTACAAATACCCCTTATTAAAAAAATTTATTTAGTAGAATTAACTAAAAAAAGAAATTTATAATTACTCTCCCACACAATAATAAAATTACCTAAATTATTAATTGAAACATATTTATAATATCATTAAAAACTATTAATTGACTTGATGATTTATTAATAAAAAAAAACGATTTGTTATGAAATTAGAAACCTCAGGTGGTGGAATGTAATTTTCAAAACCATAAGGAGCAATTTGTATTTTAATCAAATTGCAGGGAGTGTATTTGTAATTTACCCTTTAAATAATTATACTGACCTTCTTCCTGGTATGGTAAAAGAGATTACAATAACGAATTATTAACAAAAAAAAGATTTATGTGTTATGTTAATTAAAATTTTAAAAGAGTTTAGTATAATTATATCATAATTGTAAAGTTTACTATATTTCTTTAAACTTTAGGGAAGATCAGTGTAATTTATTCTTATATAATTTAGGATACTTGGATCATAGGTCCAATGTCAAAAAAATTCGGGTAATAACTCCAAACTCTATTCTTTTGAGGTCAAAAAATAATAATTTGAAAGATCATATTACTCGTATATATTTGTCCACCCCACACATTTGTCCATCTATTTGTCCAAGTGTCATGTATCTATCTACCTATCTATCAATATGTCATCCTCTATTTGTTCATGTGTCATTTGTCCACATAATCTACTTATCTATTCATATCACCACTACTATCATTGTTAGCAATGGCTACCAACTGATGTCACCGACGACTTCTCCAATGATGACAAGTTTTTTGGTGGACTTCGACAATGGTCTAGCAATGGGCTAAAATTGGAAGAAAAAAAAAACTTCAAATAATAAGTTGTCATTCTTACCAAATAATTTCAAAAACATGTTTGTATCACTAAAAAAATTTAAACCTTGAATCAAATAATATATGGCTCCGTAAGTGTGAACTTTTCCCAATTATTATCCCTATAATTTACATGTGAGAACTCACCACTTATGCCAACATTACTCATAATTAGCCTAGTAATTTTGTGAATAATGTTAGGATCACGAAAAAAATATCATAAAATGCTTCATAAAGATTTTTCACCCATAGATTACACATATAATATGTGATGTCCTGAGTATATAACGCTCTTTATTCTCTTCTTAATTGTGTTTATTCCTTATTTTCTGGATTTGGAAACCAATTTAAGGCCTCATAGGTCGTATAAGTTCCTCACTCTTGAAGCCTTTTTTCGGATTTATATCTTCACTTTTGTTCTGGAGTTGAGTTTTTCTTGTTTCAGAAGTGTAGTTGGAGTCGAGGTTGTCATAGGCTTGTTGAGCTTACAAAATCTGGAGCAGTAACAAAACCGCACATGTAGGGGTTGGAGCTGCATGTGCAGAAGAGGCGCCGTACGTGCGGTAAGGGTGTTTACGGAGGGTTGGGGTTAAAATAATTGCAGGTGCAGAGGGCACGTGTGAGAAGCATGTCACACGTGCAGAAGTGGGGGCCGCATGTGCAACAATGAGGGGTTTTCGGAGAGTGTCATACTGAAATAACTGCACGTGCGAGAAGGGTACGCTTCACATGTGCGAGAACATCTATGTTCGAATTTCTCTTCTTTTTCTTCTCCTTGGGCTGAGTGTATCTCACTTTTTCCTTCATCTCTCTCTCTCTCTCTAAAATACATTTATCTCCCTTTTCTTTTCATTTACACTCACCAAACTCTATTCAAACCTTGATTTTTCCAAATTCATTAAGAGTTTTGACCCAAGTTCCTTTATCAAAGTTGGAGAGCCCATTAAGGGCTACATCTTGTGTAGTAGAGATCGGATTTCAACACCGTCCATTTTGGGAATTTTTTTTCTCTCTTCTTCTCAAAATATTGAGGTAAGGAGTTTCTTTGAGTTATATATATGTTTTTAGTATGTCCTAGCCTATTCTTAATGAAATCTTTGGGTTTTGAGTTGGGGAATGAGTGAGGATTTTGAATGTGTGTTTTAAAAAGTGGTATTTCCTTTCCCTCTCATGAAATTGATTCTTATTTGTGAAATGTATGACTCTTGGAAGTCCATTGGCTAGAATACCTCTTGATAATGTAAGAAATTCATTTTGGATGGAAACCCTAGATTTTGAAAGTTAGGGAAAGGCTGAAATTATTGAGAGGAAACACATAGGATCATAAGATTTTGTTGAGAAGGATGAAGGAAAACCACATGTTGTTATGTTGTTAAATCATTTGTGAAATGGATGAATTTTTGTTAAGAAATTGACATGGATAGTATAATGAAAATAGTTGGATCATGGAAAAATTGGTAATTTTATGGCATTGTGAGTATGGATTGTGTCATATGTGACATGGATATGGTTATTGATTATTAAATTAAGAGATGTTGATAATTGTATCTACATACATTCATTTGCATAGCTTCGAATATTGATTATCATGGCCATGTTTTGGAAATTGATTTATTGTTTTGAGAAAAACAATTGATGATCTTGAAAAGGTTTTGGGGTAAATACATTAGTAAGTCCAGATAGGGGGTGTAGATTGGTATTGTTAAAGTTGGCCTGAGTGTCCAATGTGAAAGGCTGAAAACACGCATGGAGTAGGTACCACATGCCTTCCGTTATAAGCTGATAAAGTGAGAATTGCTAGTACTTGATATGCTTACTTGCAGACACCAACCCAAAGATTATTGGAGTTGTATTTACCACTCCACTGTGCATATGAAATTTATGAGATAATGCAATTTTTTGAAAATGCATTGCATATGGTTTTAAAAAAGAAAAAAGATATAGATTTCCAAAGTATGACATTGCATAGCATGTATTTTGTGAGACTGCTTAAACATGTATACTTTGTTAAGATCTTCTTATTGGGCTTTATGCTCATCTCTAGTGGATTTGTGCAGGAATAGATGTGATGATTTCGCCTAGCTAAAAGCAATGTAGGAAAAATAAGAAATAATGCATAGCGAAAATAAACGAATTCGGACATACCTTTTATGCTCAAACCAAATCCATGGATCATGTGGGTGAATCACGTGCCTCCATTGATGTCTTCAAATAATTCTCAGCAGTGGAGTAGAACTACTACGGAACTACCCATACTCTTCACAGTACAAAGGCAAGGTTGTTCTCCTATGGCAGAGAGCTAGAGAGAGTCTTTTTCCAAGAATATTATTATGTTCAAAACCCATATCACGATATACGTAATGTGTATAGATGCAAGAGATGTAACCACCCACAATTCTATCTCCCCAGGAGATGAGATTGTGGGTTATTCATCCTTATCCCCAAGATAAGGTGGTTTGAAATTCAAACTAATAAGATCACTACATAGGTCATAGGTCATGCCACCATGGGCGCCCAAACCAAGATCCAAAACTTGACCCAATTTCTAACATCTCTCACTCGCACGTGGGTTGACATAACAGTGCCAGATCTCTTTCTTAATCTCAATCTGCCCAAATCTTGAACAAACTCATACTTATCAATGGACCGTGCGACCACTGAGAACATTTGCATGTGGAAGCTCTACACTAGAAACTCAAAAGAGCCAACATCAAGACATCAGCTCAAAGATAAAAATAGTGTCTCATATATCCCAAACCCATCTAATTGCACCAGTCCAAAAACATCTCTAATCCCTCAAAAGAGCATGCTTGACTCTCTCAAATATTGCAATATATTCAGAGTCAATCCACCTCTCATACAGAGCGATGTGAGTTTCTCGCAGTGAATATACAACAGAGGTGTAATACTAGATGATCTTCCCTTCGCCCTCATGTCATTTAGTTTAGGATTGACTGCTTTCCTCTTGATGTCCCTTAAGGCCGAATCATACATGACCGCAGGCAACATATCAAAGTAGCAGAACATCAACCCCTTACCTTATGACATAGTCAAAGGTCACAAAAGGGTACAAAAGTAAAAGTCCATTCTCTCACCTCATTACTCAGTCAACAAGCACATGTAGTATGAATACATGCTACAGTGGAGTAACTCTTATAAAGAGTGATGTTATACTCGATACACCATACAGATCTTAGTCTAGTCGCTCTTAAATGCACGAGTCGCTTTCTAGTACCTAACCCAAAATCTCTATTTGCTCGCCTTCTAAGTGCCAAATCAGATCTCACATTCAGCTGATCATAACAAGCAGAATAAGGAAAGTGGGTACTAACATCCATGTTTGGTCTTTAACATGACCTCATCTTGGCTGCAACCAAGGCGACATACATAGTGGATAATGTTAAGCCCTTCTTAACTCCAAATAAAATAAACCACTAGTCTCATCTTTACTTGCTCCTAAGCGCCAAGGGCAATTGCTTGTGTGAGTGAGCCAATCCTGCCTACTGACATCATCATCTACTAATCATTATGACACAAACCATAATAGCATCAATATCCCATAACCTCACAAAAATAAGCGATCGATTGAAAAACACAACCACAGTTTGCACAATTATAGACTCCAAACATAGGCCTTATCAACACCTCTTGCGATAAGCATATACAACAAAATCTACCATGTACGCCTTACATAAAGTGGTTCAAGATCACTACCTCTTGCGCAACTGCCTCTCTAAAGACATTCTAGTGGCCAATTTGTGTTTATTCAAGATGCACCCAACTAGCACATTGAATCTTGTAAGGGGCAAATTTATACACTACTAGTAGAGCATCCTATCTATAGTCTAGTGAGTAAGGTTAATGTCTAAACTACTCAGTTGACCATTTATGAAAGATAACACTCATCATGTCGAATACGCCTACATAGCGTACTTCAAGCTCCCACAACAAAAGATCAAGGAATATAGGTCATCTGTTTCTCCCAAAGACAATATGAGGATTCACTCAATAGCTGAGGCTCTAGTTTTTACTGATAGGTAAGTCAATGGGTTTGCAATTTTGCATCTAGAATCATTCTAGGATATTCCTTATGTAAGTCATCAAAGACAAACCAAGAATTCTCTCAGAACAATCCCTAAGGATCGTACATCCGAGCATATAAATTACATTACCCATGTCCATCATGTCTAAAATAGAGGACTGCCAACCTTAGGTGGCGACAACCTTATAAATTCCTGGCTCATAATGACTAAGTAAGGAAAAACTTCTTTTGGACCATTGATCATGCCTCAGTGGTCTTCATCGATCATTGTTGGCCCATCATGGCTCGATGAAATCTAAGAACCACTATTTGGATAACTGTTTTAGGTAGTAAAAGATTTATTGGAACTAGGAATCTTTTACAGTCTTAACTTTTTGCCATGAAAGCAGAAGGTAAATCCCTACAAATCTACTTATCCAATTCTCCTACAAGAAGCTGGGTCACAATGTCCACAAAGTTCAGTTTCGAACTCATGTCAATCATAGCCTAAGTTGAAGTAAGCCTCACTCCCTAGGAGAAAGTCTTCTCATGGTCTGCACCTTCCTCAATGGTGCGACTTTTCGATATCTAGCAAGCCTTATGCCTCAAAAATGACTATCCAAATCGCGCATGACTGTGGAACAGTTTTGCGTCATAGTGAAAAGTTAACCAAATCCTAGAAATGGTTATCCTCAAAAATTTCATGTTAAAATGCACAACATTAATCCATTTTCTAAAAACAGGAGACTAGAGAGACCTTGACACTATGCTAGGCTCTTTATCATTTTGTGGAACAATCATGAATGTTTTCCTCTCCATCACCCGTAATGATGTGGAAAATTTTCATATTCACTACCACGCAACTACGAATGTAGAGTATTCTTCTCTAATGGAATAATCCACTAGTAGATAGGTCACTCCCACTGTCCCTAAGATATTGGAAATTTCTTTCCATTCTCAACTAGGCCTACATAAAGCACCATGCTTAGAATTCTCTATCTTATAGAGTTCCAAAACTCTATTCACGTAACCTCTACTAAGAAAACTTTATGTGACCAAATGTGCCAATACATATGTCCTTTTACAGCTTTCTAACTTACTTATGTGCAGCCATTGTGAACAAAGTTGCATATTCACATGAGAGCAAGATGTTGCAAGAAAGTGGGCCTACTCAAACCATCCATGTCATCTTCTCATCATTGTGGTTAAGTACAATAAGCCACCAGTTCATGACCAATGTCATAAATTAATTCCAATCATCCTAATGTGTGAGTTCTCAAAGACACGTGTAAAGGCTTAGGTCCAACGAGGCAATGACTCATGACTAACTCATGTTCACTAGATCATAAAAATATGTCATGGAGATATCTTGTGTACCTAAGTCACAAATTTAACTAGTAAGTGCTAGTCCCATGCACCTTCAAGTCAATTTTATTCTCCATATACTTTACTGCATTTAGTTGAAACATGACGATACTCCTCTTGCCATCTTTGTTTCTCGTTTCATAGTCAGTTGCAATTAATTCTACTATCCATAAGAAGGAGAGAATAAGTTATCAATCTATGACAGCTCCTGAAGCAACTTAAGTGCAAATTAGGCTAAACAGTCAAATTCAACACAATGCTCTCACGAGGTGATGCATCAAATTCTTAAAGTCATAACAACCTTATCGGCCTTGACCTTTTCATTATTATGCTGGAACTTTTGCACTCAATTGTAAATGCCATTCAAAAGCGTTAGCCTAGCTAAGGCATCATACAAAGAAGCACCTGCTCATGTCTCACACTCAAGTGTGGAAATAATAAGTGTCTAGACTTAGACAAGTTAGTAGTGCTAATAGATTTTGCAGTCACTAGGCACTAATCTTCTCACTTAGTGTTAATAGATTTTGCAGCTTCTAAGTGCTAATCTTTTAACTTCAAGTGATACTTCAACGCACACTATTATTGTGCGTGAAATTTTGCTCCATCCACTCCCATCAGTGGAGTAAAAAGCAAAACACTGCCCATACTAGTTACTCGTCTTACACTTAATGACTAACTCATTTAAGCTCGCATATCGTGGATGATGTGACTCTTGAATATTACTTCATCTAATGATACAACATTATTAAAAGTCAAATTACAAAGTTAATTCACGCAGATCAATAGTTAGGATCACATCTTGATCTATTGAGGCTTACAAATCCCATAACTCCAAACTCACCAATCAAAACTACTTAGCATACTGCTAATCATAGTGCATACATCATTTTTTATTATGCCAAACAAGGCAGAAAAACCTCGGCAATATTGAGTCATGTTTCTTTACTTTGGCTCAATTAAGGTCTGAACTAAAGTCTCTAAGAACTTTTTTTGCTCATCTAAAGAATGGGATTATATTGTTCACATTTGAACATCTC
Organism: Camellia granthamiana; assembly: GCA_036172215.1. Taxonomy (NCBI): domain Eukaryota; kingdom Viridiplantae; phylum Streptophyta; class Magnoliopsida; order Ericales; family Theaceae; genus Camellia; species Camellia granthamiana. The sequence goes on from CM069909.1 coordinate 4,809,854, forward strand.
TACTAAGTTTAGATCAACTAAATTAACTTCCATAAGCTATGTCAATGAGAGGAAAAATGCGCATTGAGATTAATTTAATTAGCATCTCACAATATAATTTTGCCCAAAAATCTAAATTAAATAGTGACAATATTACACAAGTTACAAGATCGAAAATATGCTATGCTCAAAATCATTTCTTGTGCCACAAGTGACAATTATCCAAAATTTGATTTAATTTATGCGCAAAATATTAGTTTTCGGGAGTAAATCTATAAAGATTTCTCTCAATCGAACAACCTCCCACTAACTATAGCATGTTCAAAGCATGATAAAATATTTAACTCCACATGATAATATCTCAATATAATTCATAAAAGAAAATATGCTAGAATATTTAATCATGGAATTAAAATTCACCAATATAAATAAATCATACTATTTAAAATAAAAACATACTACAAGTTCTAATGTTTAAAAGAACTTAACATGCTGTATACAGTATTTAAATAATGGCACAACATATTTTATAATTTTTGCAATTTTTTGGAATTTTCTAGAATTACAAGTAATTAATAATTACATAAAAAATCATAAATAAATATTATAGAATTCAATAAATAAGATTACATAGCAGTAGTCTACTCTAAAAATTTCAAGTCAAAATTCCAAGTCATGCTCCCCCCCAGAGCAATTTAACAAAAAAATATTGAGTTATTCATTAATGAAAAATATTTTATTTTTTCAAAAAAATTTTGAACTCTTAACATATTGTAGAAAAATGAATTATGAGTCCAAAGGTATCAACCATGCTTCAATCAAAAGTATAACAAATAATATAGAAGCAATTAATGTAGTTTTTAAAGTAAAAGCAATCAAACAGAGCGTTAACAGTGCCTACATCAATGCTTACCTAAGCAGATTACGTTAGTGCTCGCATTAGTGCCTTAGTCAACGCGTGAATCAACCCGTTAGTCCGCATGTCAATCAACGCGTCAGACAGCGCGTCAGTGCACATGTTAGCACTTGGAAGCATGTAACAATAGCTTTTAGCGTGTGGGGACCACACGTCACTTTCCATACTCCATTTTCGGCTCGATTTTGGCACTATCCAACTCGATTTTTGGAGAGGAATCCATTAGTGGTCTTGGTTTTTTTTACTTTGACAAGTCTAGAATAGGGAGTGTAATCCACTCTCCCTCTTTAGTGAGAGTGGGAGTGTAGATTTTTTGCACTTTATCTTCTATAATAAACCTCAAAAAATACAATAATGAACCCAAATTAAGGTTTTTGATTTCTTTCAATTCATAAGTCGGAATCAGGCCCATAATATATCGTTTCGAAGGTCTCAAAACAAGGATTCCAAATATATAATTTTCATAACATGAAAATGAAGCATGTAAAAATAGCATGCAATCAAAGTTACAAAAATCAAATATAAATTTCTATTTTTCTCAAAATCTGGCCATCCGATTTTTGCAAAACTTTGCAGATATGATCTAAATAATATGGACTATAACATATATGAAATTCAAGATGATCAAAAATGGTTCGAAAAACATAACTTTTTATGCACAAATCATATCTATATATATATATTCAAGCACAAATAACACAGAAACACCCAATAATGGCTCTGATGCTAATGTAGGAAAAATAAGAAATAATGCACAGCGGAATTAAATGGATTTGGGCATACCTTTTGCGCTCAAACTAAATCCATAGATCATGTGTGTGAATCACGTGTCTCTATTTATGTCTTCGAATAATTCTCAACAATAGGGTAGAGTTGCTAAAGAACAACCCACACTCTTCACAGTACAATGGCATGGTTGTTCTCCTATGAAAGAGAGCATGTAATGGTCCGGGTCAGAAAACTCAACCCATCCTGTTTTTGGTTGGGACAAGGGGTTGTTCCGGGTGACTTGGTTTGTTTCGGAGTAGTTTGGGCCTTTGGGGTGCCTTGGGTTGGCTGTTGCCAGGTTCTTTTCTTTGAGAGCAGGTCGCCTCCGCAACCAAGAAGGTCTCCCCTGCGAGGTGTGAGGTCACGTCCGTGACTAAGCCATGACCAAAAGCAGTATTCAGGTGTTTGGCCCAAGACGACGTGCATTAGCCACGAGGGGCCACGACATGCATGGTTGCGCCTACGATGTGAGGGTTGCACCCATGACCTATGTAGTTGGTGAGATCACACCCGCAAATAGTTAGATTGCGTCCGCGGTGTGTCGAGTATAACACCTGTCAATGTGCGTAAAAAATCACTTTTTCAACTTCTTTCTCTCTCTTCTTCCTCTATTCCACTATTTTTTAGGGTTTCATTCCTTTAAGCTTGAATTTCATCTCTTTCTTCTCATTTCCTATCCTATGTTCCTTATATAAACACGAAGAGCATGCCAAGGGCCTTCTATCCATCCGAGCAGATCATGTTTTCATCGAAGTTGGAATTTTAGGTTTCTCATCTTCTTGCTAGAGGTAGGGATTTTTTTGCTTCTCTTCAATATTTTCTTATAAATAGATGGGTGGTAGATTTATATTACATAAGAACCTCATCTTGAGAAGATTTTCATAAAAGCATGTAAAGGAAGTTAGGGTTTTCAAATTATAGAAGTTGAACTTATGATTGAAGTGGAATATGAAAATTTTGAGTTACTAGAACATGGTTTTGCACATTAAAGTAAAAAGTCCTAATATTTGTCAAACCTTATTTATGGTTTCTTCGTTATGAAGACAAAAGATTGTTTAATTGACCCTAAATTGTTGAAATTTAGTTTATATTTGGTTAAGATGAGTATAAATGACGATAATTAGTTATTGTGAAAATGATTAGGGGGTATGAGGATTATGTTGGAGAAATTAACATTGGAAATTGAATTAATATATCTTGGGAAGAGTATAAAAACAATTGTGTTGTATATAATTGAATATAAAGAGTTGATGTTAATGTTAAGAAGTAAAGAATGTAGTGGAAAATACATTGTAATTGTTTCAAAGATAAATCTTTATGCTTATTATGGATGTGTTGTTGGGTTAATGGATAATGGAAACAATGAATGATGTTGATGGCTTTATCCATGAGTTGTAATAAAGAATAACATAATGAATGGATGAATGGTGATATTAGAATAAAGGTCCGTTTCCTTCCGGCTTATGATGGGTACAGCGTGGCGTTTGATAGAGGTTCTACATTCCTTTCAGAATAGCACTCGGAAAAGCATGTGGTCTGTTGAGATATGTGAAGGTTTCGTGTTCCTTCCAACTTGTGACCGGTAAAGTGTGGCGTTTAATAGAGGTTCTATCTTCCTTTTGAAGTAGAGCCCGAAAAAGCGTGTGGTTCATTGACGTGGCTTGGTAATGGAATTGGTTGTTGATTGTGGGCTTGTGCAAGATAATTATAATGGGATTGGTATGTGTGAATGTGATGAATGGAAATGAATTCATTTGTTTTATATGGATTGGCTATTTGGTGTGTGTCGAAATAACTGTAGTTACATGTATATATTGAAGTTATGTAGATTATGGTGGGTGATGGCTAGTGGAGATTTAAAATGTGGGATGCATGATCATTAGTAACGCATGGTCAATAGAACTTGGATCTTTATGTAATGTTGCAAAGGAACCTTATGAAAGACTGTGAAAAATTTATACAAGAATGATAAGAAGTTAAAAGAAATAATTCTCTTTGAAAAGTTAGTGGATTTTCATGAGGAAGGTATTACCTATGTGTATTTTATTTTGAATATAAAAGGCACATGTTTTATTTCTGTATCATCTTTTAGCATTGATGATCGCATATCTCTATCGATCTTATTGTTGAGAATCATTGTAGATCCCTACTGGACATATTTGTTCATTCCATATTATTTTCACCATTTTCAGGAAATGGAGTAGGAAACGCCGGTTTGAAGATTCAAGAAGTCTATTTTCTTTTATGTGTGTTTGTTATACAAAGTGTAAATGAGAGAAATGTTGTGATTTGGGATTGATGAGTGTCTTCTCATGTAATTATTTATTTATGTGTATTTCAATGTAAAACTTAGGCATGTACTATTGTTACATTTATTTGAGAGGGAACACTTTCTATTTACTCAAGTATAATGATTGTTCATATATTTATGTGCTATGTTATTGGACTTAAATTAAAAGTTTTGGTAATGTATCCAGATAATTAAAGTTTGGTTTTGATTTGTTTTATATGGATTGGTTATTTGGTATGTGTTGAAATTAGTTTAGTTACATGTGTATGTTAAAGTTATGTAGATTTTTGTGGGTAATGGCTAGTGGAGATTTAAAATATGGAATGTAACTCATGGTTAATAGATCTTTGATCTTTATATGGAAGATTGTCAGAAATTTATACAACAATGATAAGAAGATAAAATAAAGAATTCTCTTCGAAAAGTTAGTGGATTTTCATGAGGAAGGTATTGCCTATGTATATTTTATTTTGAATATACAAGGCACATTATTTATTTATGTATCATCCTTTAGCACTCATGATTGCATATATCTATCAATCTTATTGTAGAGAATCATTGTAGATCCTTACTGGACATATTTGTTCATCCCACGGTATTTTCACCATTTTTAGGAAACAGAGTAGGAAATACTGTTTTGAAAATTCAAGAAGTCTATTTTCTTTCATGTGTGTTTGTTATACAAATTGTAAATGAGAGAAATGTTGTGATTTGGGATTGATGAGTGGCTTGATGAGTGGTTTCTCATGTAATTATTTATTTATGTGTATTTCAATGCAAACTTTAGGTTGCACTATTGCTATATTTATTCGAGAGGGAACATTTTCTATTTACTCAAGTGTAATGATTGTTCATATATTTATATGTTATGTAATTAGACTTAAATTAAAGGTTTTCGTAATGTATTCGGATAATAAAAGTTTGGGGCAAGACAACTTGGTATCAAAGCTAACTGGGTTAGAAAACCTTGAGCTTGTGGGAAATGATTTTTACCACAATGGGTTGGCTTTGCTGGTGAGGATGTTTGCATGTAGGAAGTATGAGGTGTAGGAAATTTTGTGTTGCGTTTATGTGGGCACGATTTAAGTTGTAGGGATAGTGTTTGTAGCCAGCTAAATTGCTTTGAGATTTCATTGGAAACACGTCTGATCAATGCGGTTTCTGGTGAGAGTTCCTTGGAAGTTTCAGGACAAGTGGTCATCCTTGTAAACTCGACTTGATTATGTGGCTTGATGCCTAAAATTGTTTATGTGTTGTGTGATTTTATGGTAAGTTGGTTTCGTGTCTTGGTAGGAAGAGTAAGTGTTTCAGGAAAGGACTAGAATTCGGTTGATTTACGTTTGATGTTGTCATTGATAGGATGTGAGGGCGAGCTGGTAGAGGTTGTGTTGGGACTAGAAGTATTGGTAGGGGCATAAGAGTTCTATTAGTACTCGCACCTGTAGCACTGACTGTGGACGAGGAGATTGCACGCGAGATAGTAAGAGCTGTAAGGGAGGTTTTAACTCGCAATGAGGGAGACGAGTCTCGTGCCCACAAGATCACTAAGGAGTCCTTTCGCTAAACCCACCAGAGTTTGCTGGAGGGCCAGAACCATTAGAGGCAAAAAGTTGGTTAGAGCAGATCACTAAGACTCTTGTTATACTCAAAGTCACAGATGAGGGGTTGAGAGTGGCATTAGCGAGTTTTCTACTAAAGGGAGATGCTGGGTATTGACGGAAGTATACAAGCCCTACCATAGGCACCACCTGGGCTGCATTCACTAAGGTCTTTTGAGCCAAGTATTTTCCTCATTTTCCTCGGGAAAGATTAAGGAAACAATTTGTGGAGTTGCGCCAAGGTACTACACCTTTGGCATAGTTTGAAGCAAGGTTTACCAGTTTGTCTAAATTTGCTCTAGAGTTGGTAGCAACAGAGGAGCGTCGTTGTATTGAGTTTGAGGAAAGGTTATGTGATGATATCCAATGGAAGGTAGTGGGATGCATGCATAGGAACTATCACACACTAGTAAAAGTTACGGCTCACGTGGAAGCCACCAATCTTGAGGTTGGCCGAGATGAAGGAGAAAGGGCCATATTAGCGAGTTCCTTGGTTTGAGAGCACACGAGACCTAGTAGGAGGCAAATGAGAGCTGAATTTCAATCTCAAGTCCACTCTCAGCCTCAATCTAGTTTTACCTTATTAGGTTCATTCTTCGGGATATCCAATTAGACTCAAGTTTCCTCAAGTCAATCACAGAGTAGAGGACTACCTTTTTGCTCCAAGTGTAGACAGTTGGTCTATATTAGGCACCGTTGCCCTTCGCGTGGGCAGCGTTTGTCTCAGTAGTCTAGGTAGGGATGATAGTGATGTTGTGTATTGGTGGAGTATTTGTGCTTTGGTACCGTGATGTAATTTTGCTCTTATAAGGCCTTACGCTTATGGATGTTGTGTATGCATATGCATGTGTTTTCAAAACCCAATAGTGTGGTGTGTAATTAATCTAGGAACTTCTTTATGTTAGGAAGTGTTGTAGGAATTCGTAACCTTAATTTTGTTGCATAATTGTTCCTATTTCTTGAATGATGCATGTATTGGCTCATGAGCCTTAAATTGAATTAGAGTGTTTGTTGAAAAGTGAAAGTTGTGTAGTTCTTAAGGCGCATAGTTGGGTTGGGGTGGAACCTTAGGATTGTAAGGGATCGATTGAGTTACTTGGAAGATTATGAAAGTGCTCGGAAGGGGTGTGAGATATGTGTCTTGTAATGATGAGAATAGCATTTGTGTATTGTTTGTTGAGAGTTGGTAGTTATACAAGGGTATAAAGGGTTCCGGTATTCAAATATTGAGTGGCGTGGTCAAGGCTTGTATGGTTCATGAGCATGACGGGAACTTAGTGGTTAGATGCTAGAAGTGTTTCTTGGGAGTAAGTACGGATTGCATTCCCAAGTGATGGGTGTAGTGTAGATGATGAGTGTTTTGTGTGTTTGGAGTAAGTGGGTTGCCATTGACCTTGTAGGTTTTGTTATTGTTACAAAGGAGGTGTTGCTGTATTGGCATAAGAGTGATAAGGATTATTGGAAATGGTACTAGTGTGGCGTGTGTTTGAGGAATCTAGTGAGATTCTAGAAAAGTGTGGAATGGTGTATGGAGCCCCATCTCGGAGTGAACGGTGCGGGGAAAAAATATAGATGTTTGAGTTTCGAGATTAGAGATTTAGTGAGTAGTTAGCCGATTGGTTGATAGTAGGGTTGGGATGACAAATAATCACCCTAGAATGGTTTGGATGTGGGTATGGTGGTAAGTTTGAGAAGTACCTTGGTATGGTTTGTGCGGATGTTGAGTCTCGTGGATGTAGTTGTGGAGCTTGGGTGAAACTTGTCTTGAGTTGGTGGAAACTCCTCGGGGTTGGGAGCAAAGCATTGTAAACTTTTTGGCCTTATTTGTGCTTTGTGCCTTGTGGGAATAATAAGTGACTATGATGATTGTCAGGAGATGGAATTGTAATGTGTTGAATTTTCTTCATGCCTTACTATGTTGTACCATGATTGTTATCTCTATAAATTGTGATTATAAAAATGTTGTGTATGCGTTGTGGCATCACCCGGGGGGAGGGGGTGGTGATGATTACTGTTGGGTGTTATGATGGAATCACCAAATGAATGTTTGAGAATGATTTTGAAAATGAAAATTTCTTTTCTTTGTGTTGTGGCATGGGATGGCACGGTTAAACCAAATGTTAACGATCTAATCTAAGTTGTGATATATATAATGAAACGACATTCAAGAAAAAAATATATATATATTTTTTTAACAAGAAGCACTATTCATTATTTTATCTTTCTATAGTGGGGTTGTATGGAGACTTGGGTTGGATTGCTAATTGAGTATGCATACATATATTGGTATGTTTATTTTTGAGGAAATGTAATGCAATTGTGGTTGTTGTATTGGTCTCTGCCTCGGGTGGTGAGTGTGGTGTGTCCTTTTCTTTCGCAAGTGTTGCCTAGGGATTTGTTAAATGGTAGTTTCCTTTTTCTCCGTGTTCGGGTTTGAGCACTTTGTGGTGTGGTGCGTTTCATTGGTTGAGACGTGGTTGATGTCATGGGGTGTGAGTTATTTTGTTGTTTATTGTCTCTTAGACACCAATAAGTTTTGTGGGTCATAGAAGCGTTCATGATCTCCTTTTTGAGCTATCGTTGTTGTATAGAAGTCTTTAGAGCTCTGACATATTGGATCAAGATCCGGGAATCTATCCCAAGTATGGATATAGTTTTAAGTTGGAGGTTATGTTTCCATTTGTGTTCTGGTTTCCCTCTTGCTTTGGTTTTTTCTTCATTTCGGGGATGAAATTTCCTAAGTGGGGGAGATTGTAATGGCCAGGGTCAGAAAACCCAATCCATTTTGTTTTTGGTTGGGATACGGGGTTGTTTGGGTGACTTGGTTTGTTTCGGAGTAGTTTGGACCTTTAGGGTGCCTTGGGTTGGTTGTTGACAGCAGCTAGGTTCTTTTTTGTGAGAGCAGGTCGCGCCCATGACCAAAAGCAGTATTCAAGTGTTTGGCCCAAGAGGAGGTGCGTTGGCCACGAGGGACTGTGGTCACAGGTCGCGACAAGCATGGTCACGCCCGCGGTGTGAGGGTCGCGGCCACGACCTATGTAGTTGGTGAGTTTGCGCCGGTAAATAGTTAGATCGTGGCCGCGGTGTGTTGCGTATAAAACCCGTTTGTGTGCATGAAAAATCACTTTTTATGCTCCTTTCTGTCTTTTCTTCCCCCATTCCGCCATTTTTGAGGGTTTCAGGCCTTCAAGCTTGATTTTCATATCTTTCTAATCATTTCCTACCCCATGTTCCTTATATAAAAATGAAGAGCACACCGTGGGCTTTCTATTCATCCGAGTGGATCGTGTTTTCATTGAAGTTAGAATTTCAAGTTTCTCCGCTTCTTGCTAGAGGTACGGATTTTTTTTTTGCTTCTCATCAATATTTTCTTGTAGATAGATGCGTGATAGATTTATATTGCATAAAACTCTCATCTTGAGGAGATTTTCATAAAAAAGCTTGTAAGAAAAGTTTGGGTTTTCAAATTATGGAAGTTGAAGTTATGATTGAAGTGGAATATGAAAAAGTTGAGTTACTATAACATGGTTTTTCACATTAAAGTTAAAAGACCTAATTTTTGTCAAACCCTAGTTATGGTTTCTTCGATATGAAGATGAAAGATTGTTTAATTGACCATAAATTCTTGAAATTTAGTTTATGTTTGGTTAAGAAAAGTATAAATAATGATAATTAGTTATTGTGAAAATGATAATGATGTACGAGGATTATGTTAGAGAGTTGATGTTAATGTTAAGAAGTAAAGAATGTAGTAAAAAATAAATTGTAATTGTTTCAAAGATAAATCTTTATGCTTATTATGGATGTGTTGTTGGGTTAATGTATAATGGAAACAATGAATGACGTTGATAGCTTTATCCATGAGTTGTAATAAAGAATAACATGATGAATGGATGAATGGTGATATTGGAACAAGGGTCCGTTTCCTTTTGACTTGTGACTGGTAAAGCGTGGCGCTTGATAGAGGTTTCACATTCCTTTCAGAGCAGCGCTCGATAAAATGTGTGGTCTGTTGAGATCTGTGAAGGTTCCATGTTCCTTCCGACTTGTGACCGGTAAATCATGGAGCTTGATAGAGGTTCTACCAACCTTTCGGAGTAATGCCCAAAAAAGTGTGTGATTCACTGATGTGGCTTGGTAATGGAACCAGTTGTCGATTGTAGACTTGTGCAAGATAATTATAATGCGATTGGTATGTGTGAGTGTAATAATTTCAAATGAATTGATTTGTTTTATATGGATTGGTTATTTGGTATGTGTTGAAATAAGTGTAGTTACATGTGTATATTGAAGTTATGTAGATCATGATGGGTGATGGCTAGTGGAGATTTAAAATGTGGGATGTATGATCATTAGTAATGCATGGTTAATAGATCTTGGATCTTTATGTAATGTTTCAAAGGAACCTTAAGAAGATAAAAGAAAGAATTCTCTTCGAAAAGTTAGTGGATTTTCATGAGGAAAGTATTACCTATGTGTATTTTATTTTGACTATAAAAGGCACATTATTTATTTATGTATCATCCTTTAGCATTCATGATCGCATATGTGTATCGATCTTATTGTTGGGAATCATTGTAGATCCCTATTGGATATATTTGTTTATCCCACGTTATTTTCAGGAAACGGAGTAGGAAATGCCGATTTGAAGATTCACTTTTATGTGTGTTTGTTATACAAAGTGTAAATGAGAGAAACATTGTGATTTGGGATTGATGAGTGTCTTCACATGTAATTATTTATTTTTGTGTATTTCAATGTATACCTTGGGCATGTACTATTGTTATATTTATTCGAGAGGAAACATTTTCTATGTACTCAAGTGTAATGATTGTTCATATATTTATATGTTATATAATTGGAATTAAATTAAAGGTTTTGGTAATGTATTGTAACAACCCCACTCCGTAATCAGTTATTAATCAATAATTAAGAAAATTAATCATGTGTTTATGTGAAATTCCGAGGTAATTATGCATGTGATTATATGATTGGTGTGATTTTGAAGGTCTATCTGTTCATCGTAGAAGTGTCTGTCGTAATTTATGTTATGATATGAAAATTGAAAACCTTATCGGCTTCCGAAACTAAAATTGGTTACATGAATAAGTTATTTGGAATTTTTAGAACACTTTGGTAAGTTTAATTAAAAATTGATTCGAATTATATTAATTAGATTAAATTGATTAAACTAAGTGTAATTAATTAACCTTAAGCATGTTCGCCTAGTTTAAGTTAATCATTATATATATGTGATGAGTTAGTGCTTAGGCTCATAATCTTTGAGCTCAACATCTATACAAAGCTAAGGGAGAACTTTAGAGAGAGAGAGAGAGAGAGAGAGAGAGAGAACACCATTTTAGACAGAGGGAAGCAGGAACTTAATGAATTTCAAGGAGATTGGAGAATTGTGAAGTAGAACTCAAAGGATTGCCTAATACAAGTGTGATTAAAGGCTCCAGGTGAGTTTTTGAACCTTAATTTATGAGCTTAAGTCAATAATTATATGAATTGAAGAAGATAATGAGATTAATTGCATGAATTGAGCATATGATGAAGAATTAGAGGTTAAATCATCCATGCGTGTATAATCTTGGTTAGTTTCACCCTTTTGAGCATGATTCATGTTGTTTATGCATGGATTAAGGATCATAGCTCACATGCATTCATGAAATATGAAGTTTTGAAGATTAATTCCATGTTTTGAAAGTCTTGGAAGGGAATTGAAGTTGAATTAATGCATGTATAGAAGTTTTGAGCAAATGATTTATGAATGATCTTGTATTTGAGTTTTCTAAATTTTTTTTATGATTATCAAAGTGTTTTCATGAGTTTGGAATGTCCATGGAAGCTTTTACATGTTAAAATGCATTTTTGGAACTCAAATTTTCTGTCTAGAAACCTAGAAAATTCACAGATGGCTCGAGCGACCAAGTTGTGGCTAGAGCCAACATTTTGAGCTCCCATCACTTTTGCAGTCTACACAATTAGCTCGACCAACAAAATGATGGCTCGAGCGATGATGGCTCTAGCGAAGAAAGGAGGCTCTAGCCATCAGCTCATTTACAGCATGTTTTCAAAAAATGTTTTGAGTTTATATCTCATTCTCATCTCTTTCCGGGCATTCTTAGGCATGAGTTATGACCTATTAAAGATTAATAAGCTAAGAAACAACATAAGTAAATGATTAGAAGAGATTTATTCGGTTCGAATGTTCAGTTTCAACATGTGTACCATTATGTGTAATGTGTAGGTTCAAACGTTGTGGAAGGACATCGAACTAGTCAAGGTGAGTAATGTTTTTGTAAAAATATTTTCGTATAAATCATTTTGAAATGGCTATGTTATACGATGTTTTATGAAATCTATGTTTTGTTTACGAAATGTCCAACGTGATAAGTATTTTCTGAAATGTTAAGTTATGCTATGGAATTTCGAAGTGATTATGATATGATAGGTTTTCTAAAAACTTCTATATGATGAGAATGAATGAGATCCCTTTTGATTATCGAATGTTACATCCATGAACACATGCTTTGATTTACGAAAATCTCCGTTATGCTTATGTCGGTCCATTGTGGTCGTTATGTACACGTCGACCCATTGTGGTTGTTATGTTTAACTCCATCCATTGTGGTCGTTATGTATACGTCGACCTATTGTGTTCGCTATACCTAAGTCGATCAATTGTGATTGTTATGCCTAAGTCTATCAATTGTGATCGTTATGCATAAGTCCTCGATCTATTGTGGTCGTTTTGCTAATGTTTTGTTCAGTACCATGGGGTTATACCACGAAATGTAATTAACTCTGAAAGGTTTAATGAACCTTATGTATACTAAATATATATCTTTGATGAATGCTTCGTTTGTGATGAGAATGTTTTTCCTATATATAGAACTCATTTATTTAACTTCTTTACAAAGAGATTATTCACTGGGATCTAGCTCATTATTTATATTTATGTATGTAGGTGATCAGGCGTGTGACTAGGCTTAAGATGTCCATTCTGGATCTGTTTTTACGTCAGCCAACTTATGTGCCTCCCGTGGAGGTTCCGACATCTGCTAGTAGTCAAGTCATGTGAACAAGTTTTAAGTCTTTACTTTTTTCTATTGGATAAGTTTTTTTACTATCTGTAAATAGGGCTAAGTCTCGTTTTGGCTTTATCCGTATATAATGATGACGTAAGACTGATGAAATTATGACATCACATATATGTAAGTAAAGTTAGAAATTTCTGTCCTATATACGTCTGCATATCTCTATGGACATTATATTTGGATATTTGCTTCCGCTAGCCCTTTTATTTTACTTATCTATTTTAGATGTGACGCTCCGATTCTACACTATAGGTTGCAGTCAAGGGAAAGTCACTAGTGAGTTCTATGGTCAATAACCAAGTAAGATCCCAGATCGCCGGAGGAGTCAAATAGCCTCCCTTCTAAGTTCGGCTTTCTTAGGCAGCGCACTACCTTTTTGACAGATCTTACAAGGCATTGACACAAGGTCTCATAAGCAACGCTAAGGTTCATACATAGAATATAATTACATAATAACCACAATATACTTGATTAAAAGATTGTTCCATTACATTACATCCCAAAAAGAAAGCTTTAAACTTCATATGAGTCTTACAAAATATCCAAAATGAAACTTCTAATATTCTAGGATAGCCAAAAGTCTTTAAATGTTCCAGGTTCGACATCTCCAGCTATGAGTTCCTCTTCGTCACCTGGCATGATACGCCGTGAGCTTTGAATGCCCAGTAAACACACACACACACCCCACCCCTTTTTCCCAGTCCAATACACAATCACAATTATAGCACCAAGTAGCAAAGCATGTTACTCAAATAAATGGATAAATAAATAAATAAATAAATGGATGGTTAGGTTAGATGTTAGTAATCTAGAAATCCCCCAAAGAGATTTCGTCCTCCCAACCACAAGAATCGGACGCGGATTATTCGGTATGCCCCCTCTTTTGCTGCTTTGTTGCAGAACTAACCTCGGATGCCTACCAACGGTTATATACTGCGTAGCGCCAACCGCAGGGCCTCAAAAGAGACGGTAAAATAGGGCCTTGCCCGAAATCCCTCATTACACCAAACCACCTAGGGTCCGAATACAACCGCTCCGTTCAAGGGTTCCGAAAACCACTTGCGCAAGACTTTAACTTCCAAATAGGGAACGCATCCCAACAATCCTTATATCACATTTTCTCATCTTGTCATTACTCAAGTGTTCGAAAACCCAGTACCCTCCCAATTAGGTTTCCCGTTGAATTAAGTGTTTTAAGACAAGGTTAGCTTAACTTATAAAACAATAATATCCATATAAGCATGCATTCTTAAGATGGGAAAGGTAATTAACATAACCATAACACATATATTATCAGGTCAAGATATGATTACAAGCTACAAACATTCTTATAAGAAAGGTAAATAACATAACCACAACACATATATTATCAGGTCAAGATATGATCATAAGCTGTAAACATTCTCATGAACTCAAAGGTACAAGATATCCATACCTAACAAAAATTTCCAGATTTAGTATCGCATAAAGATTAAAATGAAAGAGCTATTTTAGACCCTTTACCGGCTTGGCCTTCCTATGGTTTATAGAGGATTCGATCTGGTTTATAGAACATTTTTCAGAATTGGAGTTGCTCTTCCAGATTCTAAATTATTTAGAAAGTATTTCAGCACTGCCCAGAATCTGTCCAGAATCTGCCCAGATCCGTCGACTGTTACGAAAACTTGATTTTCTTGCAAACCGCTCAATGTTTTTCGATGAAACAAATTTTAGTTGAAAGATAACTTCTAAAGGAAGGTTTTGACATAAAATAGAGGTTCAGAATATTGTTTTACATTTTTCTGAAATTTTTGAAAGTTGACTGCAAAAACAGGTTTTAAGGTGGAATGCCCAAAACAAGAAAATTTATAAAAAAGGGGTTCCACCATGGGAAAGTTTCATTTCTTTTGTGAAGAAAATATGCTAACTATCACATGTTTAACTCAGAAATTTTTTTTGAAAGAGTGCCCTTGAAAAGTTGAGAGATTTGTACAAAAAGAAGATGATGTGTGCCAAAATGGGGAAAATACAAGAGAGATGGAACCAATACTCAAATCTTAGCATTTTTAACATAAGAACTCTTTAATAACATATCTGAAACACATTATTTAGAAACATGTATTGAAAGAAGGAAAATAAAAGAGAAGGTTGTGTTTGTGGCTTACCTTCTAAGCTTTGCACAAGAAACTCTCTTCTTCCTCCTCTTCTCCTCTAGACTTCTCTTCCTTGCTCTCCTCCCTCTCTCTAACCAAAATGTGTGTGTGAGTGAGTGCGTTGTGTGAGTTTGCAAGCTAGGGGGTGTGGTATATATAGGCAATTTGGTGTAAAAGGACATAAAAGCCCTTTAGTTGAAAATGGATGGGAAAGCTAGGATTTTGGTTGGTGTCAAATGGGATAGGAGTAACTAAGGTGCTAAATTATAGGTGTTGGCATCAATTAGTTGATCTTTAGTTGAAAGGTAACTAGTTTTGAGATTTGCAACCTAGGTCTAGGTCACTAGGTTTGGATTTCCTAGAGTCTCATGACGGTGTTTCTTGGAATTTGATTTCTCACATTCTCCAAGGAAGGGCCAGCCATAGGGAAGTGTGGAGGGCAAATTCTTTATTATTTTATGTCCTAGGGTACACTCTTCAAGATGTATACATATATATATATATATATAAAACAAGTTTGATGGTACTTCAAGGTACAAATACTAGTTTGGGCAAGTTTTGAATTTAAAAAAAAAACAAAAGTGAGGGCTTGGAGTAAATACATGTAACTTATGTAGAATTAAATTAGGTTAGGGATCCTAATCTGATTAGGGAAATTCCTGTTTCCAAAAAAAAAATGCTAACCGACAAGATTTGAATTAATTCAAGTAAACGAGGGGCTTTAAAATAAATAATTCAACATTAGGGTCTTAAAAGTAATTTCATATTTCGGGGGCTTCACATTAGAGGCCTTTGGTAATCTCAAGATTACTGCCCGGTTACAATGCTAAACCTATAGGGGCGGATTTGGGTTGTGACATGTATCCGGATAATTAAAGTTTGGTTTTGATTTGTTTTATATGGATTGGTTATTTGGTATGTGCTGAAATAAGTGTAGTCACATGTATATATTGAAGTTATGTAGATTATGGTGGGTGACGGTTAGTGGAGATTTAAAATGTGGGTTGTATGATCATTAGTAATGCATGGTTAATAGATCTTGGATCTTTATGTAATGTTACAAAGGAGCCTTATTAAAAGACTGTCAGAAATTTATACAATAATTATAAGAAGATAAAAGGAAGAATTCTCTTCGAAAATTTAGTGGATTTTCGTGAGAAAGGTATTACCTATGTATATTTTATTTTGAATATAAAAGTTACATTATTTATTTATATATCATCGTTTAGCATTCATGATTGCATATATTTACTGATCTTATAGTTGAGAATCATTGTAAATCCCTACTGGACATATTTGTTCATCCCATGTTATTTTCACTATTTTCAAGAAACGAAGAAGGAAATGCTAGTTTGAGGATTCAAGAAGTCTATTTTCTTTTATGTGTGTTTGTTATACAAAGTGTAAATGAGAGAAATGTTATGATTTGGGATTGATGAGTGTCTTCTCATGTAATTATTTATGTTTGTGTATTTCAATCTAAACCTTGGGCATGTACTATTGTTATATTATTCGAGAAGGAACATTTTCTATTTACTCAAGTGTATTGATTGTTCATATATTTATATGTTATGTAATTGGACTTAAATTAAATGTTTTGGTAATGTATCCGCATAATAAAAGTTTAGGGTGTGACAACTTGATATCAGAGCTAACCGGCTTTGAAAACCTTGAGCTCATGGAAAGTGATTTTTACCACAATGGGTTGGCTTCACTTAGTGAGGATGTTTGTATATAGGAAGTATGAGGTGTAGGAAATTTTGTGTTGCATTTATGTGGGCACGAGTTAAGTTTCAGGGACAGTGTTTTTTGCCGGCTAGCTTGCTTTGAGATCTCATTGGAAATGCGTTTGATCAACGAGGTTTCTAGTGAGAGTTACTTGGAAGTTTCGGGACAAGTAGTCATCGTTGTAAACTCGACTGAATTATGTGACTTGATGCTTAAAATTGTTTACGTGCTGTGTGATTATATGGTAAGTTGGTTTTGTGTCTTGGTAGGAATAGTAAGTGTTTCGGGAAAGGACTAGAATTCGGTTGATTTACATTTGATGTTGTCATTGATAGGATGTAAGGGCGAGCTAGTAAAGGTTGTGTTAGGACTAGAAGTATTGGTAGGGGCACAACAGTTCTAGTAGTACTCACACCTGCAGCACTGGCTGTGGACAAGGAGATTGCACGCGAGATAGTAAGTGCTGTAAGGGAGGCTTTAACTCGCAATGAGGGAGATGAGTCTTGTGCCCTCAAGATCACTAAGGAGTTCTTTCGCTAAACCCACCAGAGTTTGCAGGAGGGCCAGAACCATTAGAAGCCAAAAGTTGGTTAGAGCAGATCACCAAGACTCTTGATATGCTTAGAGTCACAGAAGAGGGGTCGAGAGTGGTATTAGCGAGTTTTCTACTGAATGGATATGATGGGTATAGGTGGAAGTATGCAGGCCCTACCATAGGCACCACCTGGTTTGCATTCACTGAGGCCTTTTGGGCCAAGTACTTTCCTCCTTGCTTAGGAAAGATTGAGGAAACAATTTGTGGAGTTGCGCTAAGGTACTACAACTTTAGCTTAGTTTGAAGTGAGGTTTATTAATTGGTCTAGATTTGCTCCAGAGTTGGTAGCAACAGAGGAGGGTTGTTGTATTGAGTTCGAGGAAAGGTTATGCGATGATATCCGATAGAAGGTAATGAGTGCATGGATAGGAACTATCTCATACTAGTAAAAGCGGCGACTCATGTAGAAGCCACCAATCTTGAGGCTGGCTGGGATGAAGGAGAAAAGGCTATATTGGTAAGTTCTTTGGTTTGAGATCACACGAGATGTAGTAGTAGGCAAAGGAGAGCTGAATTTCAATCTCAAGTCTAGTCAGCCTCAATTTAGTTTTACCTCATCGGGTTCGTTCTTCAGCAGATCCAATCAGACTTAGGTTTCCTCGAGTTAGTCACAGAGTAGAGGACCGCCTTTTTGCTCCAAGTGTAGACAGTTGCGCCATGTTAGGCATCACTGCCCTTCACGTGGGCAGGGTTTGTCTTTGTAGTCTAGGTAGGGATGATAATGATGTTGTGTATTGGTGGAGTTTTTGTACTTTGATACCATGATGCAATTTTCCTCTTATAAGGCCTTGTGCCTATGGATGTTGTGTATGCATATGTATGTGTGTTCAGAACCCAACAATGTGGGTATGTCATTAATCTTTGAACTTGTTTATGTTGGGAGTGTTTGTAAGAATTTGTAATCTTAATTTTGTTGTATAACTATTCCTATTTCTCGAATGAAGCATGTATTGGCTCACAAGCCTTAAATTGAATTGGAGTGTTTTGTGAAAAGCAAGAATTTGTGTAGTTCTTAAGGGGCATACTTGGGATGAGATAGAACTTTAGGATTGTAAGAGGTTGATTGAGTTACTTGGAAAATTATGAAAGTGCTAGGAAGGAGTGTAAGATTTGTGTCTTGTAATGATGAGGGTAGTTTTTGTGTAATGTTTGTCGAAAGTTAGTAGTTATGCGAGAGTATAAAGGTTTTGCGGTATTCAAATATGGAGTGGCATGATCAAGGTTTGTATAGGGTTTATGAGCAATGAAGAGAACTTAGTGGTTAGATATTAGAAGTGTTTATTGGGGTAAGTACGGATTGTGTTTCCAAGTGATGGGTGTAGTGTAGATGATGAGTGTTTTGTGTGTTTGGAGTAATATTGGCATAAGAGTGATAAGGATTATTGGAAATGATACTAGTGTGGCGTATGTTTGAGGAATCTGGTGAGATTCTAAGAATGTGTGGAACGGTGTGTGGAGCTCCATCTTGGAGTAAATAGTGCGGGGTAAAAATGTAGATGTTTGAGTTTCGAGATTGGAGATTTAGTGAGTAGTTAGCCCGATTGGTTGATATTAGGGTTGGGATGACAAATAGTCACCCTAGAATGGTTTGGATGTGGGTATGGTGGTAAGTTTGAGAAGTGACTTAGAGTGGTTTATGCAAATGTTGATTCTCGTGCATGTAGTTGTGGGGCTTGGGTGAAGCTTGTCTTGAATTAGCGGAAACTCCTTGGGTTGGGGTGAAGCATTGTAAAATTTTTGGCCTTGTTTGTGCTTTAGGCCTTGTGGGAATAGTAAGTGATGATGGTGATTGTGTGGAGATGGAATTGTAATGTGTTAAATTTTCTTCATGCCATACTATGTTGTAGCATGATTGTTATCTCTATAAATTGTGATTATAGAAATGTTGTGTATGTGTTGTGGCATCACTGAGGGAGGAGGGAGTGATGGTTACTGTTGGGTGTTATGATGGGAATCATCGGGTGAAAGTTTGGGAATGATTTGAAAATGAAAATTTCTTTTCCTTATGTTGTGGCCGGGGATGGCACGGTTAAACCAAGTGTTAAATATCTAATCGAAGTTGTAATATCTATAATGAAATGATTTTCAAGAAAAATGAAATTTTTTTTTTAAAACAAGAAGCGATAGTTCATTGTTTTATCTTTTTATAGCGGGATTGTATGGAGACTTGGGTTGGATTGCTAATTGTCTATGCATACATATTTTGGTATATTTGTTTTTAAGGAAATGTAATGCGATTGTGGTTGATGTATCGGCTCGTGTCTCGGGCGGTGAGTGTGGTGTGTCCTTTTCTTTCGCAAGTGTTGTCTAGGGATATGTTAAATAGTGGTTTTCTTTTTCTTAGTGTTCGAGTTTGAGCACTTTGTGGTGTAGTGCGTTACATTGGTTGAGACATTGTTAACGCCGTGGGGTGTGAGTTATTTTGTTGTTTGTTGTCTCTTAGACACTAGTAAGTTTTGTGGGTCGTAGAAGCGTTTGTGATCTCCTTCTTGAGCTATCGTTGTTGTGCAGGAGTCTTTGGGGCTCCAACATTTTGGATCAGAATTTTGGAATCTATCCCAAGTATGGATCTAGTTTTAAGTTGGAGGTTGTGTTTCCATTCATGTTCACGTTGCCCTTTTGCTTTGGCTTTTTCTTCATTTCAGGGATGAAATTTCGTAAGTGAGGGAGATTGTAATAGCTGGTCGTAGCTTGTTTTTCTTACTCCTCGGAGGGGTTTAGTCTCCTTGGATACGATAGCCCTACCTTTGGACCCCCATGGTTCTAAATCTGGTTTCACAAATGCAATGTGAAACATAAAAACATAAAAGAGTCCACATTCTGAAAATCTTTAGAAAATTGATTTACAATAAAAAAATGTCAAAAAAGAGACTGCATTGTCAGATTTCAGAGTCGTCACCTAAATATTTTTAGGAAATTCAGGAAACCTGTGACTCGTGCCAAAGGCCACTTGTTCGTCATCACCAAAGTGCCTCGGCTCGAGAACTTAGGTATGAGAGGAGAAGGTCATGAATTAAGCACCCCATTCACCTGATCAAAGATCAACCTTTACTAATCATGATGTGATTTTTATGTACATTATATGCTCTTGTTCCGATTATTATGCTATCTTTACTATGTGATGCACACAAGTATAGACTAATTCACCCAATTTGGAGCGTTTTGATTTCATGATCATTTTGAAAAGTGTTTTGAATATGAACCATTTGAAAAAGTGATCTCATATGCACATTATTCAAACTATCCCAATCTAAGTGAAAAAGCCTTCATCCACCGGCATTCAAACAGGTATATTAAGCATTTAGCCTCATGGTAAGCATGCTTGATATGGCAACACCAACACACATGCAATATGCTAAAGTAAGAAATGCTCACCTAGTACTCAACCGAGGCAAGCCAAAATGGAAGAGATAGTTCGAAAAATGCTTGTTCTAATATGCAAGTGATTAATGCAACACATACAAAATGCAACTACTAGGTTCAGTTTATTGACATGTCATATGATTAAACTCAAAGCATGCGATAACGCACGTATTCAAGGAAGTAATAAATGACAACATTGTGTTTAGAATGATGGATATTTGCACATGGTAATGATATGAAACCAAAATATGATACTCCATCATAAGCAAGTAAATAAAAGGGAGAAAGAATGGGGGTTGAAGACATACACAATATTACAAGTGTGCCCTCATACAAGAGGGTCCGAATAAATGTCCTAATTAGCTAATTATTACAACATCAAATTAATTAACTAAGTTAACTAGCTATTACAAATTCGAAGGAATTTTAACTAATTAATTACGATACACTAATTATTCTAAGAGCTTAAGAGCTACAAACCGATGAACTCGAACGAGAGTCGAAGAACCACACGTGCAACCAAGAACATCCTCCCCGGAAACTCCTCTATTCTACTGCTAGGTTCTATTCTGTTTGCAGTTAGAAAATAAATCTATTTTTTCCCCAGCTTCTGCTCTGTTCTGTCATGAAAATGACATTGTTTGCATAAAATGGAATGGGCAGCCGGCCTTGAAAGGTGATAGGCCGGATGGAAGAGTGGTCGGCCGGCCACTGTTTTAAGTTTCAGCTCTGCTGTAATAGAATGGAAACAGAGTGTTTCCAGGAGATGTTTTATCCTCTCTGCCTCTCCCTATCATGAAACCGATCAAGGAAGGAGTAGAATCGGTTCACAAATCATCAATTGTTACAAAGTTGTTGCCTCCATTTTTGTGGCCTTAAAATCACATGTTTCAGCCTCTTAAAACTCTGAAAATTAGTAGATAAAAAGTTGGGAAACAAGTGGGAAACACAAGGATAAAAGCTTATGAAATAAGGTTCAAGAAAGGGTGGTCAACCCCCCCCCCACCTTTGGTAGCTTTAAATCACAAGTTTTAGCCCACCAAAAATAGTTCAAAACAGTGTAGAAAACCAAGAAAAAGATAGGAAAAAAGTAGGCAAAAGATGGCAAGAGTTATACCTTTAAAGAGAAGACACTCTTTTGTTCACAAACCACAAGGTGCTCACTCTCATGGGCTGATATTTTAGCTTAATAATCTCAGCAATGAGCCTCAAAATATTGGTTTAGGAAGTGTATGTATAGTGTATGTATAGTGTATGTATATTGCAAGATAGAGAGGAAGAGTGTTTAGCAAGATTTGGGCACTTGGAGAATTTTTCTAACCTAAAACCAAGAGGGATGGTCCTCTATTTATCGAAAAACAAGTTCCTCAGTCAGAAATATCTGTATGGAGCCAGCTAGTGTAGTGCATGCACATGGGGGGGATAGTTGGCAGTAAATATCTGCCTACTGGGAAACATGGTGGGCCGGCTATGTAGGGGGACGGCCGACCACTAAAAAATGGCCAGTCGGCCACCTGTTGGCTAGCAGGCCTCTCAGTGGTTAGGCTAGAAAAAACAAGTTTTGGTCCAAAGGGGGTGCAAGGTTTTAGGCTTTGAAACTCAAAACCGAAGCTTCTTGCTGAGAAAATCGAATGTTTTGTACAGCGTAGTATTTCATCATCGAGTGCTCAACTTGAGGCGTCCAACTCTTAAGAGTGGTAAAAAATGGGGTGTCTACATCGGGGTTAGAAAACCAAAAACCCATTTTGTTTTTTGGTTGGAAGACAAGGTTGTTTGGGTGACTTTGTTTGTTTTGGAGTAGTTTGGGCTTTTGCGGTGCCTTGGGTTGGCTGCTAGCAGTAACTAGGTTCTTTTCTATGAGAGTAGGTCATCTAGCAGTAACTAGGTTCTTTTCTATGAGAGTAGGTCATGCCTATGACCAAGAAGGTCTTGCCTACAAGGTGTGAGGTCGCACCCAAGAGAAGATGCATTGGTCGTGAGGGGTCGCGGTCACGGGCCGCGATAGGCATGGTCGCGCTGGTGGTGTGATTGTTGTGCTTGCGACCTATGTAGTTGGTGAGTTCGTGCCCGCGAACAGTTAGATAACGACCGCGATATGTCGAGTATAAAACCTGTCAATGCATGTGAAAAATCAAATTTTCTGCTCCTTTCTCTCTCTTCTTTCCCCATTCCGCAATTTTTGAGGGTTTCAGGCCTTCAAGCTTGATTTTCATCTCTTTTTACTCATTTTCTACCCCATGTTCCTTATATAAAAATAAAGAGCACGCTGCGGGCTTTCTATCCATCTGAGCGGATCGTGTTTTCATGAAAGTTACAATTTCAGGTTTATCCTCTTCTTGCTAGAGGTAGGGATTTCTTTGCTTCTCTTCAATATTTTCTTATAAATAGATGGGTGGTAGATTTATATTGCATAAAAACCTCATCTTGAGGAGATTTTCATAAAAACATATAAAGGAAGTTAGGGTTTTCAAATTATGAAAGTTGAACTTATGAATGAAGTGGAATATGGAAAATTTGAGTTACTAGAACATGGTTTTTCACATTAAAGTAAAAAGCCCTAATCTTGTCAAACCCTAGTTATGGTTTCTTTGTTATAAAGATGAAAAATTGTTTAATATACCCTAAATTCTTGAAATTTAGTTTATGTTTGGTTAAGATGAGTATAAATGACGATAATTAGTTATTGTGAAAATGATTATGGTGTATGAGGATTATGTTGGAGAAATTAACATTGAAAATTGAATTAATATATCTTGGGAAGAGTATGAAAACAATTGTGTTGTATAATTGAATATAAAGAGTTAATGTTAATGTTAAGAAGTAAAGAATGTAGTGGAAAAGAAATTGTAATTGTTTCAAAGATAAATCTTTATGCTTATTATGGATGTGTTGTTGGGTTAATGTATAATGGAAACAATGAATGATGTTGATGGCTTTATCCATGAGTTGTAATAAAGAATAGCATGATGAATGGATGAATGGTGATATAGGAATGTAACAACCCCGACCTGTGATTAGCTTACAATCCTTGATTAAGAATGCTTGCAATCTTTGATTAAGAATACTTAACAAGTAATTAAGATGAAATCCTAAGTTAAGTGTATGTGTTATTTGTGTTTATATTTGTCTGCTGTAGGAAAATCTATCTGTAATTCTCTTTGAATCTGTGAATTGAAGGCCTTATCAGTTTTCAAACATGAAATTGACGATGTTTATATGTTAGATGGAATTTTTAGAACCCTATGGTAAGTTTAATTAGAATTCAATTCAGAATCAAATAATTAGAATAAAACAACACTAATTGATTAGCCTTATGCCAAGCTTAATTAAGCTCCACTATATATAAGGCCACTACCAAGTTGTAGACTTCGTATTCCTCAACCAATTTGAGCTCAAAAACGTGTAGAAGAAGGAGAAAAGAGGGAGTGTGTAATAACCCGACCCTCGTACGTACTTCTGGTATTTTGTCAGTCCTTATTTTATGTGTTTTTGAATGCTTCTTGAGAAATCCTATGTGGAATTATATGGAATTACTTGAAACTTAGAAATATGGCATCCTATCTGTTGACTTCGAACACTATCTGTTACAATTAAACGACTTAAAGTTGAAATTGGACACCTTAGAGACTTAGTTTTCAGAAATTGATTTGGTATTTGAACTCGGCATGATTTTTAAGCTTTAATGGGATTTTCTGTAAAATTTCAATTTAGGATGCTTAAACGATTGAAATTTCGTCCTATTCACCTATGTTATGAATCAATGGATATATATGACAATGTTGAGATATTTTGGACTAAGCAACAACTTTTGTATGCAACTTAGAAGGAAGTTTCGTGAGAAAGGGAAAGGAGAAAACCTAGAGGAGGGATTTGGAGGAAATTGTAAAGATTGCTTAAATTAAACTCAAGGTATGAAACATCTCTTGATCTAGTCTCTCCTTCTTGCTCTTGATTAAGAATCCTCTTTATATTCTTGGGATTTAAGTAGATGTGGAGGTTTTATGAGTTGATTTTTGATGACAAACCCAATTGGGTTATGAAAAGGAAATTACCTCTTATTTCTTGATGTTTTATGAGATCAATCAAGCATGTGGTTGAATAAAGCTAGGTAGCCTTCTATGGGTGTGTGTGTATAAACTTGTGGAGGATTCATGGTTAGTTGTGTGTGAAGTGAATGATTAGAAGAGAAAGAAGATTGTGATTGTGTTATTGTATAAGTTGGCACCTTAAATTGATGGTAGATTTACTTGTAAAGCTTGTTTGGGTTATGAGAGAATGAGATTTGGTCTTGGAAGTGAGCTGCCCCGATTCAGGGTTTTGGCCGCTCGAGCGGAGGTCATGGCCGCTCGAGCGTAGAAATGAACCTCCCGGCAAGTTTTCTGAAATTACACTGTCCGCTCGAGCGGAGTTCATGGCCGCTCGAGCGCAAAACTCGACCCTTCAGTATGTTTGATGAAATTGCACTGGCCGCTCGAGCGGCCAAAGTGGCGCTCGAGCGGAGACCTGTTCCAGAAAGAAAAAAATGTGTTTGTTCAGTTTTGCGTGCTTAACCCTCTGGTATTTTTAAAATATTTTTCTGATGAGTTTATGATGATCATAAATTCATGTGAAGTGACGGCGAATGACCCCTCAATGCTTTAGGAAGGAAGAATACTAATGTATTAGTTATGTTGTGTGCAGGGCACACTCCAGAAGGAACTAGCACGCCAGTACATCGCTGTGAGTAATAGTACTTAATGTATGGTAATAATGTTTCGTTCGTATTCAATGCTTCTACTCTTCTGAGTTCTGAAGATGTTACATTCATATATGAATGAATTCGACTTGCTAAGAACGTATACAAGGAAGACTTTTGTGCATATGTTGTATATAGTTATATTTGGGCCTGAGGCCGTTCCGTTATATTTGGGCCTGAGGCCGTTCCGTTATATTTGGGCCTGAGGCCGTTCCGTTATATTTGGGCCCGAGGCCGTTCCGTTATATTTGGGCCCGAGGCCGTTCCGTTATATTTGGGCCCGAGGCCGTTCTGAAAATAATGCAGCATCAGACCAAGATAATTTGTGTGTTGAATGTATTATCACGTATTATTACTCACTGAGTTTATCTCACTCTGTGCTTATGTCTGATGTTGTAGGTAATCAGCCTGGAGGTCAGTCCTAGCCCCAGCATTGTCTCCCTTTTGTCAGCTTAAGCATCCCCAGGCGCTTGTCAAGTCGTGCACTCTGTACCAGATGTTAGATTTTGGTCCAAACCCTTTTGTTTCAGGGTGAATGTACATCCTATTTTGTTAAACACCCAAGGGTAGAACTGAATCTGTATAACTGTCGACATGTAATTAAATCCCAGTGCATGTGCTTGTATGTTTCTTTCAGTTTCTTGTTGTTTGATCCTGGCATGGTATAGTTGCTCAATGGGATGGGTTTAATGGTGTTTCTTTTATGAATAGCTTCCGTCAGGCCCCCATACATTAGATGCATATCAGAGTGGGTGACTGTTCTGCTTAGGTCATGCCCAAACTTTTAGGGGGCAGGTTCGGGGTGTGACAGAGTGAGTGCAATTCAAAGAGAAAAGAGGAAATTGAAGGGAAAATTATGGAATTTGCTTAGGAATTCAAGGAACTTGCTTCATAGAGTCCAATTGAGAGGTGTAGGTAGGAATTTAACTCATAAACTTTGTATTTAAGTCATCAAATATGTGAATTCAAGAGAATTTAGAGATTAAGCATAAGAATTGAGCTTTGAATGTAAAGATGAGATCAGTTTATGCATGTATGTACATATCATGGCATTTTGAAGTTGTTTTTAAAGAATTCACACATGCATGTGCTGATCTTAGCTTTGTTTTGAGAATTCATCATGTTTTACATCATTTTATCTCATTAGATCATGATTTGGAAGGTTTGAATTCAAAAGATTACATGCATAAGTATCTTACAAAGCTTCAAGCTTGGTTTTGAAAAATTGACTTGTTTTTAGGCTTTGATTTTGTGAAACGACTATCAATTCATGAAGTTCCATGATTTTCCACATGTTTTCTTAAGTTTTGGCCCAAAAGAATGTGTTTTGATACTTTAGATTTGTGTTTTGAACCTGGAAAGCAAATCTGGAAATTCCAAAATTTGGTCGCATCACTTGAGCGTAAAATTTGAGCTCCCAGTAGTTTTGCAGACAATTGCATTGTGGCTCGAGCGACCGATTGTGCGCTTGAGTGAACATATTTTTTCTTAGTACTTGGCTCAAGCGACTGTCGAGCAACTGTCGCGCATGAAAATCGAGCATCTTGTACTTTTATAGATTTTGTAGACTGCTCGAGCGACCAAAGCTTCGCTTGAGCAAACTGTCCTGTTTTCATAAATTTGGCTGAGTGTATCAAAGTACAGTTTTGCATCCTCATTGCATCTAAAGCATTCATAGGTCATGATTAAGCCATAATAATGAGGATAAGAGTTAGAAACACACGCTAAGAAAGAATAATGATAAGTTAAACACCTTTGGTACGTGTGTTCAATGTGTATCTGTCACATGTTTGTGTAGGTCACGTGTTATCGTTGCCTAATCAGTCTGTTCTGTTCAAGTGCTCTGTTATACTATTGGAGCTATCTGTAAGTAACAATTCTGTAAAGTTATGTTTGATTATAAGTATTTTCTAACTGAAATGATATGATCTGTTTTCTGAAATGTTATTTGTGAACCATGAGTGAATGTCCAATTTTTTGTAATGTAATGTGGCATCCTATGTTCACGTGGCCCTTACCTGGGGGTAACAATACCGTGGTCTATGTTCACGTGGCCTTTGCCTGGGGGTAACAATGCTACGGTCTATGTTCATGTGGCCCTTACCTGGAGGTAACAATACCATGGCTATATGTGCATAGAGATCTTTGACGGTTCCAATCTTTGGTACTAGTTGTTGACCTATATGGTCGTCAATACCGACTATGGTCTTAATGATCACCTACTCTGCACATAGGTCTTTTGACCAATCTGATCTGTTAGCTACTGGATGTACCACGTATGATTGTTTATGAAATTTATATAAGTGTGTGAATCTGAATCTGTTTCTGATATGAAATCTGATTTTTGAATCTAATGGGACATCATTCATAAGCCCTTTACCTTGTTGTTATTTACTTGGCTCTAGCTCACTATATTATTTATATATGTAGGTGATTAGGTGCAAGACCAGGTTTAAGTTGTTGCCTGGAGTTCTGTATTGTCAAGCCAACCAATGTGCCTCTCGATGAGGTTCCCAAGTGGTTCAAGTGATTAAGTTTTGTGCACGTGATGTTTGTTTTTATCTTTCTTTTTCTCCTGCTTGGACAATACTTTTGTTTATCTATATGTAAGGGTGACGTAAGACAATGATATATATATGATGTCACTATTTCTATGTGAATATAAGTTCAATTTTCTGTCTCATATATGCCTGCACAGCTCTATGGACATTGTATTTTATATATCTGCTTCTGCTAGCCCCTTATTTTGTTAATCTGTTTAGAGGCCTTTAGTAATCTTAGGATTACTGGCCAGTTACGATACTAAACCTATAGGGGCGGGTTTAGGTCGTGACATGGAATAGGGTCCGTTTCCTTTTGGCTTGTGACTTGTAAAGTGTGATGCTTGATAGAGGTTCTGTATTTCTTCCCGAGTAGTGCCGGAAAAGCGTGTAGTCTGTTGAGATATGTGAAGGTTCCACGTTCCTTTCATGTTGTGATCGGTAAAGCATGGCATTTGATAGAGGTTTTACCAACCTTTCACAGTAGCGCCCGAAAAAGCGTGTGATTCGTTGATGTGGCTTGGTAATGGAACCGATTATTGATTGTGGACTTGTGCAAGATAATTATAATGGGATTGGTATGTGTGAATGTGATAAGTGGAAATGAATTGATTTGTTTTATATGGATTGGTTTTTTGGTATGTGTTGAAATAAGTGTAGTTACATGTATATATTGAAATTATGTAGATTATGGTAGGTGATGGCTAGTGGAGATTCAAAATGTGGGATGTATGATCATTAGTAACGCATGGTTTATAGATCTTGGATCTTTATGTAATGTTACAAAGGAACCTGATGAAAGACTATAAGAAATTTATACAAGAATGATAATAAGATTTTTAACAAAAAAAGAATTCTCCTCGAAAAGTTAGGGGATTTTGATGAGGAAGGTGTAACATCTGATTTTGGGTGACCGCTTGAGCGGTCATTTGGTCACTTAAGTGGAGATTTGCAGCTCCCAGTATCTTGCAGGTTTGCAGGTGAGACCGCTTGAGCGTAAAATTTGAGCTCCTAGTATTTTCACTGTAGCTCTACAAACTTCTGAGACTTGGCGTTTACTGCTCAAGCGGTGGAAAGTTCACTTGAGCGGTCTATTCGGGACAACAAAGCTATATTGCTATTCAAGCACTTTTCTAACTCATTTCTTTCATACTCCTCTCTCTAACAGCCCTCTTTCTAAAACCCTAGCTAGAAAACCCCAGATTTCATCTAGTAATAGCAAGAATCGATCTTTGAGCCTTCATTAAAGTTATTGTTTTCACCAGGAGCTACGTTTTGAACCGATTGGATTATGCTAGTTCGAAAGTTTATTGCGTGGATCTTTATCTTTCATCTTACAACCCTTGAGGTATGAATACTTTTACCCTTGTATATTTATACTTTGATTTAAATGTGTGTGACTCTTAAGGTGTATGGAACTATTGAAATGGATGATGTGTACATATATATATAGGTTTTGTGTTGATGAAGTGGTTGTGTGGAATTGATAATGGGTTGTGTAATCAATTATGAAATAGTGAGTAAATATACATGAATTAGAGAAAATAAGTACTTGGAAAGGAAAGCCCAAATTTTTATATGAAACCCTAAGGGCTGTTCTTGATTTTGACTTAATGGGAAATTGATAAGTAAAATTAGAGAGTCCTTGTGATTACTTGTGTGGTGCTTAAAATGTTAATGTTTTCGAATGTGTTTGATGTGCCCACTTGCCTGGTTCGTGTGAGGGCGACGAATGTGGGAATGTGTATGAGGTGTCCACTTGCCCGGTTCGCATGAGGGAGACAAATGTGGGGATGTTATGAGATGTCCACTTGCTAGTCTGTGTGAGGACGACGAAAGTGGAAGGTTTGAGGTGTCCACTGGCTATCTGTGTGAGGATGGAAAAATTTGTAGATTGAATGTTGAATTGTATGTTGTGAAATAACTTTTAAACCAATGAAAATTCTTGGGCATTTAAAAGGGTCGTGCATATCTAAATCAAATGTTTATATACTTAAAGTTATTCTTCACTAGGCAATTTCTCATTCTTATTTATTAACATTTCTGCTGTGTTTGGTTGGGGGATTTGGGGAGGGATTTGGAAAGGGAAAAGGAAAAGGTGTGTGAAACTATGTGAAATATATGCATGATTTATTCACATTTCACCTACCTTTTCCATTTCCCTTTCCAAATCCCTTCCCAAATCCCCCAACCAAACACAGCATTCAAGAAATGAAGAGCCCCAAAACTATCCATGAAGAAGAAGAAAAAGACTACCTCTTTTCAAATCTAAATTTTTTTGAACTTGAAGTTGAAATGTAATTGTGGAACCCCTTTTCTACTTTTATTTTGAGTTTTGTATTTTTGTATTAAGTGTCTTAATGTAATTAGTAAACTCAGAGGACAATGTAATTATTTTGTAACTTTCTCTAACTTACTGAACTGAGATTTGTATCTTGTAATTTTTGTAAACTGAATCTGTAGTTCAATGAGAAAGAGAAAACATATGAAAAGAATTATGTGATGTGTGTGTGGAGCATGTTCTTGTAATTGTTTAATGGGATATATGTATATGGGGTGTTACAAAAGGTATTACCTATGTGTATTTTATTTTGAATATAAGAGGCACATTATTTATTTATGTATCATCCTTTAGCATTCATGATCGCATATATCTATCAATCTTATTGTTGAGAATCATTGTACATCTCTACTAGACATATTTGTTCATCCCATGTTATTTTCACCATTTTTTGGAAATGGAGTAGGAAATGGCGGTTTAAAGATTCAAGAAGTCTATTTTCTTTTATGTGTCTTTGCTATAGAAAGTGTAAATGAGAGAAATATTGTGATTTGGGATTAATGAGTGTCTTCACATGTAATTATTTATTTCTGTGTATTTCAACGTAAACCTTGGGCATGTACTATTGTTATATATATTCAAGAGGGAACATTTACTATTTACTCAAGTGTAATGGTTGGTCATATATTTATATGTTATGTAATTGGACTTAAATTAAAGGTTTTGGTAATGTATCTGGATAACAAAAGTTTGGGGTGTGACAGAGCTAGAGAGATAAAGTCTTTTTCTAGGAATATTGTTCGGTTCAAAACCCATATCACGTTATACGTAACATGTATAGATGAAAGAGATGTAACCACCCACAACTCTATCTCCCCAGGAGATGAGATTGTGGGTTATTCACCCTTATTCCTAGGATAAGGTGGTTTGAAATTCAAACTAACAAGGTCACTTCATGGGTCATACCACCATGGCCCAAACCCGAATTTGAAACTCGACCTGATTTCCAACAAGCGAGAAATGTGTTTTGAGAGCATGAGATTCTTTTATTTTTCTTGAATATTTGACAAGCCAAGGGCTTTAATTGTATGGGTTTCGGATAACCATCTTTTGTGTAATTGAACTTGTAGCCTTTGGGGCATTCATTTTGTGTTATTATTATAATTTTTTTTTGTTTGTTTTGTTTTTAATCATCACACATGCTATGGATTCACCCTTTAAGAAGTTTGAATATGTGTTGCATGTAGACTCCTTTTGTAAATCTCTCATATGAATGAATACAAAAATAGAGATTTGACCGATTGAGTTGAGATTAGTGTGATTGAATGAATTAATTAGACTTATCATTTGTCATTTATTTGGTTACACAATAAAACACCATACACTAATCAAAGGATAAAAAATCTACATGAAGTATTTCATGATATTTTTTTTATGATCTCTAGTAGTACTCTAAATTTTTTTTGGTTAGACTTTTCTCCAGTTTAAATCTAAACTTGAGGGAACTTAAGAGACTCGTGAGATCTACCATGGTTCTCATTTGGATGATCTAAATCATTCATCTTGTAGAACCTTCTATGCATATCATTTATGAAAAATTAGGTCGATCCAATATTCGTAACATTTTCATTTTATTGTGTTTGTCCATAAAAAATTGGATGATCTATTTTCAATAACATACTTGTTTTCCATTTTTTCAAAGCAAAACACAATAAAATGAAAATATTACAATTATCAAATCGGCCTAATTTTTTTTTCTTTCATGAATGATATATATTAAAGATCCTAAAAAATAAACAGTTCAGATTATCAAAATAGACCCATGATAAGTCCCACGAGCCGCTCAAGTTTTAAATTTGAGGAAACTCAACTTAATTTTTACAACACATCCTGACTTGAACTGTTGGTTAGAAATTGAGATTTTTCGACGTGAAAACAATCCAATTACATGAATATTAAATAAGTTAGGTTAATTAAACTTGTATAATATTAAGTTCACATAAATAATTTAACAAATTAATTACACATTTTAATATTAGGTGTAATGACAATTTTTTAATCTGTTATAAATTTCATTCAAGTGAATAAAAAAAATATATAAAATAAGATTCTAAGGCTCAAATGGTATTTCTGTATTTTATTTAAAATATTGTATTTTTTTTAATTACATCTAGTCAAAAGAATATAATAATAGAATATAACTATTGTAAATTAAAAAATAAAATTAAAATGAAATCCAATATTTTTATTCATAATTTCATTAAATACAGATTAGTATCATAAAATTTAACGTAAGGTTAAGTTTGGTTAGGATGAAAATAGTGGAAAGCGAGGGGAGAAAATTCTAAGTTTGTTTAGCATGAAAGTGGTGAAAGCTACAAGATTTTCTTATACAACTCATAATAGCATATTAATTAAGCTCCTAGTTTCTTGTAAAAATAATTTTAAAAAAAAACTAATTTTTTTTTTTAAAAAGTAGTTAATTCTTGCAAAATTGTCATCCTAATAAATTTGTACAAGAAAATATTTATTTTCTTGGGCAAATTACCTACACGCCCTTGAGATTTAGCTAAATTACAGATTCCCCTATGAGGTTTCAGAAATTACATCCCACCCCATTGCAATTAACATCGTTGACGGAGATAGTAAATTGACTAAAATGACCCTAATTGTGTTATGTAGAGAAATGATAATATTTGATTGATACATCATGTCAAATTAGTCAATATTTGCTCAGTACTTGTTTTAGATTTTTTTTTTAAAATTAGAAATTAATTTAGTTAAGAAATAAAATAAATAATTATCATTTTATATAATTTTATTTTTGAGAGGCTATAAATAATGTTTACAATTTGAATATATTTTTTCATATTTATTTTAATTAAATTAGTTTCCATTTTTTTTAAATTATAATATTTTTTTTTCTAAACAACAAATCAAATATGGTTCCAAAAACTCAGATCATGATTTGGATAAAAAAATTTCAAAATTATTTTCAAAACTCATAACCAAACTATTTTCAAACTCTTTACAGTACTCTATTTAAAAAAAAAAAAGCAATTTTTTTTATTTGGTTCTTTAAAATTATTATTTATTTATTATTTTTTCAAAAAATATATTTTTTTTATTTTTGAAGAAAAATATCTTTTATTTTGTTGAAAATATATTTTGTTATTTTTTAAGTATTGACCAAATAATTTGTTATGATTTAGATATATATGGGCGATCCAATATTTTTTAAAATTTAAAATAAAATATTCAAAAAATAATTAAAACGACTTAAAAAAAATATTTAAAATTAAAAAATTTAAAAAATATTTAACATAAAATTATATATTTAAAATAAAAAATATTTAAAAAATACAGTGCACAATTATAGTAAATACAACGCACATTAAAAAAAAAATATCTACAATAAAAAACATTTACCCTAAAAAAGTAAAATTAAGAAACTTTTTAAATATTTGAAAAAAAAAATAAACCCAAAAAAGTTTAAAATACAACTCAAAACTCAAAAACTCAAAATTCTTTTAAAAACAAATAAGAAAACAACTTTTCTCTCTTCAAAACTCATTTTAAAAACTTAAAATTCAAAATAAAACTCAAAACTCAAATCATGATTGAAAAATTAAACCAAATGGAGCCTTAATTTATTTTTCCGTCTAACATAATTCTTTTGTAAATTTTGTAGGCTTATCAAATGGATTTCAGGTTTAATCAGGTTATTTAGTGCTTTGGAAAGGTACTAGGGGTAATATCATCCATCAAGATCTATTTTCGTGATGTCAGCATGCTTCTGTCAACAATTCCTAACGTTTACTTCACGGCAAGGGGTAAATTGTTACGCAAATATAAACTTCGGGGGTGGAATGTAATTTTTGAAATCTTTGGAGGAAATCTGTAATTTAGCTAAACCTTAAGGGGGTGTAGGTAATTTATCCTATTTTCTTTCATTTCACTTTCTGGAATTTTCATTTTTCATTATTTATTTATTTCTAAGCAAATGAAGCCTAAGGTAAATAGTTTTAATTTCAATATTCAGTTAGTATTTTTAACTATAAGTGATTTTTGGTTTTTGGACATAATATGTTAACATGACACAAATTATACACATACCAAAAATTAACGACATGAAAACATGAAAAAAAATAAATAGAATGTGTCACTATTGAAATAATTCTGATACGAATCCATAATAACAGGACATGCATATGACTAAAGCATCACTATACACACCCCTAACGTCACTAGTGTCTATCTTAAACATAAATGAATAAATAATGTGACGCCCTCAAAAAGGAAGATCCGACTCAAGGTAAACAAGTTCGTCTGGATGATAATAAGACAATGATATGCAAAATGAAATGGAGTCTCCCTCGAATAAATACTTACATACATATGATGACCATACTACAAAAGAGAGTTATGGGACACAAAATGATTAAAATGCCCTCAGGCTTACATCACTAAAAAGAAAACAGTGTAACCCTTGAAAACACATATGGCGTTCCACCTACAAATAAAGGTCCCGTGGCTACAATTAAAAGAGCTCATGTAGCCCATCTTATCTTCCACACCAATTCATGGTCGTGGTGCACTGTTAGTACATGAAAAGATTTCCACAACGTGGGATCAACATATAGTTCAATAGGCAATTTCTATAATCCCAATAAATATACTCCACACATGTATATGATCATGATGCATCACGTTACACTTATATAATATGTCTGCTTCCATTTATATTTAAAATACACAATTTCCTCAAGAGTATCTTTATTTCGCCTTAACGTATATGTGTAACAATATACACAATTTACACTAAACCACAATGTAAACAACTCATAACAAGTTCTGATACTGTACATGACCCAAATTAGTTCTCAATATACAAGTTCATCAACAAGGATCTCAAAGCATCTACAATTATCAACAATAAATTTCAAACACAATACATCTCCATGATCTCGCCAAGCCCCAAATAAACAACTCCACTTTACCAATTGCTAGCCGAAAGGAATGCGGTATCTCTATATAGCACAACTTGCTTTATTGGTTGCTAGCTAGAAGGATTGCATTACCTCTATATAACACAACCTACTTTAACAGTTACTAGCTAGAAGGAACGCGTTATCTCTATATAGCACAACCTGCTTTAGCGGTTGCTAGCCAGAAGGAATGTGTTACCTCTATATAATGCAAACACAACCCTTATAACAAGTGCATTTCAACTTACTTCCATTAATTCTTATATTATCTCTGTATAACACAATCTGCTTTAGCCGTTACTAGCCGGAAGGAACGTATTGTCTCTATATAGCACAGCCCACTTTACCGGTTACTAGCCATAACGAATGCATTACCTCTATTTATCACAAACAATCCTCATAACAAGTGCATCTTGACTTACTTCCACTCATTCTCATTCAACTATTCGATTACACAATTTCATAATTTAAACATCTCTGTCACCATATTAATCTTTTTCTCACTAGCTAATTACAAATAGGGTTTAATTCATCTTAGGTTAAAGTATTTTTCTACAAGAATGTAATCCTCCACCGATTGCCAATAACAGTTATCTTTATCAAAATATTTCCAAATTGGCAATATTAGAGAATAACTAATAACGATGTAATGCCCCCAAAAAAATGAAAAATTGAACCAACAGTATTACGTTACATTCATCATTCATTTCTGATTAAACATGCAGAAACTTATAATTAGTCCCAATCATTCGACAGTTAGAAACATTCTCATAACTGTATTTCATTCATAGATGTCCCTTATGGTTTTGCAAAATAATATCACATGCATTAACATATTTAATGATCTTAGAATATGAATCTATAGCATGTGATCGATAAGAAACCACATCTAAGCTAATACAAGTTCATACCTTAAAAGGCTACAAGTTTTCATGGCCTTACTCGATTACAACAAAAAGAGGTACAAAACCCAAAACAAAGAAGCCCTTGGCTTTACTAAAAAAGTAAACAAAAACGAACTCTAAGCTTCACGATCCTCCCAAGTCATCATCTTGGCGGAGGCACACCGTCAATACCTAAAAAGTTATTTTCACACAGGGATGGGCATAATGCCCAACAGAGATAATCTTAATGACATGTATTATAATAATTTGTCCTGGAAGACTGCTCGAGCGGTCAATCGGTCGCTAGAGCAGAGATGCGAAGCTCCCACTATCTTGCCTGTTTGTAGGCAACACTGTCCGAGCGGTGAAATGGTCGCTTGAGCATAGAAATGTGGTTTCTAGTATTTTCACTATAGCTCTGCAAAACTTCTGGGACCATGAGTTTATCGCTCGAGTGATCTCTTGGTATTTTTTTGCACTTCACTCGAGCGATGGAAAGTTCGCGCGAGCAGTCTTTTCGGAACAACACGCTTAAAAGTCGATCCAAACACTTTCTCTCACTTTTTCCATATCTTTTTTTCCCTCTCTCACACATTTCTGAAACCTTAGCGCCTAAACACTTGATTCCTCTTGATTTCTATAACCATCCACGTTAGATCTTCAAAGAGGATTGAAGAGTAAGCCTAGATCAAAAGTCCTACCGATTGTTTTCTCATTTCTGGAAGCTTGGAGTTGGATATTCTCCTTTTGCCTCTAATCTTGAGGTATGGGGTACTTTTAACATTTTATATCTTTGATTTGAGATATATATGTGGTATTTTATTATATTTATATGGATATTTAGAATTATGAGAATTGGTGTGTTACCTAGTGAGTTCGATTAGAAATGGGGTCATTCTTACAAATGCCTTAAAGGGTTTGTGTTTTATGTTGATCATTAAGTTATGGGTGATGAGAATTGACCATGAAATGCTTTAAAAAGGAAAGCCCCAAAATTTCCTAAAACCCTAGTTTCTAAATTTGCTCAATGAAAAGGATTTGGTTCAATTGGACCTATAATCATGAAATTGGACGTATGGACTTGATTATTTGGTGAAGACATGTAATGTGGGGAAAATTTCTCATAAAATCTTGAATTGGCGATGGGTATGATTTGGGAAATTTACCTTAAATTGAAACTGTTGAAATTATTGGATTGTTGTGAATTGAAATTATCTTAGGGAAATTGGGAATTGTAGACTCATGCATCATATGCATTCATTAGTTATGCCAGTGGCATGAAATTGTGAATAATTGGAACATATTGGAAGGGGGTAAATAGCCTTATGAGTTTGGGTTGTTAGTCGGGTCTTGTTTTGGGTTGGGTGTGTTGTATTTGGTACCTGCGTGGGAGTCAAGATGCTCAATTGCCCTGTGTTGTGCATACTGCTGGACAAATATGGGAAAGGATTTAGGGTGTCCATGAGCTTACCATTTTTAGCATCGGCAATTAGAAGATGAGGGTTGAGATTATTCGAGTGTGACATGTGGGTGGACGTGTGAGTATATGAACTACGCGTTAATCCAACTTTACCTTTACTCTTGTATGAGATGTCTGAAGGTGGCAGGGGCCATGGTAGATCTTGCTTGGGGTGGTCAAGATATTTTGGTGCAATAAGATTTTCCTCCTTAAGAAGAAAGGGGTTGGACAAAAACTACGTGGTCGCACCTCTAGCCCAAGCTGCGATGAGGGCATTAGCTTAAGAAACGGCCGGGTTTTCTTTGGGAGTCCATGAACATACTACGAGCCAAGAAAGCAACTAAATAGTGGAAAGGAAACTAGGGACCTCCTTTTGAAGAAAGAGTTTTTCCATTCTAATGGCGGACTTGATCCCTTGAAAGCCGATGAATAGATAGAGCAAATCCTCAAGTCCTTTGAATCTTGGATATCTGTGAGGGAGGGCTCTGAGTGGTGTTGCCAGCTTATCAATCAAGAGGGAAGCTAGTTAGTGGTGGAAAACAGTTAAGCATCGGGTCGAACACATTTGAGGCATTTACTCACATATTTTAGGAAAAGTTTTTGCCTCCCACTGCTAGGGAAAGGTTTAGAAAATAGTTCAAAGAGCTTAGAAAACTGGATACACTTGTGGCAGAGTTCATGGACACTTTTCACCAGTTTGGCACGTTTTGCACCTAAACTTGTGGCGACTGTGAAGCGCCGATGTTTAGAGTTTGAGAAGCGATTGGGGCCCAAGATCTTAATGAAGATAATGGGCAACATGTGTAGGGAGTATGATAGGCCTGTGGAAGCCATAACTCCTATAAAGATCATGCTTGAGGCCGAGGAGTCTAGATAGAGACATAAGAGGTTAGGTTATGCGGAGTTCCGAGGTGACATGGGATCTTCTAAGAAATCAAGGGGTTATACTTCTTCTTTCCAATCATCACCACAGCAGGCCAAGTCCTTAGGGTCTATTTCTTTAAGGAGTTCTGGAAGTACGGGTCTGAGCCGTATCGCTTGTTTCAAATGTAGCTAACAAGGTCATAAAGCTTCGGAGTGTAGGTAGAGTTTGGAAAAGCAGCTATCGGCTTGTTTATAGAGCCAGTCTTAGGAGAGGAGTCAAGCACCCGCATTCTATCACTGTGGACAGTTGGGGCACATAAAGAGATCTTGCCCTCGGTTAGCCGGGATAGTTGGTGTTTTGGGATCTCGATAGCTAGAGGTTATCAGGTGGACTAGAGTCAGAGGCTAGCTTATCAGTTAGCTGAATTTGGATAGGTACTGAGAGTAGTTGCATGGAGCCACTTCTACAAAATTGGTGCAACCAGCGTATGTTT
This sequence comes from Camellia granthamiana, assembly GCA_036172215.1. Lineage (NCBI taxonomy): Eukaryota > Viridiplantae > Streptophyta > Magnoliopsida > Ericales > Theaceae > Camellia > Camellia granthamiana. The sequence continues at coordinate 4,848,571 of CM069909.1, forward strand.
AGAGGAATGATCTTAGAGAGCAAGGACCATAAGGACGAGTTTTTACCATTACTCCGTCTAAGCAGTCGTTTGGACCATCGGTAGTGAGAGGGTACTTATCTTAATTTTCAATATATGGGCCAGTGTGTTTATAGATATCAAAGCATCCCACCCATTCATAACATCTGCATTTGCATCTATCTTGGGGGTTAGAAAGTAAGCAACTAGAGTCCTCACTTATGGTAGAGTCACCTGTTAGGGGAAAAGTTATCTTGAGTCGGGGATGTTGTGGGTGTGTGATTGAAGTCATTGATCACCAACTTCCTTTCAATTTTGTGTTATTGGAAATGTCGGGTTTTGATGTCATCCTTGGCATGGACTGGTTATCCTCTTATCGGGCCATCATTGACTGTTATCGTAGGAAAGTTATTGTGTGCATGTTGGGTGGTGATTTTTCTCGTTTTTGGGGAATAGAACCAATAGATTATTATTGCCATTGTATGACCCACATGGTCGAGACAAACTTAGCTCTCTTCTTGCAACCTTTATAGATGATGAGAGTGGTATGACTAGAGGTGCATTCCCCATAGTGGTTTATGAGTATTTTGACGTCTTTCTAGAGGATCTCACTAAATTACCACTTCACTATGAGGTTGAATTTTCTATAGACTTAGTGCCTGGCATGACACCCATTTCCATGTCACCCTATAAATTTGCGCTAGTGGAGTTACTCGTTCTGAAGGAGCAGCTACAAGAATTAATAGACAAGGGCTTTATAAACCCTAATACTTCGTTATGGGGAGCTCCAACTTTCTTCACCAAAAAGAAGGATGGTTCGTTGAGATTATGCATTGATTACGACAAGTTGAATAGGGTTACACTATTCAACTTGTCGTAATCAATGCATAATCTCAACGAACCATCCTTCTTTTTGGCTGAGAAAGTTGGAGCTTCCCACTTAACGAAGTATCTCGAGGTTTCATAAAGCCCTTGTCTATTAATTCTTGTAGATGCTCATTCAGAACGAGTAACTCACTAGCGCAATTTATAGGCGTGACATGGAAATGGGTTTGTCCATGCCTGGCCTACGTCTATAGACCTAATGAATCGAATCTTCTGAGAGTATCTTGATTAGTTTGTAGTGGTTTTTGTAGATGATATCCTCATTTATTCACCTTCTGGGGAGGAGCATGAGGGGCACCTCTATATTTTTTTTTATTTTTTATTTTTTTATTTTTTTATTTATTTTATTTTATTTTATTTATTTTTTGTAGTTGCTTATGGAACATCGGTTGTATGCTAAGTATGAGAAATGTGAATTATGGCTTTTCAAGGTGAAGTTTTTGGGTCAAATTGTTTCTGAGGATGGGGTCACAATTGATTCTTTAAAGATTGAGGCCATGCAGAATTGGGGGCGACCTAAGAACGCTTTTCAGATTCGTAGTTTTTCGAACCGTGCTGGTTATTATAGGCGATTTGTGAAAGACTTCTCTAGCCTAGTGTCCCCATTAACCAAGCTAACTCGAAAAGGGGTAAAGTTTGTTTGGAGTGAGTCTTGTGAGAAGTCCTTTTGAAGCTCAAAACTAGATTAACCCCCGCACCAATTCTAATCATTCCATAGAGAGGATTGGGTTATACTGTATATTGTGATGCTTCTAGATAAGGTTTAGGGTGTGTCTTGATACAAGAGCGTAAAGTTGTGGCATATGGTTTGTGCCAATTAAAAACTCATGAGAGAAACTGCCCAACTCCCGACTTAGAGATAGCTACGGTCACCTTTGCTCTAAAACTTTGGAGACACTACCTATATGGGGCCAAATTTGATGTGTATTCGGATCATAAGAGCCTTAAATACCTTTTTTCTCAAAAGATTTAAACATACGTTAGAGGAGGTGGATGGAGTTCATGGAAGATTATGACTTTGAATTACATTATTATCGGGAAAAGGCCAATGTGGTGGCCAATGCCTTAAGCAAAAAATCTGTGGGCACTGTTGCTAGTCTTGCCATGAGAGAATGGGGAATGTTAGGTGATCTGGGTCAATTTGACTTACATCGTAATGAGTCTCTACAACATGCTACCTTGTTTACTATCCTTGCGCAACCAACATTCGTAACTTGGGTTATAGAAGCATAACAGAGTGATCCAGAGATAGAGGTAATCCGAGGGAAAATATCCAAAGTAAAGGAGGAAAAGGGTTTAAGAGTGCATTCTGACGCTAGTGTTCAGTATCTAGACCATCTCGTTGTGCTAGAAATTTGTAGAGATAAGTCCTTAGCGAATTTCATCATTCATGCCTTGCGGTACATCCGAGAGGCACAAAAATGTACCGTGATCTTAGCGGTCATTTTGGTGGAGAGGTATGAAGCAAGATGTGGCATTGTTTGTGTCTAAGTGTTTAACCTGCCAACAAGTTAAAGCAGAACACCAAAGGCCATCTAGGTTATTACAACCCTTACCGATAGCCGAATGGAAGTGGAAGCATGTCACTATGGATTTTGTTTCAGGTTTTCCTAAAACACAGAGAGGTAATGATGCAGTTTGGGTAATTGTGGATCGACTAACTAATTCGGCCCATTCTATTACCATGTGTATGGGGGATTCAGTTGACTATTCGGCCGAACTTTATGTTAGAGAAATCATTCGACTTCACGGGGATTCGGTGAGTATTGTCTCAGATAGACATCCTCGCTTCATTGCTAGGTTGTGGCAGAGCTTGCAAAGCGTTATGGGGACCCGATTGACTTTTAGTATCGTCTATCACCCTCAAATGGATGGCAGCTTGACCACACCATCCGAATCTTGGAAGATATGTTGAGAGCTTGCATTTTAGACTTCAAGGGTTCTTGGAAGAGACATTTGCCTCTAGTCGAGTTTGCCTACAATAATAATTTTCAAGCTAGCATTTGGATGACACCTTGTGAAGCCTTGTATGGGGGTCCATGTACATCACCGGTGTGTTGGGCTGAGGTGGGGGATTCACCCCTGCTTGGACCCGAGTTAATTTGCAAGACCATCGAGAAAGTGGCTATCATTCGAAAGAGGTTGATCACAGCTCAAAGCCGACAAAAGAGTTATGCCGACTGCAGAAGAAGACCTCTATCTTTCGAAGTGGGTGATCATGTGTTTTTGAAGATATCACCTAGGAGGGTTTGATGAGATTTGGGCGAAGTGGGAAATTGTTACCTATGTTCATTAGTCTATTTGATATTATAGAATATGTGGGAGAAGTAGCATATCGTCTTTCCTTACCACCGCAACTCTTTGGGGTACACGATGTGTTTCATGTCTCCATGCTTCGTAAGTATGAACCCGATCCTTCCCACGTCTTAGATTGGACTAGCTTAGAGGTAGGAGAGAATACTTCTTATAAGGAGAGACCTATGAGGATCTTAGGCTCTCGGAACAAGTTTTGAGAGGTAAAACCATCCCTCTAGTCAAGATGTGGTGCATCATCACAGGGTAGAAGAAGCTACCTGGGAATGGGAAGTCGAGGTCCGTGAGAAACATCCGTATTTGTTTAATGATGTGTAATCTTGTTAATTTATTGTTTCACTTGACATTATTTATTTTGGTTAGTGAAGTAATGAAAAGGTGTTACCTTCTTAGAAACTTATACTTCTTATCAATTGATGAATTGAGACTGGTTTTCATTCTCAATTAGAGATTTTGTCAATGTTGGAATCATTATTTCTATAGTATTTGCTTTTCCTTTAGGTTGTGAAACTGCTGTTGACAGGAATCATGAAATTTGGGGGATGAAATTATTTAAGGGGGATAGATTGTAACATTATGTCCTGGAAGATTGCTTAAGCAGTCAATCGGTCATTGGAGCGAAGATACGGAGCTCTCACTATCTTGGTTGTTTGTAGAAAAAACTGTTTGAGTAGTGAAATGGTTGCTTTAGCATAAAAATGAGATTCCCAGTATTTTCACTGTAGCTCTTCAAAACTTTTGGGACCATGGATTTATCGCTCGAGCGATGAGAAGTTCGCTCGAGCGATCTCCTAGTATTTTTTTGCACTTCGCTCGAGTGATGTTTGCTCAAGCGGTATGTTCAGGACAACACACTTAAAAGTCGATCCAAACACTTTTTTTTTATCACTTTTTCCATATCTTTTCTCCCTCATGCATTTCTGAAACCCTAGCCCCTAAACACTTGATTCCTATTGATTTCTACCATGGTCCACCTTAGATCTTCAAAGAGGATTAAAGAACAAGCCTAGATCAAAAGTCTTACCGATTGTTTTCTCATTTCATGAAGCTTGGAGTTGGATATTCACATTTTACCTCCAATCTTAAGGTAGAGATACTTTTAACTTCTTACATCTTTGATTTGAAATATATATATATATGTGTGTGTGTGTGTGTGTGTGGTATTTTCATTATATTTATATGAATATTTAAAATTATGAGAATTGGTGTGTTACCTAGTGAGTTTGATTAGAAATGTGGTCATTTCCTACAAATACCTTAAAAGGGTTTGTGTTTTGTGTTGATGATTAAGTTATGGGTGATGAGAATAGACCATCAAATGCTTTGAAAAGGAAAAGTCCCAAATTTTCTTAAAACCCTAGTTTCCAAATTTGCTTAATGAAAAGGGATTTGGTTCAATTAGACCTATAATCACGAAATTGGATGCATGGACTTGATTATTATGTGGAAACATATAATGTGGGGAAATTTTCTCAAAAAATCTTGAAACGACGATGGGTATGATTTGGGAAATTTACCTTAAATTAAAAATGTTGAAATTATTGGATTGTTGTGAATTGAAATTATCTTAGAGAAACTGGGAATTGTAAACTCATGCATCATATGCATTCATTAGTTATGCCGGTGGCTTGAAATTGTAAATGATTGGGACATATTGGAAGGGGGTAAGTAGCTTATGAGTTTGGGTTATTAGTTAGGTCTTATTTTGGGTTGTGTGTGTTGTATTTGCTACCCGTGTGGGGAGTCAAGGTGCCCAATTGCCCTATCTTGGGCATATCGCCAGACGAATGTAGGAAAGGATTTAGGGTGTCCACGAACCTGTCGTTTTTAGAGTCGGCGAATGTAGAAAACATGATTTTGGGTGTCCACGAGCCTGCCGTTTCTCGAGTCGGCAAATGTGGAGGAATGAGGTCTTGGGTGTCCAACGCCCCGCCGTTTATGGAGTCAGCAAATGTGGGATTGTATTTCTAAATATATATATATATATATATATCTTTTGTACTTACAGTTTAAGGCTCTTGTATTTGGGCGGCATAGCTTGTTCATATCCCATGACTTTGGAAGGAATGAATTTGTTATAAACATTGTTTAACATGATTTTTCATCGTTTTGCAAAAGTGTGAGCATGGGTTTACATTCATTGCATATCATGATCATATGTATTTTAATTAATTATATAATTTGTTGATGGCGTTTTCTACCGGGAAATTGCTCACCCCCAAAAGTAACTACCTTTCAAGAGATGGTGGTGGCATGCTACCGCAGTAACTGGCCTTGAGAAGTAAATTTTGGATGGGAGCGCAAAGTCTTCTTTTCGTGCTATGTGGTGAATTCTAGGGCTATTTTGTGTGGAGTTAGAGCTCCATCTTTTGTGTACTCAAGGAAAATCCTTGATGAGATGTAAGCCTATAGGGCATTTTGTTGCATCTTCTTTTATCTTTTGAACTATTAAATAATTTGTTTAAACAATGATGTAATTGCATGAATAGTTCAAGGGAGAAGAGATGACTTTGGTATATTTAACAGATTATTTAGTGCATTGGATTGTCTATTTTGGGTTATGATATTCATGTATTAGCATGTTGAAGAGTGGTGTAATATTAGGGCGTTACAAATTGGTATCAAAGCTAACTGGGTTTGAATACCTGGAGCTCGTGGGAAGTGGCTTATGCCATGATGGGTTTATCATGTTGGAATGGAACGTTAGTTTTATACATTATGGCTCCGTTTGTTTCACTGGATATAAAATGGAGGATATAATATGATGTGGGATTTAGTCAGGATATATAATGAGTAGGATATAGGTATTGGATAGTATATCCCCCAAGTCCTGTTTGTTTCACCGGATATAAAATGGAGGATATAATATGCATGTTTGTTTTACAAAATATATTGTGGGATATAACAAATAATTTCCAAGATTGCCCTCATAATATTATATTATATTATATTAAATTAAATAATATTATATTATATTAAATTATATTATATTAAATTAAATTCAATAATATTATATTAAATTAAATTAAATTAAATAATATTATATTAAATTAAATTAAATTAAATAATATTATATTAAATTAAATTCGAAATTTGTATTAAATTATATTATATTAAATTAAATTAAGTTAAATAATATTATATTATATTAAATTAAATTCGAAATTTGTATTAAATTATATTATATTAAATTAAATTAAGTTAAATAATATTATATTATATTAAATTAAATTCAAAATTTGTATTAAATTATATTATATTAAATTATATTATATTATATTATATTAAATTCAATAATATTTATATTAAATTAAATTCAATAATATTTATATTATATTATATTAAATTAAATTCGAGGGTATATTGGACTTTTTAACCCATATCCCATAGGAGGGGATATGATATACCATGGGGGGGCTGGGATTGTATATCCTCCAAATTTGGGGGATATACAATCCGAAGGTATATTATATCCCCTTCCAACAAAATTTGCAAACATGGGATATGTGGGTCCCATTGGATATCATATCCAATCCCAATCTCTATATCCTGCAAACAAACAGCCCCTATGTGTTTATGCGTTTATGTGACTATGTGGGTATGGGGCTAAGCTTCTACGATACAACTTGTGCCTACCACGTTCATTGAAGTCCTAATTAATGCCTTTTCCACTCGGAAGTCCTTGATTGTTGTGGGATGAGTTGATATCTTGGGAGGGTGATCCGTATGTGCTCTAGGTGTTTATATACTTATGTGGTTTGTCTGAGGTGAATTAAATACAAGATTAGGGTTGAGATTATTTGAGTGTGATGTGTGGGTGGACGTGTGAGTATATGAACTGCGAGTTAATCCTGCTTTACCTTTATTCTTGTATAGGATGTCTGGACGTGGCAGAGGCCATGGTAGACCTCACTGGGGTGATCGAGATATTCCAGTCCAGCAAGATATTCCTTCCCAAAAAGAAGGGGTTGGACAAAACAATGTGGCCGTACGTTCGGGCCAAGATGCAATGAGGGATTAGCCCGAGAAATGGCCGAGGCTCTTCGGGAGTCTGTGGAGCCTGAGCAAGTGGCTAGAACAGCGGAAAGGGAAACGAGGACCTCTTTTTTGAAGAAAGAGTTTTTCTGTTCTAATCCTGTTGAGTTTAGTGGCGAACCAGATCCTTGGAAAGCCAACGAATGGTTAGAGCAAATCCCCAAGTCCTTTGAAATCTTGGATATCCATGAGAGAAGGCTCCATGTGTTGTTGGCAGCTTATCAATTAACGATGCCATATGGTGAATACGTATGAGACACCATTCTAAAAATATATGTTTTCCATTTTGAAATTCAAATGCCATGCGCAAGTTTCAAAACCATGATTCTTACACTTTCACTTCAATAGAAAACAACGCAGTAAATATGACACTAGTAATTCCTAGGATGGTGTCTGCAAGTAGTCTTGTAAAGAACTACCAATCCACTTTACCAACTTCTAATCGGAAAAAACTTGGAACCTAGTCCACGTGTGTTTTTAGACTTTCACCATGGACCTAAAGCCAAATTAATTATGTACAACCACACCCCCCCCCCCCCCAGCAAGATTCACCACAGTATTTATCCCTTTCTCTCAAAACACAACATCAACTCTCAAAACACAACCATTTTGAACGAGGTTCCCAAAAGTACGAAATAATGAAATTCCATGAAACCATGATATGTTTAGTGTTGTATCACGCTTTGAAAATAATGATAACTGATACCTTCAGTACTCTCAAACATACATGCAGAAGCTTACTAATCTCAATCATTTAATATTACAAATATTCTCAAAACCATACTTCATTCATTAATCTCCTTAAAGTATTACAAAAGATGTCACATGCATTAATACATTCATCAATCCTAGATTATGAATCTATAACATGTGATCTATATATCGGAACAAAAATAAATAAATACAAGTTCATGCCCTAAAGCTACAAGTTTTCAAGACTTCGCTCGGTTACAACAAAAGTGGGTCGAAACCAAATACAGGAAAAGCCCTAGGTTTACACAAAACAAATTTAGAAAACAAAAATGAGCATCCAGTTCCAATGTCCTCCCAAGCTATCCCCTTGGCAGAGGCATACAATTAACAACTGAAAGTTAGTTTCTACATAGGGTGAGCTAAAGCTCAATAGAGACAAGTTTAATGATATGTATGATATTTAACAAAATCATATGGTGAATCCACATGAATGCCATTGCCAAAACATGTGTTTTCCCTTTTCAAAACCATGCTATGATAGAGTTCAAACCACAATTTATATATCTTTTCTTCAAGACAAAAAACAAGACAGTACACACACACACACTAGGAATCTCTAGGTACGTGTCTACAAGTAAGCTATAAAAACACTACAAAAATTCATTTTACCAGTACTAACTGGAAGGATTAGCACCTGACCATACAAGTTTCTGGACTTTCATCAAGGACACAAAGGCCAACTTAAATAACCACAGTCACCCTCTAATCAAATTTGCCACGGTATTCACCCCTTTTTCTCAAAACAACATTTTTCAAATGCGTAAGTCTGAAACTGCTTAGTAAATGCAATGCATGAGTGAATTGGTTTTAGTTAACCTAGTTCTCATACAATTCTATAACAAGCAATGCTATCCTCCACCGATAGCCAAAACAGATATCTTTATTCAATAAATAAATTTTCAACAGACAAATATAACTTGTAATCTCATATTTTCAATAATTTCAACATAGGAGTAACAATTACATGTTCAATCTCCTCATTTCCAACTCAAACAAGAATCATAATATTCTTCCATAGATTTCATCAATTTCTCTTTTTTATTTTTATTATTTATTTATTTATTTATTGTTCAAAGTCAAGTATTACCAAAAACTTCCATAAATGCAAAAATAGCATATGTTTCTTTCATATTTCTCATTTGAAAGCAATTTCCTTCAAGTTCCCATACCACCTATTATCATAAGCAACCTAATAACACTTTGAAGACAATATCTCCAAAACCCCTATTTTATAACTCAAATTATACCCAAATCAAACCCAAAGTCTTTCATAGTTTAACCCAATCAACTAACACATAATGAGGGTAAATAACATGCAAACCATTAAAGAAATTCCTACCTCAAAGCAAGAAGAAAGGATGAACAACCCCAACAATTGATGGAGACAAAAATCCAAACTTTCCAAATTAAAACGATCTCCTTCTCAAGATCTACCTTTAATCCCAAAGCATGATGATTGAGAAAGTCATGGATTGAAGTAGATCAAAAAATTTACACAAGATTTCTAGAGAGATATGAGAACAAATGAGAGAAAAGAGATCTTTGTAGAGAGATTAAATGTATCAAAAAGTGAGCAAAAAGTGACTTTCCTCCCAGCTTTATAAAGACAAACTGCTTAAGCGATGAGAAGTGCACTCGAGCGTCAGACACATCATCTTACTCGAGCGATCAAACCTAGGCTCAAGCAGAGAAACCAGACTTCTAGAAGTTCATACTATAAACAAACTACTCGAGCAACCAAAATGCTGCTTGAGCAAAGAAACCCCTACTCCTAGAAGTTCAAACTATAAACATAGAATCTGGGTGAAAGAAAGGATTGCTTGAGTGACCAAAACATCACTCGAGCGAACTTAAGTTCAAATAGCCCAAAATCACCCCAGAAGACTCAAGCCCACTTGTTTGAAACACAACTCAAACATCCAATTCACAACCCAAGAGATAACATAGGACTAAAATAGATGCCAACAACAACAACCGATGCAAAACCCAAAACCAAAGAGTATAAAAGGTTCAAGTCTTAATCGGGGTCGCTATATGTTGTGCATGATTTATAAATATTTCAATTTGCCTAATTCACATGCAGTTTCTACAACACGACAATGATATCCTCTACCGATAGCCAAAACTATTATTTCTAAATGACAACAATAGCATATAATTCAAGGCTTTCTCCAACTTTCCAAAATCAATATGATTTTCCAACAATCTCAACATTTCAAAAGTATTTAATACTCACATTTTCAAAGTCTCATGAATATCCATAATCCATTTCTCATTTCAATAACTTTCACACTTCCTAGGTTTTATGAAAAATTTGGGGGGTTTTGTCACAAAACACCATTTTCCTTAATTTTAAAGTCACAATATACTCATGAGAGAGTTAATTCAAACATTAAACAAAACATAAGAGTTTTCCCTAATTTCCACATTAGAGTATGCATAACTTTTCTCCAAAACTCTAAATACCAAGAATAACACATAACAATGCTAAATAACATGCACACCATTAAGAAAATTCCTACCTCAAGTAAAGAGAAAGAATTGAGAGAGAGAGAATCAACGCCTAAAATCCCACAGAGACGAAAGTGCGAGCTGTTCAGATTAAAATGATGGCCTTGACATGCTTAAGCATTTGGCCTCAAAAACTAGGGGTAGGAAATGAGTGAAAATAGATGAAATCAAGGGTTTTGTAGCTTAAAGCTTCGAAAATGACAAATAAAGGTGTGAGACAGAAGATAGAGAGCAAAAGCTTTTTTTTCACGCACTAAGGTTCTATTTAAAGATCAGACCATTGCGAGCGTGAACGTCCACATTGCAGCCATGGTAAAGTACATTGCGAGCGCGATGAAGCTGGTCCTGGGCCACCTTCGCGGCCCATCATGGGCGACGCAATTCCTTTGGGCCATAAAATCAGAAGGTGGTTTTTGGTCGCGGACGCCACCCTTATCTCGTGGGCACAATTATGATCATCACGGCTGCGACCACTGCAACATAATAGACTGTTTCCTAGGTGTTGAATTCAAAACCAAGGTTTCTTGTGACAAATGAAGTTCAATGAAAGACATATATTATCATTCTGTAATGTCCTGACTTTTATTACCCGAATAATATTACCAAATTCATTATTAAGGTCCATTTCCAAAACAATAAATGTGGAAGCAGAATAAAAGAATAAACAATACATATTCTCTCTCATATAAGCAATGATGATATATTGATGCAATCAGTTACAATGCCCTTAGGCTTACATTATAGAAGAATAAATGAAAGAGATTAACTTTATATACATGACATTGGCATTCCACCTAACAAATAATGGGCCCCGAGGCCTACAGATAAAAAAGACTTCAAGTCCAGAACAATTCTTTTAGCTTTGTACCTAAAAAGTTATCAACAACATGGGATAAACATATAGTTCATTAATGATCCCAATGATCCTAAACAATAACATCATGTAGATAGCTATGGTCATGAATGCACCACATTATAAATATATATAATCTAATTTTTCATAACAAAAAATATACATACATAAGTATATCTTTTCCTAAAGGTCCTTCTTTATCAATTTAAGAAAACTCATTTTCTTATCTTGGCAATTCACTGTTTTTAATTCAAAAAGACTTCGAATACCATGGTCTCACTATATATATTCTTTATCAATCACATCTTATAACACAATCTCAACCATAAACTATATATATTCACCAACAAGTATCTCTACAAATATAGACATATTAATAGTAAAATCTCAAATAAATAAACAACTCGTGGTCTCGCCAAGCCTCACATCAAACCATGGACTTGCCAAGAAACACGTCTGCTTACTTTACTGGTTGTTAGCCAAAAGAAACACATTACCTCTATATAGCACAACCTTTTTTACTGGATGCTAAACAAAATGAGTGTATTGCTTCTATATAGCATTAGCCTAATTAATCAGTTACTAGCCAGAATGAATGAGCTACCTCTATATAGCACATCAACTTGTTTTACCAGGTGCTAATAGAAAGGAATGCATTACCTCTATATAGCACTTTCATTCGTCAAACTCATCACATAACACATCATTATAGATTACGCAATCTAACACACAACACTTAACACATATAATCTATTTACCAACAATCACTACCATCATCCACTGATGGCCAAGGACAAAACTCTAACAATGCAATTCTCGTAAAAACATACCCAAAAATGATAATGTTTATCCCCATGTATAAACCCATCTCATTTCTCAATTTACTTAAGCATGCAAAACCATCTCTTTAATTTCAAAACGAAATCCCGCTATTCTCAATCTCCAACACTAACATCATTTGCCAATTAACAATAATCTACTATCAATACCTTCTTTGTTTAACACATTCTAAATTGTTAACATCAATACATAACACAACGTTTACACAACATTACCCATTTTCGACATTCAAATTTATTGATTAAAATTTAGCCTTTCCAACTCTAACATCCTAAACATGTTCAGGTAATACATAATTGCCATAATCAACCATAAGCATAACAATTAAACCCATAAGCTCAAAACCCTAACCCTCATCTTTATGCTTTTAGAAATCTCATATCAAAACCATGTTTTTAATGCAATAGCAAATACCACTTATCTATCTATAGCGAGATATTATAAATAATCAAAGAAATCCCTACCTCCTGAAGCGAATAAGAGAAACCACCGATGACAAAATCACGATCCAATGAGATCAAAAGAAAGCCCTCATTGTACTCTATGTTTTGGTATAAAAAAACTAGGGTGAGATCGTCACTCTAAATAGAAGAATTAAAGGCCTAAAGAGCTTGGAAACTTGGCTATCGTAGAAAAAGAGAGAAGAGAGTGAAAAAAGTTAAAAAAGTGACTTTTCACGCACATTCGACACTTAAATAGATGGGCCATCATGGGTGCAGTCAGCGCCAATGTGGGTTCAATCAAGCTATTTGCAGACAGTGCTCATGGGTGCCAGGGTTTGTGCAGAGGAGATACTGGGACATGGTTTTGGTCATGAGTGTGACGATTTTGATCGCGGGCACAAACAAGCCCAAGTAGAAATTCTGGGATGCTATTCCGAAGTTACCCCAAAACATTCCAAACTCAAGTCTCAACAAGTTAAGGTCAAAGTCAACAGTCACAACCACGGGCTCTAACTGGAAAGGCAAAATGGATTGGGTTTTGACCCAGGCCACTACATATTCATAGTGAATTCAATAATTATATAAATTGGAACATTTCTCAATTGATTATCAATCTCAAATGATTGCTCAAAATTTATGCTTTTTATTTTCACCATTACTTCAATTGATAATATTCAATTCAAATTTCCTAACATGATCCAAATTTCCAATTTCTCTGAATCGCATAATTTTAAGAAGATTAGGGTTTTTCTTGAAATAATTAGGGCTTTAGGTTTCCATACACTCTAATATCTTCCAAACTCAAATTAAATAGAGAAAATCTCAATAAATATCTAACACAATGCAAACCCTAACTTCTTATGGAGTATTCTTTGAAATTTCTATAAAATTTCTAAAATTTAAGTGTTGAAAATACCACATATCCATCGATTAGAACCATATTAAAAGAAAATAGAGAAATCCCTACCTCCAGGAGAGAATGGTAGAACTAAGAAGAAAGTTCCTAATTTTGGACTCACCAAGATTTTGATTGCTCCTGTCAAAACAACACCCTTAACATGCTCGTCACTTTGGTCCAAAGAATTAGTATCAAAATCTTGCTTGATCTTATTGGATTGAGAAATTTGTAAGAAGTTGGGGATGCTTGTAGACAGAATGGAGAGAAGAGATATATAGAGAGAAGGTTAAGAGAAATGTGTGTGAGAGAGAGAGAGAGAGAAGAAATCAGCAAAAGAGACAAAAATGCATAAAAATTGAGGCAATCACGTGCTTGGTGGCTTGTACGGTGACCCCTTTTGCACATGCAGTGGCCCTCGACAGCACATTCAGTTTCTCGCAGTCTCCAACACCATAGCTTACCTCCCTTGCCACACGTGCAAGCCCATCCTACCGTTTGTGCGACCCAAACTTAGAAGTCCTATGTTGGGCCTGCACAAATCCGCATGTGCGGTAATACATACTCTAGTGCGATTTCCTTGAGGTGATTCCACATTTTCATTTTTCATCCTTATGCCCGAAATTCAAAAATTTCTAACTCATAAAATAATAAAGAAAGCTAGACATGGTCCAATGTGCAAACAACAACACATCACACGATGCTCAAGGTTCCGAAGGTGACTCAATAAATCCAAAATGACACACTCAAGTAGGGTCAACAACCCGGAACATCACAAATAACTTCCTAGAATTTATCTATTCTTTCTAGGGTATTGCGTAATTGTGTGTTCTTGAATTAACGAAGATTTTTAACCAAGACCCTTGATTCTTGGAGCCTTGTCTTGTACCACCTCTCAATCTAGTTCTAATCTAGCTAAATCAAAACTAGATCATGTTTCAAACCATAATTAACTCTCTTAAGAAACCTTTATTCCATTACTCCCCAGCTAAATCAAAAACTTTTCCATTCCATCACAACCAAGAGTATTTAGGACATTTTACCACATTTTTACTATAAATAGACCACCCCCTCCTTGCATATTCTACACACTCAAACACACATACTATATAGTTTTTCTGGCTTAGGCCCGGCCCATTTAATGTTTTGGATTCGAGTTTCATGGTCTTTTATAGTCATCCATGTCTTGTTTCCTCATATATCTCTTTGAGTCTAGCTATTTGGTTGTGTTTGTTGCATTTGGAATAGGTTAGTAGCTTGTTTTTCAAACTTTTGTTGCCTAGACTTTTGTCCCTTTGCTCGAGCGAAGTTTCTTGCGCTCGAGTGGTCCTTGTGAACCTCCAGTACTTTTGTAGGTTAGTGAAACTACTGGGAGTTTGTAATCTTGGCTCAAGCGAAGCTTCTTGGGCTCGAGCGATGACCTCTGTCTACAAAACTATTGGGAGTGTGTATTTTGCACTCGAGCAAAGCTTCTTGCGCTTGAGCAGAACAACTTATTGTGCCTGGTCACTCGAGTGACAACTCTTGTGCTTGAGCAAACTGTGCATATATTAGTTCATAAACATGCCATTTTACATCACTTTTTCAACTCTTTCTCTTGTTAAAACATTTGAAAACCAGAAGTTGAGACCCTCTTTCTACAAATACACCAAGATTTAGTGATTTATTCACTCTACTCCCTTTGTCAAAAGGGTAGAGCTCACCTAGAGCTTCGTTTTCATCCAAATAGAGTTGGGTTTTGGTTTCATCCGTGTTTATCTTGTCTTCTAGCTTTGAGAAAGGGATTCTCTACACTCTTTTATGATTTTTAACTTAGCTATTTGTCTTTATAAAACATTTCATGATTTGGAAAATTTTGAACAAACCTAGGGTTTTGGTTTAAAATGAAAAGGGGGTTTTTAAATGGATGTATTGAAAATGGTTGGGGGAGTGGAAATAAGGTTAAGTTGTGATAAAATTATTGATTTAGATACTCGGAATATGTTTTGGAAGAAAATGAGGTTTTTGCCCTAATTGTCTCAAATGTTTATTTTGTATAAATAGATGGAATTGGTGTTAGAAATGTGAAATTGGATTGGTATTGATGAGGATGGTAGAGCTGGATATGTATTACCACTCACCTCTTGAGATTTGGAAAGTTTATCTTTATGGAATATAAATTATCTATTTAGAAATATCTGTTTCAGGCTATCGGTGGAGGATAACTATGATTGTTGTACAAATTGCATGTGAATTAGGAGAATTGAAACTATTTTGTCATTCATTTGCATTGAACATTATTTCACACTTATACATTGAAGATGTTTATTGTTTTGAGAAAAAGGGTGAAGTTGGGAAATATGAATTGAAACGTTAAACTAAGTTGGCCTGAGCATCTAGGGTGAAAGTCCCAAAATCAAGCGTACACATGGGTGCCGATCTCACAGATGAAATTTCCGTGAAATGGCAATAACAGTGCTTGTGGCCCCGTTTGGTAGAGCTGTGGAAAAGTGATTATAACTTATAGCCTAACAGCTTATAGTTTATAACTGTGAACATAAGCTGATTTTTGACTTATAAATTAAGCTTCTTCTCTCCCACTCAAAGAATAAGTTGATTTTTGACTTACAAAAAGCTATAAGCTGTATTGTTAAGCTAAACCAAACACATCAAAATAGCTTAAATTAAGCTATAAGTTGGAAATAAGCCCTACCAAACAGGGCTTGTATGGCCTACGTTTACATGGGTCCCGGTTTACGGTTTCCTCCGGACGAAATTTCCAAGAAAGGTTGTATTTGTTTTGAAATTTCTAGAATGTGATTCACTGCTCTATTTTCTAATGTAATGGAAATGATTTGTGATTCAAGATATTAACTTGGCATTGCATAGTATGAAAATAGATATCTTAAACATTTTGGCACAAGCATTGCATATGCATTCATCTTATAGCTTTGTTAAGATTCATATTTTATGATGGATTATTTCTACTAGGCTTTGGCTCAGCCTATGTGGGAAAAACATTTCAGGTGTTGATGATATGCCGCTGCCAAGGCTGTAGCATGGGAGGATTTGGAGCAAGAGCTTCTTTTTCTTGTATTCTTTTTGTATAGCCAAGGGCTTTAAATGTATTGGACCTAAAGTCCACTTTTGTTGTAACCAAGGACTATCTTGAAAAGTTGTAAGCCTTTAAGACATTTCTTATTTGTTTACTTTCCACTCTTTTCTTTAGTTCCTAACATATGCTATAGATTTAGGGCTAGACATTATGAATGTATACAACATATGTTTTCTTTTTGTAAACTCAATTGGATTTAATGGAAGATAATTACTTAATCATGGTTGTCATATATTGATATTGTGGATGGGTTATTGTAATTATTTCAGGGTGTTACAACTTGGTATTAAAGCGTATCGGGTTTGAATACCTTGGGTACGTGGGAGGTGGTTATTACCACAATGGGTTTGTCTCTATAGCGAATCTGGGTTTTGACCCGACCTTTGTTGTATTCCGGACTCGGGTCATATGATTTAATATTGTTATTTATGTCTTTTTCTCCCTTCCACTCCTTGAGTTTAAGTTTTGGAATGTGTTGGGCATGTTTGGAACAGATGGGTTGTTAGTTGGTCTAGAATGAAGTTGCCCAGATTTTGGCTTCCTCGCTCGAGTAAAGCTTTCTTCGCTCGAGCGAGCTTAGTGATCTCCTAGTATTTCTTTCAGTCCTACAGAGTTTTTTGAGGGTGTCGTTCTTCGCTCGAGTGAGTACTCTTGCACTCGAGCGACGGTCTTTTGTCTGCAAACCTTCTGAGGATTTGTATTCTACGCTCGAACGATGCTTCTTGTGCTCAAGCAAGGACACTTATTGTGTCTGGTCACTCGAGTGACAACTCCTTTGCTCAAGTGAGCCTCGCGTATATCAGTTCGCATCAGCTCATTTTTACATCACTTTTTGTTATCTTTTCACTCAAAAACCGTAATCCGGCTCCCTCTCTCTCTACATTTTGACCATGATCCTTTGATTTTCTTCACCCAAGAGTCTTTGGAAAAAGGGTAGAGCATCTTGAAAACTCCATTTTTATCCGATTGGAAGTTGGTTTCCTCACTTTCGAAGTTCTCCACTTCTCCTTTGGGCTTCTATACTTAAGGTAGGGATATTCTACACCTTGTTATGAGCTTTAACCTAGTTATTTGTTGTTATGTATCAATGGTGAGTTTTGGGATGTTTGGAGAAAACCTAGGGTTTGGATTCAAATTAAAAAGAGGGATTTCTATGTTGTATTCTATAAATGATTTGGGGTTTTGAATATGAGGTTATCTTGGGTTAGAATGGTAGATTTTAACCTTTGGATTGATATTTGGAAAAGGGGGAAAATTTTCCCTAATGTGGTTTAAATGATTGTTTTGTAAAAATAATGGAATTGGTATGAGAAAGGTGAAATTGGGAGGATGTATAAATGAATGGTGTAGTTTGATTTATTAAGTCACTCATCTATGGAAATTTGATAAATTATCTGTTACAAAGATTGTATATCTGTTTAGAAATAACTGTATTGGGCTATCGGTGGAGGATAGCTATGATTGTTGTAGAAATTGCATGATGATTAGGTGAATTGAAACTAATTATTTAATTAGGTCATTGAATGTGACGGTATGTTAAAACATTGAATATCTATAATTGAATGTCATTGAATATGACGGTATATTTAAATACATTGCATATGTATAATGTTTGGGAGGAGAAAGGGGATGTACTCCATGTTTTGGGAGGAGATAGGGGATGGACTCCATTGAAAATTAAGTTGGCCGGAGTGTCCAAGGTGAAAGTCTCGAAATCTTATGTATACATGGGTGCCAATCCCGCAAACGAAATTTTCATAAAATGGCAAGATTGAAGTGTTTATATGATAGTTATGTTGATTGAAAACCGTTGAGTTGTAGTCTCGGTCGGGTTATTCGGAAAATTATAAACGTGGTCTGAGTTAAGATGAAATGAACTAATTTGAAATGGATGAATGGGAATGGATCTAGATGTGAATATCGGTATTGTTTGATCATGTGAAGAATGTGCATTTGTCATAGATATTGAATATATCTGACGCTTATATCTTAGTTAAACATCATATATTGTGTTAGACTGTCTCTACTTAGCTTTGGCTCACCCTACATGGGAAATCATTTTTAGGTACATGTGACATACTTCCTCCAAGGACATAGCCAGAGAGGACCGAGGAGTTGGAGGCTCTATTTTGTGTTTAAATGTTTATTCAAGCCAATGTACAGAGCTTATGACTCTTTTGTTGTAACCAAGTAATATCTTGGAAAGATGTAAGCCCGTAGGGCATTTATTTTGTTGTTTTTAATCGGTGTTACATGCTATAGATTCGGGATGAACATTTATGAATGTATATTGCATGTATTACCCCTATATTATGAACTCTGATGAATAAAGGTATACCAATTTTATTATGCTCACTTCTTCTATGAGTTATATTATTTGTATTATTTTAGGGGGGCTACAGTCTCGCTTGGCAGAGATATTCATGTGTAGTATGCTTTTGTGATGACATGCTTATGTGGTTATATGAGTTTGGAATTTAGTTCCTAAGATATTGATTTGGCATCCGAGTTTCTAGATGTCCTATTGGAAGAGCACTTGATCACTGCTATTTTTAATTAGAACTCTAGCAATACCACAGGATGGTCATTATCTAGGAAGGAAATTCGTATATGTTTATGTGATTATATGCTTATGTGGAGTGAATTACTGTTGTCCATCATATTAGGACACGAGTGGGTTAGCTTCGGCACATTTGTGAATGTGCTAATCTCTTTTGTTACCTTTATTAGGATGTCAGGATATGGACGTGAAGGTGGTAAGTGCAGTAGGCCTAGAAGGCATGAGGTGCCTTTATCGAATGAGATTCTGGTGCAAGAAGAAGGGGTTTGTCAGGCCAATGTGGCCGAACTGGTTGGTTAGGAGGCCATGGGTGCTTTGGCCCGACAAATGGCCGGAGCCTTGCGGGAATCCATGGATATTCTCAAGGCTGAGAATCAAGTCCATGCCCAAATTGCTGAAGCAGGGCCATTCTTCTTAAAGAGGGAGTTCTTCTGGTCTAATCCAGATGAGTTTTTAGGTGATCTGCAGGAGCCACTGAAGGCGGATGAGTGGCTAGAACAAATGGTGTAGATATTTGAGATGCTTGGCATCGAAGACGATTTGAGAGTGACCTTGGCATCCTTCCAGTTGAAGGGGGATGCGAGTTAATGGTGGAAGTATGCACGCATTGGGGTGACTTGGGAGGTCTTTGTCAACGCCTTCTAGGACAAGTTCTTGCCTCCTATTGCTAGGGAGAAGTTGAGAGACCAGTTTCTAAAGCTCAAGAAGCATAGTTTGCTAGTAGTCGAGTTTGAGGCTGCTTTCACAAGTCTCTCTAGATTTACACCGGAACTCGTGGCGACAGAGGAACGCCGTTGTTCGACTTCGAGAAGAGGTTGAAGGCCGGGCTCCTTTTCAAAGTAGCTGGGTCGATGATTAGGGATTACAAACACCTTGTGGAGGTGGTGGCTCATCTTGAGACCATAGTTTAGGTAGAGGAGGAGTGGATGAAGGGCTCAAGGAGGAGTTAGGAGGTTCAGGAGGAGAGCCAAGATAGTAAGAGGCAAAGGGGTTCCACCTCACAGTAGTCCCAGGCTGCACAGTCTAGGTCCACCTTTCCTGTACTGAGTTCGGGTTCGTGGAGAGGTAATTCAGGAGGCTTCTCTTGTTACAAATGTGGCCAGCTGTGTCATAAGTCTCTAGCTTGCCCGCAGAGAGGAGGAAGGCAGCAGTCTGCACCGACTGCGACTCGTTCTCAAAACTATAGTCAGGGGAGAGGTCAGCCACCCACTTGTTATTAGTGTGGGCAACCAAGGCATATGAAGAGGTTTTTCCCTCAATTGGATAGCACACCTGGTGCATCTGGTTCGAGACAGATATAGAGCCATTAGCCTACACAGTCAGCACAAGCCTCGAGGGCCAATCAACGAGCCTCTTCAGCTCAGTCAGTGTATCAGAGTTATGCTCCAAGGGGTGAGCAGGTGGAGTAGAGACCTACAGGGCATGGGTATGTTGTTACCACACCAGACCTAGTGTAGCACCTTCAGTTGTGAGAGGTACTTTATTGTTATGTAATTCTATTACCAATGTGTTAATTGATACGGGTGCATCCCATTCATTTATCTACTTTGCATTGCATCAGCATTGGGGTTAGAATTGGCTTAGTTAGCATCTCCACTTAGTGTAGAGTCACCTATTGGTGGTGAGATTGTCTTGGAACATGGGTGTCGGGGTTGTGATATAGAGGTTGCTGGTGGCCACTTTCTTTTTGCATTTGTATTTATTGATATGTCGAGTTTTGATGCTATGCTAGGCATAGACTGGTTGTCATCATATCGGGTTATCATAGATTGTTACCATTAGAGGGTTACTGGAGTGGTGATTGTTTTTATTTTATGAGGGACAAAGCCGATAGAACTTTATCACTAGTGTAAGATCTGCGAGGGCGGAGCAAACTTAGTTGTCTTCTTGCAAGTTTCTTAGGTAGCGAGTGTGTCAAAGTTCGAGTTGAATTGCCAAGAGTAGTTTGTGAATACCCGGACGTTTTCGCTGAGGATCTCACTAGTTTGCCACCTCATCGTGAGATTGATTTCTCTATTGATTTAGTGCCTGGCACAACATTGATCTTTATGGCACCATATAGATTTTCACCCGCTGAGTTGAGTGAGTTGAAGATTTAACTCGAAGAATTGCTAGATAAGGGTTTCATTCGCCCTAGTACTTCGCCTTGGGGAGTACCAACTCTCTTTGCTAAGAAGAAGAATGGTGCGTTGCGGCTTTGCATTGATTAGCGGAAGTTGAACCTAGTAACTGTTAAGAACAAGTACCTAATGCCTCGCATCGATAATTTGTTTGACTAGTTGAAGGGGTCTTGTTGTTTGTCTAAGATAGACTTGAGATCGGGGTATCACCAGTTGAGGGTAAGGGAGGAAGATATCCAGAAGACGACATTCCGTATGCAGTATGACTATTATGAGTTCCTAGTGATTCTTTTTGGGTTAACCAATGCACCAGCTGTGTTTATGAATCTAATGAATCGAATATCTGTGAGTTTTTAGATCGTTTCGTAGTCGTCTTCGTTGATGACATTTTGATTTACTCACCCTTCAAGGAGGAACACAAGGAACACTTGCGACTTGTGATTGAGTTGCTTAGAGCCCACAAACTATATGCTAAGTTCAGGAAGTGTGAATTCTGGTTAAGAGAAGTAAAGTTCTTAGGCCATGTGATATCCAGGGGAGGGGTGACTATAGATTCATCCAAGATAGAAGCAGTACAAGAGTGGGAGCAACCTAAGAATGCTTTTGAGATCTGTAGTTTCTTGGTGTTGGCTGGGTATTATCGTTGGCTTGTGAAGGATTTCTCTAAATTAGCCTAACCTTTGACTAGGCTTACGAGGAAGGGAGTTAAGTTTGTGTGGAGTGAGACTTGCGAGAAGTCATTTCAAAAGCTTAAGGTTAGACTTACCTTAGCTCCAGGGTTGATTATCTTGGAGAGGGGTTTGGGCTATTCTGTGTATTGTGATGCTTCACGAGAAGGTTTGGGTTATGTTTTGATGCAAGAGAGAAAGGTAATAGCTTATGGCTTACGTCAGTTGAAAACACACGAAAAGAACTACCCCACTCATGACCTAGAACTAGCAGCCGTGAAATTTGCCCTGAAGATTTGAAGGCATTACCTTTATGGTGAGAAATTTGAAGTGTTTTCTGATCACAAGATTCTTAAATATCTGTTTACACAGAAAGACTTGAATCTTAGGCAGAAGAGGTGGATGGAGTTTATAGAAGATTATGACTTTGAGTTGCATTATTATCCGGGGAAGGCCAACGTTGTGGCCGATGCTCTAAGTGGAAATCCATTAGTAGTGTAGCTAGTATTGCCATTCGGGAATGGGAGATGTTGGGTGCTATTGGTGAGTTTAACTTGTATCTTGGCGAGTCCGTTGAGTATGCAGCCTTGTTTTCGGTAGTTACACAGCCTACACTTGTGAGCCGAGTGTTAGAAGCGCAGAGGGGTGACCGTGAGGTAGAATCCCTCTGGGAGAAGATCTCTAGTGGAAAGGTAGAGAAGGGCTTGAACGTGTATTCTGACTCGAGTGTTAGATACCTTGATCGTCTTTTTGTGCCGGAGTCATATCGAGAAGAGGTACTTCGAGAATTTCACCATTCACGCCTTGTGGTGCATCCGGGAGGCACAAAGATGTATGACGATCATAGTTGCCAATTTTGGTGGAAGGGGATGAAGAAGGATGTAGCCGTGTCTATGTCGAAGTGCCTTACTTGTCAACAAGTAAAGGCCGAGCATCAGAGGTCTGCGGGTTTTTTTGCAGCCCTTACCTATAGCCAAATGGAAGTGGGAACATGTCACGATAGATTTTGTGGTGGGTCTTCCGAGGACTCAACGGGGTAATGACGCCATTTGGGTGGTAGTTGATCGATTGACCAAATCAGTGCACTTTGTACCTATGCGCACAAATGACTTAGTAGACTTTCTAGCCGACCTTTACATTAAGGACATTGTTCGACTTTATGGGGTCCATGTGACTATCGTTTCGGATAGAGATCTACGTTTTGCGGCTCAATTGTGGCAGAGCCTACAGAATGCCTTGGGCACTAGGTTAACTTTTAGCACTGCCTATCATCCCAAATTGACAGGCAGTCCTAACGTAATATTCAGATCCTTGAGGATATGCTTCGAGGATGTGTCTTTGACTTTAAGGGGTTGTGGGAAAGGCACTTTCCCTAGGTAGAGTTTGTCTATAACAACAACTTCCAGTCGAGTATTGGTATGGCATCGTTTGAGGCCTTGTATGGCCGACCATGTAGGTCTCCTATGTGTTGGTCCGAGGTGGGCGATGTACCTATGTTGGGTCCAGAGTTGGTCTGGGAAATGACGGAGAAGATTGCACTTATTCGTAGAAGGTTGCTTATGGCTCAGAGTTATCAGAAGAGCTATGTTGACCGTAGGAGGAGACCGTTGTCTTTTGAGGTGAGAGATCATGTCTTTTTGAAGATATCGCCTAGACG
Organism: Camellia granthamiana; assembly: GCA_036172215.1. Taxonomy (NCBI): domain Eukaryota; kingdom Viridiplantae; phylum Streptophyta; class Magnoliopsida; order Ericales; family Theaceae; genus Camellia; species Camellia granthamiana. The sequence goes on from CM069909.1 coordinate 4,872,195, forward strand.
GGGTTTGATGAGGTTTAGGAAGAGGGGGAAGTTGTCTCCTAGGTTTATTGGGCCTTTTGAGATCCTAGAATGGATTGAGAAGGTAGCTTATTGTTTGGCCTTACCGCCACAACTTTACGGGGTACATGACGTGTTCCATATCTGTATGCTTTGAAAGTATGAGCCGGATCCATCACACGTGTTGGATTGGATTGAGTTAGAGGTCACGAGGATGCCTTGTATAAGGAAAGACTGGTTAGAGTTTTAGATACCCGAGACCAAGTCTTACAAGGCAAGACAGTTCCTTTGGTAAATATATTGTGGTGACAGCACGGGATTGAGAAGGCCACTTGGGAGCGTATGGCGGAGGTCCGTGAGAAATATCCAAATTTGTTTATTGATGTTTTAACTTGTGTTGAAAACTTTGCTACGTTAATGTAATGATAAACATTGTATATGTTTTGAAAATGTGAATTGTATATTTAGTTTTGAAATTTGTTTATTATGTTGATGGAAGAAGATGACTGGTAGATCGGTCATAGTGTTGGCTATAATTTGCTATCATTGTTTCAATTGGTTTAAACCTTGGTTTTATTGTTTGGTTTAAATTTCGGGGACGAAATTCCTTAAGGGGGGAGGTTATAGCATTTTTGGCTTAGGCTCGGCCTATTGAATGTTTTGGATCTGAGTTTCGTGGTCTCTTGTAGTTATCCATGCCTTGTTTCCTCTTATATCTCTTTGAGTTTGGCTATTTGGTTGTGTTGGTTACGTTTGGAATAGGTTGGTAGCTTGTTTTTTCAAACTTTTATTGCCCAGATTTTTGTCCCTTTGCTCAAGTGAAGCTTCTTGCACTCGAGTGGTCCTTGTAAACCTCCAGTACTTTTGTAGGGTCTGTAAAATTACTAGGAGTTTGTAATCTTCGCTTGAGCGAAGCTTCTTACGCTCGAGTGACGACCTCTGTCTATAAAACTACTTGGAGTGTGTATTCTGTGCTCGAGTGGAACAACTTATTGTGTCTAGTCGCTCGAGTGACAACTCTTGCGCTCGAGCGAACTGTACGTATATCAGTTCGTAAACAGGCCATTTTACATCACTTTTTCATATTTCTCTCTCTAAAACATTTGAAAACCCTAAGTTAAGACCCTCTCTCTCTAAAACTCACCCTCTCTCTATAAATACACCAAGATTTAGTGATTACTTCACCCTACTCTCTTTGTTTAAAATAATAGAGCTCACCTAGAGCTTCGTTTTCTTCCGAATAGAGTTTGGGTTTTCGGCTTCATCCGAGTTTCATCCGTGTTTATCTCGTCTTCTAGCTTTTAGGTAGAGATTCTCTACACTCTTTTATGATTTTTAACTTAGTTATTTGTCTTTATAAAACAATCTCATGATTTGAAGGATTTTGGATAAACCAAGGGTTTTGGTTTAAAATCAAAAGAGGGGTTTTTAAATGGATGTATTGAAAATGGTTGGGGGAGTGGAAATAAGGTTAAGTTATAATAAAATTATTGATTTAAATACTTGGAATATGTTTTGGAAGAAAATGAGGTTTTTGCTCTAATTGTCTCAAATGTTTATTTTGTATAAATAAATGGAATTGGTGTTAGAAATGTGAAATTGGATTGGTATTGATGAGGATGGTAGAGTTGGATATGTATTATCACTCAACTCTTGAGATTGGAAAGTTTATCTTTATGGAATATAAATTATCTGTTTAGAAATATCTGTTTCGGGCTATCGGTAAATGATAGCTATGATTATTATAGAAATTCTATGTGAATTAGGAGAATTGAAATTATTTTGTTATTCATTTGTATTGAACATTATTTCACATTTATACATTGAAGATGTTTATTGTTTTGAGAAAAATGGTGAAGTTGGGAAATATGAATTGAAATGTTGAACTAAGTTGATCTAAGCGTCCAGGGTGAAAGTCCCAAAATCGGGCGTATACATGGGTGCCGATCTCACGGACGAAATTTCCGTGAAATGGCAATAATAGTGCTTGTATAGCCTACATTACATGGGTCCCGGTTTACAGTTTCCTCCAGACGAAATTTCCGAGAAAGGTTGTATTTGTTTTGAAATTTCCAGAATGCGATTCACTACTCTATTTTCTAATATAATGGAAATGATTTATGATTGAAGATATTAACTTGGCATTGCATAGTTTGAAAAGAGATATCTTAAATGTTTTGGCACGAGCATTGCATACGCATTCATCTTATAACTTTGTTAAGATTCATATATTGTGATGGATTATTTCTACTGGGCTTTGGCTCAGCCTATGTGGGATAAACATTTCTGTTGTTGATGACATGCCTCTACCAAGGCAGTAGTATGGGAGGATTTGGAGCAAGAGCTTCTTTTTGCTGTATTCTTTTTTGTATAGCCAAGGGCTTTAAATGCATTGGACCTAAAGTCCACTTTTGTTGTAGCCAAGAACTATCTTGAAAAGTTGTAAGCCTTTATGACATTTCTTATTTGTTTACTTTCCACTCTTTTCTTTAGTTCACAACATATGCTATAGATTTAGGGCCAGACATTATGAATGTATACAACATATGTTTTTTTTTTGTAAACTCAATTGGATTTAATGGAAGATAATTACTTAATCATGGTTGTCATATATTGATATTGTGGATGGGTTATTGTAATTATTTCAGGGCGTTACACTATATTTCAGCAAGAGAGAGATAGAGAGGAGAGAAAGTGAGAGCTTTGGGAGGAGGAGAAAGAAAAAGTGAGCAAGCTTGCACAACAACACCACCCCTTAAGCAAACAAATAAGCCGCAACACAATCCTCTTTTTTATTTTCTCATTCAAATACATGATCTTAGATGTTTAATGTATCATTTTCAGATGTGTATTCATAGTGTTGTTGTGTTTGAGTAAAATAATTAGAGCCTTGTTTCTTTCCTTGTATTTTCACTTAATAGGAGCAAAACTGTCTTTTTTTACCCACTTCTCACACTATTTCTAAATGCATACCTTCATTCTAAAAATCCAAGTTATTTATATACTATTTAGCATGTTTTCATCATAAGAGAAGTGAAAAATTACTCATGGTTGCTCTCTTTTTCTATTACTCTTCTTATTTTAAGCCAAATTTTTTTTTTGGGTGAATTAAGTCATAAAATAAAACGATAAAATATACAAAATTGCAAGGGGCATTCCCCAAGCCTTACAACATCAACAACCAACAAATAGACAAACAAAACCCAAGCACTGAACAAACCTACAACAAAACTACAACCAAGAACCATAGCAAATAAACTAAAAGGTATATAAAAATATCCCTGACCAGCTGTGGACATCCCATTTTTGACTGCCCGCAAGACTCAGACGCTTGGTTTAATGCACTCAATGATGAAAGTTGAATATGAATTCGCAGCGATTCGGAATCAATCAGGCTTCCGAAATAACCTCACATCTTCTACATTTACCTTGTTTAAACCTATGAGTTTCATTTTTGGACCTTTTCTTACCCTGAGCTGAGTTTGAACCAAAAAAATAGGGAAGGCCATCAAGGCCCGGCTGTGCATCAGTGATGGCCGACTATGGCTATGAATGGCCGGTCGGCCTTCAATGGCGACAAACACTGTTCTGGGCAGCAAGCCACCAACTATCCATTTTTGAAGATATTTATCTCCTTTTGAGCTCAAATTCTATAAAACTGAAGCTCTGGGATTGTTTTGAGGGTTGAAAAAAATTCTAGAAGTGATATATACACCTTGGGAGCTCTTGTCTCATCTTTCTTCCATTGCAAGTCATCTTTGAGCTAACCTAGCTTGCTTATACCACCTATACACACCATATACAACCTTGCCTTACCACCCTAAAGCCTTGGTTGATCTTGGAGAAGTGTAATTCAAGCTTGAGAGTGCATTGAAACTAAGTTTGGAACATCAACAACAAGTTTACTTCTTGAAAGGTATAAGCTTGTTTTCTCTTCTCATGCCTTCATTTCTATCATTTACTTCATACTTCTTGCTGTTTTAGATTGTTTTGAGCTTGTTTGAAGTGTTTGGAGTTGGGTTTGAAGAGTTACCAAAAGGGTAGAGAGAGTTTGCTCTTTCTATACCTTTATTCATAACTCAAACCATCTCCTTTTCACTCTTTTCCTTCGGTATTCACACTGATTTTTAGAGGTTTGAAAAGGCTAAAAATCATGTTTTGAAGCTTCAAAAGTGGAGGGGTCAGCCACCCCTCCTTATCTTTGATTACTAGCCTTAATCCTTTCTTTATTGTTTAGCTTTTCAACCCCTTTTCATGCATGTTTTACCTTTGATTTTCATGTACTAAGGGTTGTTTTGAGGTTGTCTAGGCCTTTTGAATTGATTCATGCCTTGTTTAATTACACTTGCGGTCTCATTAAGTTGGCATACTTCTTATTTGTTATGCTTTCTTTGTTCATTTTCCATGTTTGGAGTGTAAGTTTACTAATCAATCAACCATTCAACCATTCATATCTTTCATTCTTGGGAATGGTTTCAACCAAATGAGGTTGTTCAATACATGTAAAGGAGACCTACTGTGACGTCCCAAAAATCGGGGAACATCAGATAATATATTAACCATTAAATACAGGGTTTATCTAAGGTTACAAGAGTAGGAAACATCGCTAATGAGTCCTTTGGCTAATAACCAAGCAAGATCCCAGGAAGGTCGGAGGAGTCAAAATAGCCTCCCTTCTAAGTCCAACCACCTTAGATAGCAAAGCTACCTTTTTGACATATCTTGACAAGGTATTAACACAAGGCCTACATGAGTTGATGGAGTATAAGAATAGGTTACAAATGTTTATATATATATACAAATTACAAATCATGTCTTAAATACAACATGGGATTTATCACTTACAATCTCAATACACGTTTAACATAACTGGTTCCTAACTCTCATATGATAGCCATACGTCTTCAAATACTTCAGCTTTGCCTTCGACCGATCTAATAGTCTTCAATATCTGGCATGAAACGCCATGAGCTTTGAATGCCCAGTAAACGCACACACACCCCATCTTTTTTTCCCAATCCAATACAGCATCACATTTATAGCAAGCAAGTAGTGAAGCATGATATTCAAGTCAATAACAGCAATTTCAATAATAAAGGAAAGGAACATGTTATTCAAATAGATAACAAAGGTTATAATGTTAGTGGTTAGTATTCTAGAAATCCCCCAAAGAGATTTCATCCTCTTAACCACAAGAATTGGACACCGGACTATTCGGAACTCCCCCTTTTGCTGCTTTGTTGCAAACTAACCTCAGATGCCTACCAACGGTTATATACCGCGTAGCGCCAACCGTAGGGCCTCAAAAGAGACAGCGAAAAGAAAAAAGGTTTTATCTCCTGAATCCAACCTTATCCTTCCAAAAAGTTTTATCCTTCTGAATGTCCCATCCAGACCCAACCTTATCTCACCAATCAAACCATTGCAAAGAGTCCGAATACGTCCGTTCCATTCTAGGGTTTACGCGACAACCGCTTGCGCAAGACTTAACATTCAATTAGGGAGCACGTCCCATCAATCCATACATAACACATTATCATCTCTTCATTATTCAAGTAATCGAAAACCCAATACCATCCCAATTAAGTTTTTCATTTGGATCAATGTTTTAAGTCAAGTTAGAACAAACTCAACATGGTAGTAACATCCACATAAGCATGAGCATCATTAAAATGAAGAAGATAAGGAACATAATCATAACACATGAAACATCTGTAAGGATCTAAAATTTTACCCTTCGCTCGAGCGGGGGAGTTGACGCTCGAGCGGACTTGTGAGGCTTCCAGCATTTTTTTGCAGACGGTCCAAGATTCTGTGAGTTGTGAATTCCCGTTTGAGCGTGGAAGTGGTTGCTCGAGCGGACAGCTTTGTTGGTCTTCGAGCGTGGAAAGCAACGCTTGAGCGTGGAAAGTGAGATTCCCTTGACATTTTTATTAGTGTATTTGGAACCTCCTTATTTTATTTTGGGGTATTGATTGAGGTGGTAACATAATGGTAAAATAAGATTGGACCAAAAACTTTAATTCGGATAATCATTCTACGATTAGCCATCACTCTTTTGCCCTTTTCTTTTTCCACACTTTGAATTTGGGTGTGAGGCTAGAACCATTGGAAAGCTTATTTCCAGGGCTTCGATTTGGACACAAGAACAACCTAAAATGGAGTCCAGATGGAAGAGTTATGTCCATTTGAAGTTTTGGAATCTGTGCTGGAAGCAGGTACGCTCAATCGTGAAAAACGACGCTCGAGCGGACTGCGTGAATTCAGCAAGTTTAAAGGGGCTTTTCTAGATCATTCTTCACACTTTCTTCTTCCTTCTTCATCCCTCTCACCCTAGGTCCGAAAACCCTAGGGTTTTGATCCCAAATACTCACCATTCTTCTATGTTTTGGCCAATATCACTCACCAAGAAGTGAAGAAGCTTGAAGATCATCATGTTCTACCGATTGGAATTTTGAAATTGTGGAGGAATCTCATCAAAGCTTGCTCCTTTGCTTGATTCTTGAGGTAGGGGTTCTAGTTCTCTTCAATACTTACACTAATAGATAGATTTGTGGTATTTTCATTATATAAGTGCAAAATCTCCATTTTTGAGCATATAATGTATATCATGAGAGTTAGGGGTTTAGGTTTGAGATGTTAGGGGTTCAATTGATGGGTTAATATGGTAGCTTATGAACCTTAGGTGAATAATCAAGAGGAAAATTGGAATTAAAAGTAGTGGTTTAAGAAGTTTGAATTTTTGTTGAAAATCTTAAATTTTCTTGAAAACTCTAAGTTGATTCATTATGATAATTAATGATTTTGCCCAAATTAAAAGTAGAATCATGAAATTGGTAGGTTGAATTATATATGTACAAGTTTAATTGGATTTTGGAGATGTTTCAAAATTATGTTAAAAATTAGCGATTGAACTCTTATTATGGACACTGTAAATCATGCTATAATGTGAAAGGAAGATTGGGGAAATGATTTATTAATGGTATGGATGACATAAACTTGGTTGTGGAATGTTAAAATGAGACTCAAGAATTTATCTTGAATTATGTTGAATTGCAAATAGTGTTGATGAACTAAGTGATGTTGACTTTGTTGAATTATGTTGTGTTGAATAATGATGAATTGATGGTGTTGGAC